>JARHVA010000470.1:1302500-1370000 GCA_037957365.1 Torreya grandis | reverse complement strand
TATAAGGTTATAACTAGACTCATCACATTTTTCCAACATCTTCCAATTATTTTTCCTATAATAAATCTTTAAAAGAAGGTAATGGATATCGATTTAATAATACGTAATAAATAGTTTTTTTTGTTTAATATAATTGTTACTACCACAATAAAAAATTGTGAAAATGGAAAATTCTTATGAAATATAATAAATTTCAATTCTATAATATAGATTAAAAAATAATAATACATCCACTTATTACACATTAGTTTTTATTTCTATATATGCAATAAATCCTCTTTAGCTTAAAACATTCTTACTGTAAAAAAAACTATAATATCTTACAAATGGAATTTATGATAAAAAAAATTTTAACATGATTAATAGGTGCTGAGATACAACTTTTAATGTGTTCCACAATGAAGGATTGGTGCTATTTGTATTATTTAATAAAGTATTGAATACATATTATCAATACAAAACTCAATAGAAAAATATAATTACAATATTATGTAATTAAAAAGAGTAAATAAAATGTATTTTAAGTAATATAAAACATGTTACAAAAAGAGCACCCATTATACTTAAATCATATCACTTCAAAAGTGTAATTATTATCTCCATAGAAAAAAATACAACAAGATAATTTCACACCTTCAACCATGCAATAAATCACTAATCAATATCTACAAACATTTCATATAAAACACATTCCTCATATTATATCCTCATTACAACATTTGATTTAACATGGCTACTCTCCAAGTAATGCACTACAAAAGAATACCAAACCTATAATTATTCACTTTAATTTTCCTTTAGCCTCTCATTATTTCATAATATTTCATTAGAGATTTATATTGTGCATAATTTTATACTCTTTCCATATACAAATCATGATTTTTTCTTGTATCATTACTTCTATACTAAAGTCTTTTTTCCTTAGCTTTTGAATGACAATCTTCAACTTTCTACTTTTCATCAAGGATTTTTTCTAATTTTACATTGAGGGACTCCACCATTGCTTATAGGTATACTCCCTTGGATCATGCATATACATGATATTTTTATCTTTATCACTCTATTAACACTTTTGATTTTACGGTTTTATCTACAAACCAATATCCATAAGTACACACATTAACTAATGCATCATAAAATGTGTGGAATCATCTCATGGTTTTTGTGAGAGATGTTTATATATTATTATATCAAACCATTACTAATATAAGTTTGAACTCCTTTATCTCCCTAACTATATTTCTTTATTTTATAATTTATGCCTATATTTTATAGTTTTCCTATATCTTATTGTATTGGCATGGCTAATATAGTTTGTTTCTTGATTAATTATTCCTTCTAATATATCAACTAGGTTAGTATAGTTGTGCATATATCTTTTGAAATTTATACTATACCAGCCTTGCCAATACCATATTGTGCCAACAAACATCTTCCAACTATATTGGTTTGGAAAATACAATTAGCTTAATATTAAAGGGCTTTGTGTGTGTGTGTGTGTGTTTGTCTCTCTCTCTCTCTCTCTATATATATATATATATATATATATATATATATATATATATATATAGACACACACACACACACACACACACACATACATACATATATATACATACATATACATACATACATATACATACATACATATACGTACGTACACACACACACACACACACACACACACACACACACACACATATATATATATATATATATATATATATATATATATATGTATGTATATATGTATATATGTATATATGTGCATATATGTATACATATATACATATACATATATATATATATATATATATACATATACATATATATATACATATATATATCTATATATATACATATCTATATACACATACATACATATACATATATATATATATATATACATATATATATATATATATACATATATATATACACATATACATATATATATATATACACACATATATATACACATATATATATATATATACATATATACATATATATATATATATATATACATATATACATACATACATACATATATATATATATATATACATACATACATACATACATATATATATATATACATACATATATATATATATACATACATACATATATATATATATATAAACATACATATATATATATATACATACATACATATATAGGCATATATACATACATATATATATAGGCACACATATATATATAGGTACACACACACACACACACACACACACACACACACACACACACACACACACACACACACACACACACACACACACACACACACACACACACACACACACACACACACACACACACACATGGTGAATATTTCAATCACAAAGGATATATCATAATCATAAAATTAGATTACACTCACACTTCTACCCCTAAGGGAGTATTTGGAAAAGTTAGTGGTTAATAATATTATATTAGAGGTCATATATTGGGGTGTCGTTGAAACTAAATATGATAGGTTTATTTTGTTACTAACTAAGGATATAGACGTCATCATTCAACTAATTGAGGTAAAAAATATATAACATCTCTTTTATATCTCCAATTGAGCTTGAGAGAGATATTGATCCATTGGCGTGTCCATATAGAGTCAAGTATTTATATTGATATAATATTTCATGTACTTAGATATTAGATTAATGTGATCACCTAAAATTGACAATTAGATGTTAAAAGTATCACTTGAGTTAACCTATCCGTAGGCTAGCCATAGACCTATCTTTGAGCATTAGACTTATATTTCTAGTCACTTAGCATACCACAATCACCTACAAATAGTCCAAACATAGTCCGAAAACTATCATCCCATGTCCTAATTCAAATTTATCACTAGTTTACCAAAGTTACATTAGCACCACATTTGGGTAACTATAGCCATATGGTGCTAGTGTCCCCAACTGGGCACTACTGTCTATAGCCCAGCTCTACCAAATGGATAGTTTTTGAAACTGGTGCCCCTCCTAAGGACATCCTAAACTCATTTAATTCTCTTCACAAGAAATAAAACCCTATAAATAAAAGTCTAATCCACCTCTATTTATTATATGGAAAATGGATTTAAAATTTATTCAAACCAAAGATAAGGTTTTGCAATATTAAGGTATTTGATCCCTATTATGCCCTACTTTATGCATACTACCAACTATAGTATCCCTAAGTCAATTTTCAACATTTTTAAAGATTAATCACATTAAAGACATCAAAGGCCAATCTCATTCTATCTTTCACTTCCACATAAGTCAAGCACTACGTGGGAGAAGTGCATCAGAGTTGATTCCTTCTTGAAGTATTGGTATAGAAGAAACCCTCTACATAATGAGGTGTTGACGATGTCCAATCTAATCCTAATAACACACATAAAATTATTTATTATGCCTTACTTGTGAGGATATTAGGGTTTGCACATCAGCTCAATTTTTTTAGTTTTAATACAAAGCTATATGTTTCATTCATGTAAGAATAAAAAATATAGACACAGGGAAAAGTGCTTCCTAAAAATAAGAATAATCATGCAAAGGGGACTTTAGTGCCACATTGAGGATATTGCACATTGATGGTACAATTATATAAAATAATCACTAGTGTCCAATAAATAAATGAATACCATAATCTTATCGATGACACAAATTACTACCCAAATCTCAAATTTTAGAACCCAAATCATATATGGTAGTCAGTTTTTTGATAATTATCTAATTATCCCTATTTGTTGATATTTATATAAATTCAAATAAGGTTAAAATCATAAGAAATTATTAATTATTTTTTTCATATTTATTTAACTATATTATACATCTCAACCCTTTAACCAAAAAATTGATTTACATGTGTAAAACCCTAAAAGGTTATATAATTTGGTGAACCCATCTTGATTCCAATATTGTACAAAACCCTAACTTATACTGATTCCTATTTTTGTGAAATAAATTTAGGGCCTCCTAATTTTTATTTTATTTATACAAACTAACTATTTAGCATCAAAATTTTACACTAGGGTTTCAATTTATTTTAAATCTAGTTTAAATTATTGCAAAGAAACCCTATGTTTCAAAACCCTAACCCTATACACACTTAGGGTTTGTATAATTTTTCTATATACTCATATTTCAAATAAAAAATATCAAAATTTAATGTAATATTATAAAAAATAAAACTTTCATATACTACTATTATTAAAAGGATCAAAATATACAACTCTTATTTTCCTACCTTTCAACATAAATGCATAATTTAGCAATGTGTTTGATGAAACCGATAATCATTAATTACAAGACTTTGTGTCTGAACATAAGGATATAAAATATGATTTAATTAAAATTATTTAAAAGGAAAACTAAAATAATAATAATGGTAAATATTTAGGACCTACAATTAATAATGTTGTTACTCCTTAAGCAGGTCGCACTTAACCAAGTTAGAAAGCACAACCCAAGCTTGTTATTCAACCATTAGTGATAATAACACCGCTTGTGGCTATTTTTTCTCTTCAATATGTATAATTTATTATGTAATAATATCTTTATCTACAATCTAAGGTGTTACATCTTGATTAGGGAACATTTATGACATCACATACCTTGGATTCCAACATTCTATTGCATACACCTTTAGGACATCAAAATGAATAAACTCCTTTTACATCCAATTTCCTAGCACCCAAGCTCATTTATATGATTTCAAGGGTAAAATATATCATCACCACAAATCCTTTCATGTAGCATGCTTGGAATGTGTGTCTACCAATTAGCTTCTTAAAAAGTTGTTTACATAGTTTCAAGGATCATTCCTTACAATGGATCTATGATTTTCCCAAATTATCTATCTTGACATTAAATCATTTAGAAAATATGTTCCTAGCACACTTTTTTTTATCAATATACGTGAGAATATATCATATGTCTAAGTGGCACATCTAAATAAAAATTCAAAAGATTCCATAGTTGATTATGTCTTACGAAACAAGGCAATCTTGTAAAACTTTACTATCCCAATGTTAGATAGAGAGATTCAAGATATATTCAAACAAATTATATTTCCATCACTTCAAAAATAGATCTTATTGAATAATTTTTTCCACATTTATAGATATGTGCCACGTAATTAAAGAAAGAGAGGTAATGTTATTAGCACTGGGCAAATTCAAGTACATAGATAGATCAGATTCAACTCTTAAGAGTACAAAAAAGCCTCCATAAAAGGTCAAAGCCAGTGAAAAAAAAAGTTGTAAAAATTCCATAGTCAATGCAACCTCAAAGCCTTCTCCTAGATTGGTTTTATCAGCTCCTCATCAAAGAGCCTTTACTAATCTACTAGAGACATTAACACGAGTTCTACAACAACTATTAGAATGTAATGTCATATGTTTCCCTCCAATTAAAGAGGTTTATATGAAATGGCCTCTTCCGAAGAGTTATGATCCAAATTCTTTCTTTGAGTATCTCAAGGCACTAGGACACATGATAAATAAATGCATTATCCTGAAGCATAAGATGCAAATCCTCATTAAGGCAAACATTGTTAATGTGGGAATACCTACAAAGGCACTAAAACAACAAATGGAGGAAAAGGAACTTAATATATATTTTAGATCCTTTCCCAAAGCATAGAGGTAATGAGGTAGGAAGTACATTAGATGTTCATTACACATACTAGACTCATCCACTACCAACTTTTTATCACACAGTTACATAGGAGACACATCCATTGCATAACATTATTGGCATGTATCACACTAAAATTCCACTTAGACCACTTATTAAATTTTTAGTGTAGGATATTGTGGATGGTGACATAGATTTACATGTGTTCTTCATACAAGCATATATAGACCATCATCTTATTTACAATGTCATGATTGATAATGGGTCAAGCATAAACATGTGCACTATGACACTCTTACATCACTTGTGATACATAGAGTGGGATATATTACCCACTAATAAAATAATTAGTGGTTTCAATGGACACATTCAGAGCTCCATCAAGGAAATTATGATTCCATTATAAGTTATACCAGCACACATATCCAATCAGTTTATAGTAGTACCTAGTGTGGGTGTATTTGATATATTATTAGGTAGGACACACTTACAATTACTATGAGTTATCCCATATACAATACATTTATGCCTCATATATATACATGCTAACTAGGTGGTTAAAATTGAGGGAATTTGATATGAGTATCCTTTTCCCATATCACATGTAGTTCTAGCATAGATTCTAGTCATACTTCTAGCATCGACACTAGTTATAGTTCTAGTTCCACTACCAAATATTGAATTATTATCAATTACACTAGAGAGTACAAATCCTATACATACATCAAAATGTTCATTAAAATCCTTAGAACAACCCAGATCTACTTCTATAGTGTTTGTATGCACACACACACTCCATCAAATAAAATTACTAGAGGGACAATTACATCAGAGATATGTCATAAATTAGAGAGGATCTAGATCTACCTAGTTTACATCAAGATCAGTTATATTTGGGTCTAGAGGTTCTTAGCATAAGGCACCAACATTACCTAAAACTTCTACTTCTACCAGATGGGTCCCTAAGACCCATCTCATTCCCAAGGCATTGCAGTTAGTTACAAATCATCATATCATCATTAGTTAAGCTACTTCAATTTTAGATTATACAACACACTAGATCATAGTCTCATAGTTTTCTTTACACACTACATACATGATCATAGTTCTACTCTTCAACATAGGTCAAGGTCATGGTAAGTATCTTATGAGATTCATAGGTTAGTATGGTTACTACCCTTATATGTACTTCTCTCTCTCTCTCTCTCTCTCTCTCTCTCTCTCTCTCTCTCTCTCTCTCTCTCTCTCTCTCTCTCTCTCTCTCTCTCTCTCTCTCTCTCTCTCTCTGTCCTTGTCAAAAGTTTATTTTCATATGCTTATACATGGTTTATACTTTAAAAATACAAAAATAATATAATATGTCAAAATACAAAACCATTTAAATATTTCAAATTAATAAATTTTATATAGATTGTATGCTTTGCTATGTTCACATTTATAATATTTACCATATATTTTATATTATTATCTATCTTATTTTAGTCATTTTTACCATACACATATGTGTCACTTGGTGTTGTTGAGTTCTTGTATATTCCAGATAGGACTTTGGTCCACTACACCAATCTAGACCACCTATCATATACCCATTGTGGGTATTTACACTTATCTATGTTTATAGATTGTTATATCTTCCCACCTGGGGGTATCTCCTACATAGTTAATATAAATAAGTTTTATCTCTACATAGTATTCATTCTAGTTTATGTATTGCTACAACTTGATATTGATCATTAAATCTAATTATTTAGAGTTTTTTTTAACTATCACTAGTTAAAATCAATATATATGTACTATATCATCTAAATAAAATTATATTACATAGTTATACATTCTTCTATTTTTAGCTCTTATATTAGACTTGATTACATATTTGGAAATTTTAACATGTCCTTTATGTCTTAATTCTCAATTTTAGTGAAATGTTTCCATGTCCCTTGTATTGTGGCACCTTGGACTACCTTTTGCATTCCTCATGTGTTTGTATGTTTGATTCATTATATGCTTATACACCATGACACTTCTCTTTAATTTTTGGACATAGACACACACATTTTAGTTTTTGATATCATGAGGGACCTCATTCATATAACCTTACTACTTGGGATCCTTGATGGACATCTTTCCCCATCCCATAAGGTAATTACTCAAATTTTCCTTCTATATATATTTCTTACAACTATCTTGACACCATTGTGCACTACTATAATATAGCATACATCTTAAATTTAATACTTATGCTCATCTACATTTAAATTATGATGTTGTGTTTGTACATTATACTATATTATCATGCACATACTATAGCTATCACATTCTACATAGCTACTTGTTTAGAGTGTAGGTCTTCTACAAAATTCACAACTATGCTCACAAGAGGAGGAATTTATAGTGGTTCTCACAAAGATCAAACTCCTAAACTAATTTTCATAGATACATTTTAGTATGCAAGTATAGTTTATGATAATAGACTTGGATTAGATAGAAAATAGAATAGAGACTCGATAGTCAATTTAAATAAGACAAATTATACCAGGTAGTTATTAGCATCCAAACTAGGACATGAGAAACACATGGTACTACTATCGACTATGGGATGTTATTGTCTACAAACCCCAAGCTTTAAGAAAATCTAAATCATTTACCAAGTACAATATATATTTGCATAGAACAGTCATAGGTTTGGCTATTATGTTCATATTTATCTTCGATTCATTCATTTTAGTTTAAATTCATACTAATTGATCAAATTTGGCTATATTATATGTGCCATGATCACTTATACATTGGATTATTTACATATATTTATTTATTACATAATTTCTTTAGATTTAGTATACTCATACACCAATTTGGGGGGCATGTGCATGACACATACTTTCAACATACTCAGCTTCAGATAGGTTGATAAGATGAAATGGCAAATTCCATGTCAATCTCTATATTATATACACTTTATATCACATTCCATTTTTCCAAAAAATTCATGCCTTACTCCATCTACTGCATTTGGCATTTCCAAATGTCTTAGAGCCACTTAATATACCCAAGTGGATGTAGAGCTGAATACATAGTTGTATTACCTAGTTAGATACTTCATCAATTTATGCACTATAGTTGCAAAATCATTTAATTCACATAGGGGTAATTATGGATTCATGGATTAATTTAGTTTTTATCAACCTATATGAGAGGGTTTAACAAACACACTTACAATAATATCAAAACTATTCATAGAGATTAGGATCCATCAAGCATGGGTGGTCAATGATGGAGTCAAAACTATATTAATTTCTTGATCCACCCATATGAGGATTGAGAAAGCCACTATATTATTTCAATTTATTTAATGATATGATAACTATACACATTCACACACATAGATGTTCACCATGTTCATGCATTTGTTCACATACCCAACAAGGTGTATTTGATCCTTTCATTTCTATTTACTCAACTTCACTAGGTTCATTTCACCATAATCTTTTGCTTTTGATTATCTCTTAAGTAAAGACTATTTTTTTCATGTTTCATTGTAGGAAATTACTTTGGATCATGTTTCACATATGCATAACTAGATTCACAAACTCAAACTCAACTACATGTGTTTCACTTCCAAGGTAAGTCAACATACACTGTTTTTTCATATATCTAGTCATTTCACTTCACTACATTACTAATATAAGGGGGTGAAATGTAATCACAAAAATGTGGTAATTGGATGCTAAGAGTGTGGCTTGATTTAAGATATCCATATTCTTTCCATAGAGATATCCTTGAGTATTAGACTTATATTTCTAGTCATTTAGTAGACCATGGTCACCTAGAGCCAGTTAAGACATAGTACAAAAACTATCATCCCATATCCCAATCCACCTTTATTATTAGTCTACCAAAAGGACATTACCACCACATTTGGGACAATATAGCCACATGATGCTAGTGTCCCCAATTAGGTGTTATTGTATTCATCCCCATTTCTACCCAAAGGATGTTTTTGAAAATGTGTGCTCCTCTTATGGTCGACCTATGTTCATTTTATTATTTGCATAAGAAATAAAACCCTATAAATACAAGTTTAATCCACCTCTATGCACTATATGTAAAATAGATGCAAAATTTATTCAAACAAAAGATAAATTTGTGTAAAGTTAAGGTATTTGATCCTTATTATACCTTACTTTATACATAATACCATCTACATCAGCCCTATGTCTAGTTTTCAATTATTTAAAATCTTAAACACATTCAAGTCATAAAATTCCACTCTAATTATATAATTCACTTTCACATACATCATGTACTAGGTGGGAGAACTAGATCAGACTTGGTTCCTCCTTAGAGTTTTGATATGTAAGCAATTATCTACATGGTGGGGTGTTGAGGATGTCAAGTCCATTATAGTAACACACACAAAACTATTGCTTATGTTATACTTTCAAGTATATTAGAGTTTTCACATCAAATGAAGATTTCCAAGTATAATATAGAGCTATAGGTTTTGTTCACATAGGGATATAACATACAGGAACAAGTGTAGGTGCTTCTAAAAAATAAATATAGTCTCATAAAGGGGACATTGGTGCTACATTGAGGACACTAACCCCAAATGGTGCTACTGTCTAAATTGGGGGATACTATCTAGTGAACATATGAATACCAAAATCCTATTTATTGCATATACTATTACCTAGATCTAAATTTTAGAACCCATATCATCCATAGCAGTTAGTTTTTAAATAAGACGCTATTTATCCCTATTTGTTGTTATTTATATAAATTCAAACAAGGTCAAAGTCATAATAAATCAATACTTAATTATTGAATATTTATTTAACTAATATAGACATCCTAAGCCTTTATCAAAAACTAGGAATTACATGTGTAAAACCTTAAAAGGTTAATTAAATTACATATATCTTATTAATTTTTAAATGTATGTGTGTATCATTTCTTAGTATATACTTTAAACTAAATAAGATGGTATAGATATAAGGTTTTTTAGGATTACCATTTACCATATTAGTTTGCATATACCTTGGTTTGGTTAAAAACTACAACTTACCATATTTAAAATCACTTACCCATCATTTAATTTACTTGTATATATTCCAATTTCATCTTTGAAATAATTTTTATTATCATTTACCCTTAATTGCTCTCCCTAGTGAGAGATATATCCTTATGTCATAGGATTAATATTTAAAACAATTTCCTCTTTACATTTGAGTTATAAATTACCCTTTGCTAGGTCTATTAATATCAATGGTCCTTCCCTGATCATCCAAGTATGCAATATTTATTGATTAAACTTATTTGATTCCTCATCTATTCAGATAAAGATAATTTCTATAGGTCATTTTATTTAATGTATATAAATCTCACCGTTGCTTCCTAAATCTCTTAAATATGAAATTTACTTTGTAAATATTTTATAGCCACCATATCTGCTTCCATATCAACATATTTTTTATCTTCTAAAATATGACCTTTTGGGAATTATTTTCATTTTTGATACATGACCTAAATCTCCACATAATTTATCTTCTCCAATGCTATGAAAATAATATCCATTATTGAAATCAAAAGTTTCTTCTTTTCTCCTATTAATATTAAAGACAAATAATTGTAAAAGGACATATACAATAGTTCTATAAATTTATTATATTGTGAAGATAATTACATACCCAATCTATCATTAAAAATGGAGTACCTTTTTAATATTTAGATAAAAATGTGTGGATCATTTAATTTTTTTAAATTTTATTTGAGCATGTATTTATTTCTACCATGTGACAAATCTAGTTGAGTTAGATATCCTATTGGTTGGTTCCCCTATTGCATCCCTAAGAATGGACATTGTTCTATGTGTGTCTTTGATGATTATTTTAGATATTCCCTTAAAACAATCCATGGGTTTTGTGATTGAATGTGAAACTATAAAGAGTGTTATAATAATATTAGTTTAAGCATTCATGTCTTTAAATTTGTGAGAATATTTTTGTATATTAATTTTAATGCTATACATTTTATCTAGTGTTGAAACATGTCATATTCATGTAAATCAAGACTTTTATATTTAATAATTATTAAAATTTATTTTATTTATAAAATATTAAATTATCAAAATGTCATAAGTAACCAAAAGAGGGCTTGCTTAGTAGTTTGAACATTTTGTAAAATAATTATGTAATTTAATGAAACACATCTTTAAAATCTATATGTGAATATAACCTATTTCAAAGTTCATAATGTCAGTAATCATCATTCAATTTTCACTAAATAATTTATTTTAACTCATTAAATATGTATTCTCTAGTCACTATATTTTTTAAATTGATTCTATCAATTTTTTATATAATGATCACTCAATTTACGCCAAATACATTTATATTAAGAATGATCTTGTATTTATATAGAGTTACAATTATAAAAATATGTCTTCAATTAATTATTATAAAAACATTAAAAAGATGGTGAAAGTATATTGAAAAGTAAAATTTAATGTATTACATAAATACCATGAAGTTTATACAAGTATGTTATCTTTCCACTTCATTGACCAAATCATTTGTGAGTGAAAAATTATAATTATGCATAAAATTTTAAATCCAAAATATCCTACCACTATATTTTAAATTTTGTATAGATGCCTTTCACCTAAATATCCAATGTTTATTTTGGTATGTTTCCTTTAATTTTAATTTGTATGTAGGTAGGAAGTTTTAAATATCATCAGAACAACATACACCTCTTAGATAAGACATTACATTAAAAATTCAAAATCCTACATTCCTTTTGCTTATTATTTTTATTCAATGTTACAGACCAGACATCAATACTTTTTATGTTATAATCAACAATCATTGGGATTATGGGGATGATTTTTAGGAGACCTATTTTTTAAAAATTATTTGGAATTGTTATGTGATTAATATCGAATGGGGTTATTCTATTTTAAATTTAGAGGTGTTTCACATAGAGGGATAATTTGTAGCTTTTTATTTCAAATTATAATTTAAATTAATTAATTTCCAAATATTCTATTGCTATCCTATGTTGTTAGATTCAATGAAAAATTAGAGACGATATTTTACAAATCAAATAAAAGGGTTTGAATGTATTAAATATTATATGAACTATGTTTTATTTATAATTCCTTTTTATATGATGAAAAGAGGTTAAATAATATGAGATTTTGGCATCATCTTTATTTTGCTAGTTTTAATGTCTTATTATGGGCTTAGTTCATAAGGAAGTTGAACAATAAAATGATAACATTTATTATTCTTTGATGTCCATATATGATTAGATAAAATAGACAATTTAGATAATGAAATCTACATTACCTATGTCAAAAAATGGGTGAAATAATATCGATAAAGAGTTGACACTTATATTGGACCTCTTTATTGTGCTTAAATAAACTTGAAAGTGTTTTCTTCATCATAAATAGATATTCCCTTTTTTTAGTTTTCATTATATTTTTAACATGACCAAAAAAGATAATTATATGGTGAGAATGCTTGGTACATTATTTCAATATCACCATATAGATCATCCTTTACCATTTAGATAGAAAAGTTTAGATTAAATTTAAGTAGGATTCTATGAATCTTAGTGGAATAATAAAATATTCTAAAATAATATGTTAATATTTTAAATATATTTATCTTCTCCATATATATAGTTAGTATAGGTGTGTTACTCTTTCATTAATTTAAAAATACTATATTAAAAAGATAAAGCCAAACTAAAAAGGTTGTAATTGCTAAATATACTTGGATACAATAGGAGGTAGGTTCATTCATTAAATAGAGGTTTCAATGTTTATGTCACTCATTAAATTTCAATTAAAAAAGGCCATGCCATGTGAAGTATTTGGTAAACAGTTTGTTTCACCTATAGCTTATGGCATGCTTGACATTTTTAGCTTTTAAATTAATGACTTTTTAATATATTTCAATATTTTATAAAATAAATGATCTATGTGAATAATTTGTATATCATGAATTAAAGATGTAATTAAAATCATAGTAAGGATTAAAAATATTAAAATTAACTTTAACATGTTATATGTTATTAAAAAATCCACACTTCTTTCAAAAAATTAATCTGAGTTCAAATATCACAAATAAACAAATGTTATGTTCAATGATCAAAATTTTAAGTATCTCACTAAACACCTTAGTTTTTTTGTGGATTCACATTAATAAAAATATATGTTAATATGAAGTAAATTTCCAAAAATATGTTAATAATTATATAACAATTGATTCAAATCTAAATCCCATAAATAGGAAAATGGTAGTTGAAATAATCATATGTAAATAACATCCAATACAACATTAATTATTTAATTCAGTAATGAAATATGAAATTTAGTATATTAAATAGAAAATTTAATGTTAAATATATGAAATTTTTATAAATACATTATATTCTATAGGAAGAGCACCTACGTGATTTTATATGCAACATTCTGAAATTATATTAGAAATTATATGTAAATAAGTTTATCTTATGTTTGGATTCTAAAATATTGATCTATTATCACATCAAAATATATATAGAATTTGTTTATGGGTTCCTTCTTAAACTATGTTAGTTTACCTAAGGAACATATTTTTTTATCATAACATAATGTCACACACCACTATTATTTTATATAGAAAATGTATTTTATTTAAATCTATCCTCTCCCTCTTGAAAATCTTAAAGAACATTATTTTAAAATTTGTTCCAGTGAAAATAAGATATATTCCAATTTTTATTGCTACTAGGGTTTTAATTTTATTGATCTAGGATAACTATCATTCTTCCACCAAACGTCTTAGAAAAAAACATTCCCCATTTTTGTGCATATATAATGGAAACCAAATTATCACAAGCATCTGAATTATCCACTAAGTTATAAAAAACAACATGTATACTAGAGATATGAATTATTTATTGTGTTTATAAGTACATATATTATTCTATATACTTGGTACAAATGTTAGGTACTTTTTCATTGACACTATTCATAAAATATGTATACCAAATAAAATATTAATAGAACTACTTTTTCCATAAAATAAATTAAAATGTATTATACACATGAAAGTTAGAAATATGAAATAGAAAGAAGTAATAAAACCAATTGATACTTTAAGTTAAACACAATTTCCTATGATTGAACTATGAATGAAATTGTACCTCCCCTTACCTTTTATACCTCCTTGATTTTAATATTTGATCTTTATTTATTGATGGATTTTGGATGTTGAAGTGGACTCATGTAATAACATAGGTAACATGTACCTTAGATCAATGAAGAGATGCTAGGATGATTTTTATGGATTTTTATAAGATAACATGGTTTATTTAGGATTTTAATTATTTTATAATGTACTTTAAGTGTTAAATTTATATATATTTAGATAAACATATGGTTATATTTGATTAGAAATGGATGCATAAAATTGAGTTAGTAGCCTCATTCAATGAGGGGCATTGGATTTTAAATTACAGAGGTTGTAGAGTATGTTTATTGATTTGATTAGGGATGGGATTCATTGCACTTCTTGTATCACATTTTATGGATTTGATTACTTGATTTGAGATTTGATTTAATTGATTTCATTTATTTTTTATATTCTAGATTTTAGATTGTGTAAGGATTTTATTATTAGGATTAATCATATAATTAATAGAGTTTAATTATATGATTAATATGGTGTTTGATTTGGGTGAGATTTGGTAATGTTGTGATATAATTAAGATAGTGTGATCAATTGATAGGCATCGATGGTGTGATGTAGGTGGATTAGTGAGGGACATGTTTGAGACAAAATTATAGTGGATTAGGGATGATTAGGGAAGATGATAGTGTGAGGTTTTTTAAGTGTTTAAATTAAGATAGTGTTACCAAAGTGGAGTGTCTACATTTTCCCCTTATTTTAAAGGTTGTTGTAATTGAAATAATTGAATTTTTTATTAGTAAATGTAGATGAATACATACAAGTGCACCAAAATGCCCTTGGCGGAATTAAAATTATGGATATGGATAAAATAAAATGATGATTTGGTTAAAGATAATTCCCATTAAGAGGGAATTTAGGAATGAAGGACACACATGGGATTTTGAAATGAGAATAAGGGTTGAAATGGAAAAATTAGAGTTAAATGGAGGGGTGGGAGTGAATAAAGAGTGGTGGGCTATATGAAGATGTAATGAATATTTATATAGACAGTTCGGTAGATTTTATGGATAGGTGAAATAAATTCACATGATATAAGGATTATATGATTTAATTTATTTTGATATCCTTGAAAAATTGATATATGTGATGGGGTTGGATTATGAATGATATACTTGATAAATCTTCAAGGTTTGATGTGCCCCACAAAATGATATATGTGAAAGGTTGGGATTGGGAATGATATATCCTAGTAGATTTTAGATGTTGGATTTGATTGGTTATTTGTATGGGAAAGCATAAATCAAGGATTTAACTAATTATGTATATTTATGGTACAATGATGAAGGATGATAAATTTCTTGGAGGATGGAACTTTTTTTTGTAGATGTCTATGATAATATTAAGGATGGATGGCTTAGAATTAATATATTAGTTTTGATGATGGACACTTAATGATGATAGATACCTGGGTATGGATAAATAGTTATAAGAAATGGATGTTTCAAAATGGATGTTGATGATGTGATGGTGCATGTTGTTATTATTACACATATTTTTGAATTTCTTAGAAACCATGTTTAATATACCATATGGTATGATGCATCATTATATGGGAAAAAATGAATAGATTATTTTCAAATGCAATAAGACTAACACAAATGAAATAGGTAATAAAACACAAAAAAATGAACAAAAAAACAAGGAATAACAAACAAATAATCAAAATAAGTTATGTTTTATCTTTTATTAAGTTAAAACACTTAAGATTTTTTTAATTAATGATATTGATGTATTATAATAAAGTGATAAGCTTTAATTTACCATATGGAAGGATATTTAATGGAGTTGGATTGAGAATGATATACCCTCAAAAATATATTGGATTTGATTTTGGAATGATATATCTCAATGAACCTAAATTAATTTTTAATAAGTAAAAAAATATTTTATTTGGACTAGGGAAAGACAAATTAATTTTAGTAATTTTGGATATCATTTTGGACTTAGGTGTTTTGTTTATTATTTCTATATTTTGGACAAAGGAATGAACAAAGGGAGAAATTGTTATAACATTAGGATGCTGATAATGGTGATAGTGGATGGAATGGTATAGGGATTCAAGATAGTACATATAATAGATGTAAGATGAAATCTCTAAGAATTATGTCACATGAGAATAGTTTGCCCTAGTCATATAGCATTATGATATTGATATGTATAAAATTATACATAATAATATATTACCAATACATGTATTCAATATTTCCATCACATAGTTATCAAAGCCAAAGGTAGGGTGAAGGATGGACATGATGGGATAGTGACAGGGATGGTTTTGGATGTCAATATTATATGGATGGAGTGTATCTATCCCAAGATGTAGGATAATTTTAGCGACCATATTTAGACATGATTCTAGAAATTAGTTTTCACTATTGTACTTTTCCAAGGTGGATTAAGAATGGTTCTCAACTATAGACATATTTTTTTTGTCTCTCTTTATCTATTTATTTTTGGAGTGACATATGATCCTTCAAATATGTGTTCCAAATATGTTTGTTGGAAATTATCTTATTTTTGAGTTGGCCTCATCCAATTTTAATAGTGTACCATCATAGCCACTATAATAGATGGTGCTACCAAGGAGGGTAAAGTGTATGTGTATTAGATCTATTATTTTCTTATTAGTTTTTGAAGTATTTTGAGGGATGATATGACCATAGGTTTAAGTTTAAATGTTATTATATGAAGTGGGATTGGGACCAATAATATCACACATTTATTTAATCCATTGGAAGACATTTTAAAATTATGATGAGGGGAATGAAAGGTACTCATTCCACAAGATTGATGGTAGTTGCATGTTTTCTTACCTTATGATTTTCCTTTATTTTAATTTTTTATCAATAGTGTCTTCAATGAGTGGTGTAGAATTTCCATAAAATAATGTCAATGAAGGGTGTATTGATTTACACCTCCATTTATGCCTTATAAAGGTTTTTATTGATATACACATCTTTATTTTCTTGATTTTAACGTTTTTCATTATCACCTCAAAATAAAATAGGTTTTCCTTGTTTCACTTTGATTTTATAGGTTATTTTTATTATTTCTAACTCCTCTTCACCTCCAAATTAGGCTATTATGTAAGGATTGATTTTGAATACATTTTATAATAATATGGTTAGATATCATCATGTAATCTCTTGGTTTTTTTGATAACTTCATAATTTTGAAATAAGTCCAATGGTATATGATGTTGTTTGTCTCATTTAATGACTTCAGGATAATGGATGTTTAGATTGATGGCATGGAAAAACTATTGGGTGAAGAACATGGATTACTAAAAACATAGAGTACGATTGATGAAAATGTGTATGCCATGATATATTTTATCATTTTTATAATATTTTTTTATGTATTCAACCTTTGCAAATAATAAGGACATTTAAATAAATGAGAATAGTCACTCCTTTTAGGCATATCAAAATGATAGATTGTTAAGAGATAACACTAAGTGAAACTCTATATATAACACTCCCATGTAATTGTATATGGTTTTGAATGTGATAGATATTAATATAAATATTTTTAAATGGATTTGATAAATATATTTTATCATTTTTATGCGAAGAGTGAGTAATTTTTTTTCATAATTTGTCTATTATATAAGTAAATGTTGATTTTTAAGATTATAATAAACATATGTTCCTTTATGCATCAGTTTTTTAATCTTTATATTAAATACATTTAATTTGAGTATGGTTTTGAATGTGTCCTTTTACTCTATCTGCACAACTAATCCCAGAATTATCATGTTATGAAGGGTTTCTATGAAACCCTACTAACAATGGTGTTGTGAGAATGAAACTTTGTTGAACATGTTGAAATGGTTTCTAGGAAAAATGGATATATAGAGATGGAAAGATGAAAGAATTAATTTTTTTATAAATATGAAAACAATAATAGGTAACAATATGAAATAAATTATAGAGGAACATACCTAAGGTGATATCTATGAAATATTTTAGTGTGAATTACCTAAGATATTAACTAATTCATTCTCTAAATTGGAGAACTATTATTTCCAACATTGGAGGATAGAAATCATATCCTAGTCAAAGGAGAAAAAGAAAAATTATGAGACATAGACACTAATTTGACCCAAACATTAGATTATTGGAAAAATATTACCATTGATGGGTATATCACTAAATTTATTGTTCAAGGCTATTTAGCTTTTGAAACTGTGTAGGATCAGTTTTTTAAGGGAATCTACAAGAAGCTACTTTAGTGACTACCTACTCTAATCAATATATTGGTCATGAAAAAGGCCATGGCTCCTACTTATTCCAACATGGAGTATTTACTTCAAGCATTATGGGTATGTGAGCAATGTAGGATTTAATGTTGTAGGGATAAGTACATAAACATGAAATTGAACCCAAAATAATTGAGAACAAAAAGAGCTAGAGTGAAAATAAGATTATGGGATTAGAAAGAGAACTATAACAACAAGGGAGATTGAACAAATGAAATAATGCATACTAAACTACAAGCAAGAGTATAAATAATGTAGAATATTTTGAATAAAAGAGAGCCAAGAGAGAGGCTTCATAAGGTGTTATAACTAGAGTAGATTTAGAGTAGGAAAGAAATGGCTTTAGGAATATGAAGATAAAGTTTCTAGTAGAAAGGATATGGAGCATAAAAAGGATGTAGAATAATGTAGAATAAAATTAGGGAAGTTAAAAGATAGAAGTTGTTCAATATTAATAAGAAAAGTGATTAAAACAATGGAAGAATGTTCAAAAAAATAGATTATTAAAAAGTGCATAAATATGATAGGTTAAATATCATATTTAGAAGAATCCAAGGATCTAGATCATTAATTTCTAGAGTAGGCATCCCCCCAACCAAATTTTTCTTTGGTTAAAACACCAAGAGAAAAGGAAGGGAGCATATGAAGTGGTTTTGAGTCATTCATAGATAAGTTTCAAAATCTTAGTGTAGAGACAAATAATTAATTTGATAAGAAGAGGATGGAAGAAGTTATATTTAATTTTTAATCTAATTTTAAAATTCTAGTAAAAAGTGTTAAGCTTATCATCATAGTGACCAATGAGTAACAACCTAAATTAATCACAATGAGTATGTAGTATAAGTAAGTATTAACCCTTATAAGTAACCCAAATATGTATTTTAGTCTAATAATGTGTGTTTTCTTAACACATTATTATGGTTTTATGAATCTTGAGTGTTATCTATTAACCTACAACATGAAGTGATAGGTTAGAGAAATAATTGTAGTTGATGTAAATAAGTGCGAGCTCATAGGAGCTTTAGAGGGTCATGCTTTGGAATTCATCTAAAAAATATTTTTTAATAGTCTAGATATGCAATAAGTTAAAACATATAAATTTAAGATGAATAAAAGCATAAGCAGGACTATTCAAGAACTAAAGGAGATTAGATAATGTAGAGGTAAATATTTGGGACTATCACTATAGATTATTAGATGTGATGAATAAAATTGACTTTGTCATGGAGGATAAGGATAAATCTACCTCATTTGTAGAATTCTTATGCTCAAGAATCATATTTACTATTATGTAGTCTCAGTTCGTAACAAAGGTTGATGATTGATCTACTACACTATGAGTAGAAAAAAATAATGTTTATGGGGATGTTCTAGTAGTTATATATAAATTATAAGGTGAGATAGATTATTTCATGAATAACATAGATGATGTGCATGAAAATGATAAAAGCTAAACTAGGTTTATGGTGCATGGAAAGTGGGTGAGAGGGGCATCATAAGAATTATTTTACTAAGCTAAATATATAATTATATGAACTCTATAGAGTATTAAGGGATATAAACTATATATTTCGTATGCTACAATAATACATATAAAAGACTCATGATTTATACAACATTTTTTATATGTCAACCAATGATGATGAATAGAGTTGTTCATCATTTCATGAATTAAAGGATTATATTACTATGAATATGTTAAAAAATGTAGAACAATAATTACCCATAGTAAAGTAAGGACTTCAAATCCTAGAGGTATAAATCACAAGTCTGACAAAAGGTAGTCCCACATGGGTACCCTCTTTTCTTTAATATCAATATCAACCTAAGAGTCTAGTTCGTTGGACACCATCATCACCATAATAGTGGTACCAATATTTAACGATTAATGTGATACCACAAAAAAAAAACAAAGTAGGTTCCTACATCACCAAAACATTAGTATAATGGATATAATGTGTTGCAATGATAACATGGAAGTTTTGTTATACTATAGTCATATGATTAGGGCGATCAATATAATAGAGAAGGTTGTGTAAGAGGATAAAATAGGGTATATTGAGGAGGCTATCAAAGTGGATTTAATAATGATAATAGAAAAGTTGTCCATCCTATCCATTATTATTTGTGTGGTGATTACAATAAATTTATGTTAAATTATCCTACTAACCAGCAAGGACAAATCTCCTATGTGTATTGTAGAGTGTAAGGGCAACATTAAATAGAATATTGTTCATCCCTAAAGAAAAAAAAATAGTGCACAACATGAATGCAATTAATGTGTAGCCTTAATAAAATACATTTATATAAGAAGTTATTAGGGTAAGTGCACAAATTTTGGGTATTTAAAGTGGCCTATCCATGGACCTAATTTTCTAGAAATTTCAAAAATCAGAATTTCTATAGATAATTTGAGATATATACACTCCAAATTTGAAGATGGTGTACAAACATGAAATGTATCATTTCAAGTCTAGTTTCAAAAAGACTATTTTTTAAAAAAAATTGGTTAAGTATAACTAGGACAAACATCTAAAATTTAAAGAGAAACTCCTATCTTTTTAATAAAATAGAGTAGATATACTATTATGTTGTGCACCCTTTTTTAGAACAGTTTAATATTGTTTGAAACTCTTTTGAGAAAATTTAGATAGGATCTTCTAGTTCGTGACTAATATTTTTTTATGAAATTTTGTTTTATTATGAATTTTACAATTAAATAGATCCTAAAAACTTACAAAAAATGGATAATCATCCATGTGACATCCCTAACTACCTCAAAACAAATTTAAAATTACTTATTTTTTGAATGTGTGTATAATTCAGCCTATCTTGTGATTATATAACTTGTTTTTCACTTGGATCAATGAAATACAAATTACATGAACATGTATAGGCATGTATGCTTATGTCATGTAGTGACCTAAAAATGGTATAGATAGAAAAAAACATAGTTGAAAACCTTAAATTACTCAAAAAAATGTAAAAACCATATTTTTGGAGAGAGAAGAGCATTCTCATCATGATGGTATTAAGTTTTTGAATTTTCACATTGAAATTCATATTGTATTTGATGATCAAAGCTTAATGTTTTTATTTTTATCATAACTCTAAAACTTGGCTATAGATTGATAGGTCCAATCCTTAGGCTCAGGAATCTAAGCCATTCTTGAGCTTAAAGGCACGAGATTTGAATTCCAATTCAAATAGTGCAATTGTATTAATAAGAAAATTGTGGTAGTGATGTGATTGCATTATTAACAATGTTAGTAACATGATCATGTTACTTCATAATATGATCATGTTACTTAATAATATAATCACATTAATAATGCAATCATGGTATATATTCATAACACCAAAAAACCTAAAATTACTCTTTAGCACAATTTTATATATGACCTTATATGTTGTTAAGCTCCCTAATAGTGGTGTTATTTCATGCGATACAAGAAAGGTCCCTAACCTTGGATAGTGAATTAAGGTGTTGTGGTATCACATTAGACTTCAAAAAATTAATAGTCATTTTAATATTTTGACTTGACCACTTATAGTTACTTGGTTTTAGGTGTAACTCATTATACATTTTACAATATAAATTATTTTATCATGAGATGTCATAAAATGTATTTTTTAACCCTATGGCCAAAACACATCGTTTAAAGTACCAATATAGCTCTGCATCTGAACTAAATTGGGGATATTTTGAGATCCTTCAACCTAATTGCATGAATATAAAATGTGATTTAGTATTTGATCAACTCGAATTTCATTAGCTCTACTAAAGCAAGGAACATAATTTATTTATATTCAATTTATACATGTATATAATGTGCTTTTTGAGCTTAATAAACTTGAAGTCATCAGCTATTGAATGAAAATGCTTATTACTTCAAGTATAGAGGTAATTAGGTTCAAAATAAGCCATGTAAACCTATTTTAAATTATATATTCAATGTGATTTAGAGTGAAATTAAGTTAATTTCATGTTTTATATAATTAACCAAGGAGTTAAATCATTTAATCCAAAAATCATTTGAGGGTAATTTAAACCCCTTAAAGAGAAAGATATGATTCACGACAAAATTAAAAGTTTGATCATATCATAAATTGATTCAGCTAGTCAAACTTTACAATTAGGGGTGTGATTTGGGTAAAATCAAGCCCCTAAATCAAATTTAAGGCTCAATAAATTATATAAAATGTATCGATTAACTAACCCTACTTTTATTTGAAATGCAAACATGTTCAGGTAATTGTCACAAATAGGTGAACAAGTAGCTTAATTTTTATTCAATTACCTTAGTGATTGGAGAATATGTCTAATATATTAAATCCTAAACACTATACCATTTAACTTAAACCCTTAAAATTGAACCATTTACCTTAAACCCTATGCCATAAGACCTAAACCGCAAACCCTTTAAATTATAGACCCTAAACTAATAATTTTAACCTCAATTACCATCCTTTATATATAATAAGAATTAGGTTCATAAGGATGAACATGGTAAAAAATTCATCAATCATTACCATAATTTACTTAATTATCTCAATATATGATGATTTGAGGGCTGATTGAGCCCAAAATCACATACTCTACTCACATATCTAAGTTAAAAGAGCTCTAATTTTCCCCAGTCACTATCATGATTGTCTGTTATATTACCTAAAACCTATACCTTACGCCCTAATCCATAAATTTCCTAATCCCTATAAAATAAAACATAAATATAAACTCTTTAAACCTTGAGTCAATCATCTTAGTCTAAATTAACATCATTTTGACGAAGAATTAAGTTTGCATGTATCATTTTGCCTAAATCACACAATTGATTACTCCATTTGACTAATTAACTCAATATGAATGATGAAATGGGCTCTAATGACAACCCAAAAACACATTATATAGTCACAAATGGGTCTAAGTGATTCAAATTATTCTCAATTATCTTTGTGATTGACTATGTGTACCCTAAACCATATATACATTAAAACCTAAGACTTAAGCCCTAAACCCTAAACACTATATCCTAAATTTTAAACCATAAAATTTCCCTATTTACCAATTTATTTAGTCCCAATTAACATCATTTATAGTAAAAATTAGGTTCACATGGCATAGAACGATTAGACATTATATACATGTTCTTAAACCTAAACCATAATCCCTAATCTCTAACACATAAATTATAATCAATATGACCTGATGCTCACTACATGCCACAAATATACATTAATTATGATATAACTAATTTTATCATGAGATGTCATAAAATGCATTTTTTAAACATATAGCCAAAACATAGCCTTTAGAGTACCAATATAGTTGTGCATCTGAAGTAAATTGGGGCTATTTTGAGCCCTTTCAACCTAATTAGATGACTATAAAATGTTATTTGGGTGTTGATCAAATCTAATTTAATTATCTTGATTGAATAAATCAAACATTATTTACTTATATGTATGTTCTACATGTATAGAATGTGGTTTTGAGCTTAATAAACTTGAAGTAATCAATTAATAAATACAAATGTTGATTAGCTAAATTGTGAAGGTAATTAGGGTAATAATGAGCCATATGAAACTATTTTAAATCATATATGGTGTGACTTAGATTTAAATTAATACTAATGTCATGTCATACATAATTAACCAAGGAGTTGATTCATTTAATCAAGGAGGCATTATAGGCCAATTTAAACCCCTTCAAGAGCAAGATATGATTTGGGGCACAATTAAAAGATCAAGTATACCATGAATTGATGTAATTAGTCAATTTGTGTAAGTAAGGGCATGATCTTGGAAAAGTAAGCCCTTAAACAAAATTTATCGCTCAATCAATTGAATAACATGTATGCAACATCTACATGGCTTAACAGACCCTACTTTTATTTGAAATTCAAACATGAAGGTAATTACCATAAATAGGTTAAAAAGTAGCTAAAATTTTCTTCAATTACCTTAGTTATTTGAATTAATATCTAATATCTTAAACTCTAAACCCTATACCAATTAACTTTATCCCTAAACCCCATAACATTTATTTTAAACACTAAGCCATAATACGTAAACCCCAAACCTTTTAAATTGTAGACCCTAAACCCTAAACCAATAAATTTATCCCCAATTAACATCCTTTATATATAGTAATAATTAGGTTCATAGGGATGAACTTGGTCAAAATTGTATCACTCATTAAACCATAATTAACTTAATTGGATTAATTTAGCTCAAAATCACATTCTTTACTCATAGATACAAGTTCAAGGATCTCAAATTTACATTAGTCACGATCATGATTGTAACTTATATATCCTACAACATATACCCTATTCCATAATCCTCAAAGTTACTAATCCCTAAATTCAAACCCATAAATATAAACTCTCTAAACTTTGAACAAATCATTTTAACCCAAATTAACATTATTTAGATGAATAATTATGTTTGCACAGATTAGTTTCTCATAAGTCACATGATTGAATTCCCAATTTGACTAATTCACTCAAGCTACATGATGATATAGGGTATATATTGATAACCCAAAAATAAATGCTATAGTCACAAATGGGTCCAAGTGATTCAAATTGTCATCAATTAGCTTTGTGATTGACATTATGTACCCTAAGCCATATAGACTTAAACCATAAACGCTAAACACTATAACCTAAGTTATAAACCATAAGATTTCCCTATTTACCAATCAATTTAGTCCCAATTAATATCCTTTGTAGTAAGAATCAAGTTCACATGATATAAATTGATTAAACATTATATACACTTCCTTAAACCTAAACAATAATCCCTAATCTCTAACACATAAATTGTAATCACTATGACCTAATGCTCACTACATGCCATGAACATACATGCCTTATGATATAACTAATTTTATCATGAGATGTCATAAAATACATTTTTTAAACATATGGCCAAAACTTAGCCTTTATAGTACCAATATAGTTGTGCATCTGAAGTAAATTGGGGCTATTTTGATCCATTTCAACCTAATTGGATGAATATAAAATGTTATTTGGGTGTTGATAAACTCAAATTTCATTAGCTTGATTGAATAAATTAAACATTATTTACTTATATGTATGTTCTACATGTATATAATGTGGTTTTGAGCTCAATAAACTTGAAGTAATCAGTTAATAAATACAAATGTTGATAAGATATATTGTGAAGGTAATTAGTGTAAAAATGAGCCATATGAACCTATTTTAAATCATATATGATGTGACTTAGATTTATTTTAATCCTAATGTCATGTCATATATAACTAACCAAAGAGTTTATTCATCTAATCGAGGAGTCATTTGAGGCCAATTTGAACCCCTTCAAGAGAAAGATATAATTTGGGGCACAATTAAAAGATCAATTATACCATGACTTGATTCAATTAGTCAATTTGTGTAAGGGAATTATCTTGGAAAATTAAGCCCTTAAACCAAATTTATGGCTCAATTTATTATATAACATGTATGCAACATCTACATGGCTTAACTGACTGTACTTTTATCTAAAATCTAAACATGAAGGTAGTTATCATAAATAGGTGAACAAGAAACTCAAATTTTCTTTAAATATCTCAGTGATTTTGCCCTATATTTGATATCACAAACCCTAAACCCTATACCAGTTGACTTTATCCCTAAACCTTGTAACATTTATTTTAAACTCTAAGCCATAATGCCTAAACACCAAACCTTTTAAATTGTAGACTCTAAACCCAACTCTAATAAATTTATCCCCAATTAAAATACTTTATATATATATTAAGAATTATATTCATAGGGATGAACTTGGTGAAAATTGCATCACTCATTAAACCACAATTAACTTAATTGGATTAATCTATGATGATGTGGGGAACAATTTAGCACAAAATCACATTCTTTACTCATAGATATAGGTCAAAGGATATTAATTTTTTCCCAATCACCTTCGTGACTGTACCTTATATATATTAAAACCTATACCCTAATCCCTAATAATTAAAGTTATTAATCCCTAAATTCTAAACCATAAATATAAAATCTTTAAACCTTAAACCAATCATTTTAGCCTAAATTAACATTATTTAGACTAATAATTAAGTTCACAGGCCTTAGTTTCTCATAAGTCACATGAATTACCTCCCCATTTGACTAATTCACTCAATCTACATGATGATATCAGGTATATATTGAGAACCCAAAAATTAATTCTATAGTCACAAATGGTTCTAAGTGATTCAAATTGTCGTCAATTATATTTGTGATTGACCATATGTACCCTAAGCCATATATACATTAGAATGTAAGCCTTAAACCATAAACCCTAAACACTATACCCTCAATTATAAAACACAATCTTTCCCTATTTACCAATAAATTTAGTCCCAATTAATATCCTTTGTAGTAAGAATTATTTTCACAAGACATAAAGTGATTAGAAATTATATACAATTCTTTAAACCTAAACCATAATCCTTTATCCCTATTCTCTAACACATAAATTGTAATCCCTATGACCTAATTCTCACTACATGCCACAAACATACATGCCTTATGATATAACTAATTTTATCATGAGTTGTCATAAATTGCATTTTTCTAATATATGGCCAAAACTTAGCCTTTAGAGTACCAATATAGTTGTGCATTTGAAGTAAATTGGGGCTATTTTTAGCCCTTTCAACCTAATTAGATGACTATAAAATGTTATTTGGGTGTTGATCAACTATAGTTTCATTATCTTGATTGAATAAGTTAAACATTATTTACTTATATGTGTGTTTTACATGTATAGAATATGGTTTTGAGCTCAATAAACTTGAAGTAATTAGTTAATAAATATGAATGTTGATTAGCTAAATTTTGAAGGTAATTAGGGTAAAATGAGTCGCATGATCCTATTTTAAATCATATATGATATGACTTAGATTTAAATTAAGCCTAATGTCATGTCATCGATAATTCACCAAAGAGTTGATTAATTTAATGAAGGAGGCATTTGAGACAAATTTGAATCCCTTCAAGAGCAAGATATGATTTGGGGAATAATTAAGAGATGAATTATATCATGAATTGATGTATTTAATCAATTTGTGTAAGTAAGGGCATGCTCTTGGAAAATTGAGCCCTTAAACCAAATTTATGGCTCAATCAATTATATAACATGTATGCAACATTTGCATGGCTTAACTGACCCTAATTTTATGTAAAATTCAAACATGAATGTAATTATCATAAATAAGTGAACAAGCAGCTGAGATGTTCTTAAATTACCTTAGTGATTTGACCCTATATCTGATATCTTAAAGCCTAAACCCTATACCATTTAACTTTATCCCTAAACCCTGTAACATTTATTTTAAACCCTATGCCTTAATGCCTAAACCCCAAACCTTTTAAATTGTAGACCCTAAACCCTAAACTAATAATTTTATCCCCAATTAACATCATTTATATATAGTAAGAATTAGGTACACAAGGATGAACTTGGTCAAAATTGCATCACTCATTAAACCACAATTGACATATTTCGATTAATCTATGATGATGTGGGGAATAATTTAGCTCAAAATCAGAGTATGTACTCATAGATACAAGTTCAAAGATCTCAAAATTTCCCCAATCAACTTCATGATTGTACCTTATATATCCTCAAAACTATACCCTAATCCCTAATGCTCAATGTTACTAATCCCTAAATTCTAAATCATAAATATAAACTCTTTAAACCTTGAACTAATCATTTTAGCCCAAATTAACATTATTTAGACTAATAATTAAAATCATAGGGCCTAGTTTGTCATAAGCCACATGACTGACTTCTCCATTTGACTAATTCACTCAATATACATTATGATAAGGGGTATATAATAATAATCCCAAAATATATTCTATATTCACAAATGGGTCCATGTGATTCAAATTATCCTTAATTATCTTTGTGATTGACCCTATGTACCTTAAGCCATATATACATAGGAATATAAGCCTTAAACCCTAAACCCTAAAAACTACACCCTAAATTATAACACATAATCTTTCCCTATTTACCAATCAATTTAGTCCCAATTAACATCCTTTGTAGTAAGAATTAGGTTCACAACACATAAAGTGATTAGAAATTATATACAGTTCCTTAAGCCTAAACCGTAATCCCTAATCCCTATTCTATAACACATAAATTGTAATCACTATGACCTAATGCTCACTACATGCCACAAACATACATGCCTTATGATATAACTAAATTTATCATGAGATGTCATAAAATGCATTTTATAAATATATGGCCAAAACTTAGCCTTCAGAGTACCAATATAGTTGTGCATTTGAAGTAAATTGGGGTTATTTTGAGCCCTTTCAACCTAATTGGATGACTATAAAATGTTATTTGGGTGTTGATCAACACTAATTACATTACCTTTATTGAAGAAATTAAACATTATTTACTTATATGTATGTTCTACCAGTATATAATGTGCTTTTGAGCTCAATAAACCTTAAGTAACCAGTTAATAAATATAAATGTTGATTAGCTAAATTGTGAAGGTAAATAGGGTAAAAATGAGCCACATGAACCTATTTTAACTCATATATGATGCGACTTAGATTTAAATTAAGCCTAATGTCATGTCATATATTATTAACTTAATAGATGATTCATTTAATCAAGAAGGAATTTGAGGCCAATTTAAACACCTTCAAGAGGAAGATATGATTTGGGGCACAATTAAAAGATCAATTATATCATGAATTGATGAAATTAATCAATTTTTGTAAGGGCATGATCTTAGAATATTGAGCCCTTGAACCAAATTTATGGCTCGATCAATTGTGTAACACGTATGCAACATCTACATGGCTTAATTGAGCCTACTTTTATCTAAAATTCAAACATGAATGAAATTATCATAAATAGGTGAGTAAGCAGCTCAAATGTTCTTCTATTACCTTAGTGATTTAAGCCTATATATGATATCTTGAATCCTAAACCCTATACCAGTTAACTTGATCCCTAAACCCTGTAACATTTATTTTAAACCCTATGTAATAATGCCTAAACCCGAAACCTTTTATATTGTAGACCTTAAAACCTTATTATCCCTAGTTAACATCCTTTATATATAGTAAGAATTAGGTTCACAGGGATAAACTTGGTCAAAATTACATCACTCATTAAACCATAATTGACCTAATTAGATCAATCTATGATGATGTGAGGAATAATTTAGCTCAAAATCACAGTCTATACTCATAGATACAGGGTTAAGGATCTCAAATTTTCCCCAATCACCCCTATGATTGTACCTTATATATCCTCAAATCTATACCCTATTCCCTAATCCTCAATGTTACTAATCCCTAAATTCTAAACCATAAATATGAACTCTTTAAACCTTAAACCAATAATTTTAGTCCAAATTAACAATATTTAGACTAATAATTAAGTTCATAGGGCTTAGTTTGTCATAAGTCACATGACTGACTTCTCTATTTTACTAATTCACTCAATCTACATGATGATATGGGGTATATAGTGATAACTGAAAAATATATTGTATAGTCATAAATGGTCTAAGTGATTCAAGTTGTCCTCAATTATCTTTTTTATTGACCCTATGTACCCTAATCCATATATACATTAGAACGTAAGACTTAAACCATAAACCATAAACACTATAGCCTAAATTATAAACTATAAGCTTTCCCTATTTACTAATCAATTTAGTCCCAAGTGACATATTTTGTAGTAAGATTAGGTTCACATGACATAAAGTGATTAGACATTATATAGAGTTCCTTTAAACCTAAACCATAATCCTTATGATGTAATTCCCACTACATTACACACTTATACATGCCTTATGATATAACTAATTTTATCATGAGATGTCATAAAATGCATTTTTTAAACATATGGCCAAAACATAGCCTTTAGAGTACCAATATAGTTGTACATCTGAAGTAAATTGCGGCTATTTTGAGATCTTTCAACCTAATTGGATGACTATAAAATGTTATTTAGGTGTTGATCAACTCTAATTTTCCCTAATATCCATCATGATTTTACCTTATATACCCCAAAACCTATTCCCCAAGCCCTAATCCTTAATGTTCCTAATCCCTAAACTCTAAACCATAGATATAAACTCTATAAACCCTGAACCAATAATTTTAGCTCAAATTAACATCATTTAGACTAAGAATTATTTTTTAGATTGACCTTGTATATCCTAAACCTAAGCCATAAACACTATACCCTGAATTGTAAACACAAAACATTCCCTATTTATCATTTTATTTAGTCCCAATTAATATCCTTTGTAATAAAAATTAATTTCACACATTGTATAGAGTGATTAGAACTTATATAAACCCTTAAACCTAAACCCAACATGCACTATTCCTTAATCCATAAACCCTAAAACATAAATTTTAATCCTTAATCTCTAATCCCTAAACCATATGCACTAATTCCTTAATCCCTAATCTATATTAAGTATAATGTGATTGCTTATTTAATATAATGATAATGTTATTATTGATATAGACAAAACTCAATTCTCAATGTCAACATTTAAACTGAACCAAGTATTAAAAATAATGTAATCATGTTATTACATAATGCATTCATGTTATTATTAATATACGCTACTCAATATGTATGTTGAATCAAAACCTAGTATAATGAATAAAGCAATCATGTTATATAATAAGGTGATCACATTATATAATGTGATCAAATAATAATAATAATAATAATAATAATAATAATAATAATAATAATAATAATAATAATTATTATTATTATTATAAGATCACTTTCAAATCTATTTTTAACCCAAATCAAGAATTTTCTCCCCATAAAAATTATATATGTATTTGACCCCACCTTTGAAAAGTTGTTAATTATCCTTGATGGGTGATAGATTATGTTCAATGAAGTAAAAGATATTGAAGAACATAATACAATAGGAATTAAAAAATTTGACAGAGAAAAACAAGATACAAATACAAAAACATCATGGTAAACAAGATATAAACCCTAATCCTAATGAACCAAATGCCATATATAATGAGCTAATTGATAATAATGAAATAAAAAATGATGAAATTGACCATAATTAATTGAATAATGATGAAATTAACAATAATTAAAATAATAATAATGAAATTGAAAAAAATGAATTAGATAATTTTGGAAGTTTACATTCAAAGTTCCATGTTTTTTATTTTATTGATATCCTATAAAATACTTAGATCAATGGTTGTTTTATGATTTTGAAATACACAGGAAGATAATGCACTATTCAAATTTGACTCTTGAAATGAATATTTAATTACAAAAATATAATGGGAGGCCATTAAATAGTAAATTATGGAAAGTTCAGGTGTTAGACCATGAAGCTATTCATGATACTATCAAGGTTAGAGTAGATACTAGTGGTTTATTAGATTGATATATGTAGATATGTTAACTTTTAAAATGTAGATGTAATCAATTTTACCAAATGTTTTTTTATTTCTAGGTAGTACAAATAAATTTCATTTTTAATTACTTACTAATATTTTTTTGTAGGTTAGTGGTGCTAGATAAGATTCTACCTTCACATGGTTAGCATTGTTAGTAGATAATTCTATATTATTGAATCTAAGAAAATATCAAGTTGGACATGATAGAATCTCAATTTGTACATGATAAAATATGTGGAAATGAATTATAAGTTTTATTTTACATGTGTTTGAACTTAGGCTAAAAATTGCATTTTATTGTTTTGGAAAGGACATTCTTGAGGCTAGAATGGGTGGTAGTTTGTTGATCAGGGTGATGGGATGTGGAGAACATTGTCATAGACATTATCCACCACCTTGTACATATTGAAAGTGTTAATTTTTGGTTAGAAAGCATCAGAATAATAGTTATACAACCATAACTTAAATTTAAAAAAAAATTATTGTCAATTTTTCCATGCTTCGAAATAGTAGTGAAAATGCACATTTGAGTGTATTTAAACATTGTGGCAATGTGATAACACACATTTTTCCTATATAGATGTGATTTAAGTAATATATTATTATGTGGAGGTCTTTGAGGTATAAATGGAATTTGGAGCTCAAAAATTTGTTGGTTCAATACCAAAAAGTTGTATTTTTGGACCCATCACTACAACTTATCCAACATATTGCTCTCAAAGGTTACATATGAGTTCTATGTGAGGATATTTGAGGGATTAAATAGGTATTGGAGGGATCTTATTGTTAATATAAAAAAATTTCAAGTTTTTTCTAATGCCTATTTTCATATAGGATAAAAAATTTCATTTTTCTTATATTGGGAAGGGCATTCTTGAGGCTAAAATATGTGGTGGGTTTGTCATTCCGGCCTGATGGGAGGCAAAGAACCTAGTTATAGATGTTATTTATCACCTTGGACAATTTTAAACGTGTCTTTTTTTAGTCAAAAAACATTGAAATGATAGTTATATAACCATAACTTAAACTTTGACAATATTTGTTGTTAGTGTTTTGCGCTCTAAAACGGTAGTGAAAATGGAATTCTAAGTGGATTTGAACATTTTGATAGTGTGATAACAAGTATTTTTCATATATGTATGTTATCTAATTAATATATTCATATGTGGAGGTCTCATAGGTTGAAATGGTAGTTGGAGCTTAAGAAGTTTCTTGTTCAATGCCAAAATGTTACATTTTTGGACCCATCACTACAACTTATCCAATGGATTGCTCTTTAAGGTTCCACCTGAGTGTTATAAGGTGATATTTGAGGGACTAAGTAGTTATTGGATGGATTTTATGGTTCATAATAACCATAACTTAAACTTTGACAATATTTGTTGTTAGTGTCTTTACTCTCTAAAATGATAGTGAAAATGGACTTCTAAGTGGATTTGAACATTGTGATAGTGTGATAACATGTATTTTGCATATCTGGATGTTATCTAATTAATATATTCATATGTGGAGGTCTCATACATTGAAATGTTAGTTGGAGCTTAAGAAGTTTCTTGTTCAATGCCAAAATATTACATTTTTGGACCCATCACTACAACTTATCCAATGAATTGCTCTTTAAGGTTCCACCTGAGTGTTCTAACATGAAATTTGAGGGATTAAATAGGTATTGGATATATCTTATGGTTCATCTAAATTACTTAAAGGTTTCATTTTATGCATGTTTGAACTTAGGCTAAAAAATTATATTTTCTTGTATTGGGAAGGGCATTCTTGAGGCCTGAATGGGTGGTGGGTTTGTCGATTGAGCCTAATGGGAGTTTAAAACTATAGCCATATATTTTATCTACCCCTTAAAAATTATTTTAAGTGTCATTTTTGACTAAAAATTCATCAAAACCATAGTTTTATAACCATTACATAAACTTTGACAATATTTTTTGTCAATGTTTTCACGCTTTGAAATGTTAGTGAAAATGAACTTTTGGCTTGACTGAAACATTGTGGTAGTGTCATAACATGTATTTTTAATATTTATATGTCATTAAAGTGATATATTCCTAGGTGTATGTCTTAGAGGTAGAAATGGTAGTTAGAGCTCAAAAATATTCTTGTTTAATGCCAAACAGTTATACTTTTAGATCCATCACTGCAACTTGTCCAATGGATTTATATTGAAGGTTCTACTTAAGTGATCATATATGTGATTATAGGGATTAATTAGGTAATTAAGTGATTTTATAGTTTATTTAAATGACTTATATGTTGTATTTTATGCATGTTCAAACTTAGGCTAATAAATTGTATTTTTCTTATATTGGGAAACATGTTCTTGAGGCAAAAGTGGGTGATGGGTTTATCTATCAGGGTAGATGAGAGCATAATAACCTATTAATATACATTATCCTCAACCCCAAATACATTTTTTTAGTTTCAATTTTAGTAAAAATCATCAAAACCACAGTTCAACAACCACAACATAAACTTTGACAACATTTGTTGTTAGTGTTTTCATGCTCTAGAATGATAGTGAAAATGCACTTCTAGGTGGATTTGAATGTTGTGTAAATTTTATAACATGTAATTTTATTATTAGGATGTGGTATAAGTTATATATTCCCGTGTGTATGTCTGAAAGGTAGAAATAGTAGTTGGCACTCAAGAAGTTACTTGTTCAATGCCAAAAAGTTGCATTTTTGACCCATCACTGCAGCTTATCAAATGTATTTCTCTCTAAGGTTCCACCTGAGTGCTCTAATGTGAGATTATATGGATTAAATATGAAGGGGAAGGATCTAATGGTTCATGTAAATGACTTACAAGTTTCATTTTAAACATGTTTGAACTCACACTAAAAATTTCCATTTTTTTAATAATAAGAATTGCATTCTTGAAGCTAGAATGGGTGGTTTGTTTGTCAATAATTCCCTATCAGAGGCCAATAACCTGGTCATATACATTATAAATCCCCCCACCCCCCACCTCACATGTGTTTTTAGTTTCATTTTTTGGTTAGGAAACCTCATAATAGTAGTACTACTAAACTCTCAACCTACAAAACATGTTAAAACTTGGGTAAGATGAGCTTTTGGTTGATTTGAGATATATAAACTTGGGTAAGGGTTATAACATGTTAAAATTTATAAAATAATAATATAAATATAAATTTTAATATCTATAAACTCTATTTTAATAAATTGACGTATTGGAGCAATAACTAGCTTTAGATACCTAGAAACTTAAAAAGATATAATTTAAGAATGAGATCTCAATCTCTTAGATACCTATAGTTGGTTGATTTATTACAAGTTTTGAAACCTAAATAAATCCTTGAGTTTTAGTAAGGCCTATCAAATTGTATTAAATAATATTTTTTAAAAGGAGAGTAGATCTAAGAGATTGGTGATTAGTTAAGAGCAGACATAATGAGTATTTTACTAGTTTAAAAGAAGATTGTTTGAGTGTGGATTTTGAATCGAGTTGATAACAAGAGTGGATAAGTGAGGTTTTATTTATTCATTATCTTATAGAATATGAATATTAATTTCATATCCTTCTTAAGAATATAAAATCAAATTGTGCATTAGGTGGTATTAGGAGATGATAAAGGGTTTTGGTTAAAGATGGATTATTGTCTCATGAGTGAACATTCTATTTCATGTTAATAAGGTTTCTTTTTATCAGAATAAATACATTGTAGTTAAGGTTAGGTATAATTTCATATTATAATTTATCAAAGAGAAAGCTACAAAGATGAAGTAGACCGTGTACATGGTTATCAAAAGGAGTTGATTGCAGAAGATGCATTGATAGAGATTACTAGAGAGGTAAGGGAAAATATAAAGGAGAAAGAATCATATAAATCATATAAGAAGTAGGCCTAATTTAAATATAATTTAATCAAAAAATCATTATATCCATTTAAAGGTGAAAGACCAGGTAACTTATAGGTATAATTATTCGAGTGACAAAATTGCATGGGTTTATGAATGATTTTATGTCTTTGCATTGTACAAGATTGAACATGATTGGGTAAAGGTTTTAAGTGTAATTATTTTTTGTTAATGATCAATTGGAAAGTTACAAATGAATAATGATAAATTAAAAATATATAAGAGTGTCACTACTCATTTCCACTCCACATAATGAAATAAAATATTTAATTTAAAAAAATATGGGAGATCTGAGATTTATAGCATTAAAAAGAAAAAAATTTAATCCTTATTTGTGTACAACATTAATTATGAGATATGATAGATAATAGATCATAATATTAGAACACCACTATTTAATAACACACAATGAAATAAAAATTAAATATAAATTAGATATATTTCTATGATAGGCATACAATATATGTACATGTGTATAATGTCAATAATACATAGATTGCCATGATAGGCATACAATAAATTACAACTATCTACCTAGTATCTAATATTGGGTGAATGTTATATACACATATATAGTGCCATAAATGCATAAATTATCATATAGGGATACAAATAATCACATCTCATATAAGACACCCTATTCATAAAATAGCTTCCCTCTTTTTGTCTTCCTCTATAAAGAATCTCCTTGGGATGTCTTGCTTGTAGATGTACACCCATATAATGCCTTGGATTATTCCAAGGTCTGACTACCAATCATTTGCTCATAGCTCACTTGCATCTGAACCTATTCAAATACAAGTATTATTATAAAATTAACATAAAATACATTTAACTAATTATTAATAAATTAATTTTAAACTACAATAAAAAAACATTTAAACATGCACTAAATGCAAGGTTCTGGTCCTTCTCCATCTCTTTTTGATGCTCAAATAATTCAATGGTAGGTTAAGTTTTTTGAATAAACATCTAAAATATGGGAGAAACATGAGAAGTTACACTACTAATCATTTGATTAGGACTAATAGATGTAAGAGGACAAACCTTCATACCTAATACATTCACATAAGTTATATTTTCCCTTTGCGTGTAGTAAAATTATTCAAACAAGTGTATTTTTATAATTAAAAATTACATGTTAATATATACCTCTATCAACACTTGTGCAAATGGCATTAAAAAATTAATGCCTATGTCTGTCTCAGGTTACAGAGAGGGAGGAATGCATCCCTGAGCCATAAAATATTCATGTAAATAAGGTCTCACTTACTTTTATGTAAAGTATCCAAGATATATATTGCAAGTTTTTCTCAATGTAAACCAAGACATATATGACAACATATTTCAATATGCATATCATGAAAATATAATGTAAACCAAGAGTCTTTAAAGTGTATAATGTCCAAAAATATTAATTAGTTTGCATGTTAGAGTTAATAATGTTTTTTTGATACATGTAGGAATTATGAGTGCTAGAGTATGAGGAGGAAAGAATAGTATCACTTTGTCAAGGCAAAGTTAGGGGGAGAAAAGCAATAAGAAACATATCATGAACTATGTCCTTACTTTTAAAGCTTCTTTGGATAGAGTAAAATGTAAATAAGTCTTGATTTATTTATGATAAATCCTATAGTGTTCATACCTTTAGTTAGTGAATATTAAATTTAGTAGTCTACAAGTTTAAAGTGGCAAAACCCTAGTTTTAATTCTCTATCTTTAGGCATAGTCAGAAAGAGAAGAATGTAGTTAGTTTAAAGTGTCATTATAAATAATTTAAATATGATAAAGGGATAGAGGATCTATATGAATTGAATTAAAACACATTAAAAATATCAATACTATTGATAAAATACAATACATGGGAAAACTATCTACATCCCAATTAATAATAATTTTGAGTTTGGATAGACATAAAGAAAGGCCATATATAGTTCTTGGAACTAGAGTTGATGATTTAAGGTATTGTGAATGTTGTGGGATATTTTTTTTCCCTATGTGTGATTCTTTTATTTTCTCTCGAATGAAGGTAAAGGGTCTTAAGGGTTTATTCTATCCTATTTATTTACATAGTCATGTTGGAGGGGTACAAAAACTTTGTAAAACTACATGTTGGGAGTGATTTAGTATTGAGAAAGAAAAAAGTAATGGTTTGAGAATATTTTAGGGGTAAGGGAAGCTTAATTTCAATCATTATAATATTTTATAAAGGTCAAAACGCTATTGTATCTCATTGATTATCTTCTCAGGTAGGTGTAGTACTAAGACAACAAAAGTTAGGGTTTAAAATTAGAAAATAATATAACAAGTGATTTAACTAATGAAAATTCATTAAAATCTCTGTGTGTGTGTGTGTGTGTGTGTGTGTGTGTGTGTGTGTGTGTGTGTGTGTGTGTGTGTGTGTGTGTGTGTGTGTGTGTGTGTGTGTGTGTGTGTGTGTGTGTGTGTGTGTTTGTGTGTGTGTATTTATATATATATATATATATATATATATAAATATATATATATATATATATATATATATATATAGAAGGAAGAGAATTTTTAAATTTTAAAGTCAATTTGAGTCCATATTATACGGTTTCACATTTAATAACCTTGAATTAGGCATAGGAGACCTTATTAGTCTTGAGGGGTGTTGAGTTTGGTATTCCCAAAAGAGAGTTAAATTATGAAAGTCCCTACATGAAATATGTGGTGTAAAGGTGTACATGAATGTTGGTTTAGTTTTATTGGGGTATTTATAGTTTACTCAAAATATGAAAGTTTTCCTCAAAAAAGGGCTTGTAGAAGGAAGGTTTTAAAGAGGAAAGAAGAGTCAAGTGAAGAATTTAAGCATGGTGGTTTTGTGGAATGGTTGGATTAGTTAAATGAGATATAATTAATTAGGTAGATTTTATTATTTTTATTATGGAATGACATAATCAAAGTAGCATGCATACCTATGAAAACACATAAGATTGTAAAGAAAAAAACAAGGATTAAGAGTGATAACATGAAAATAGAGTATGAAATAGGGATGTTGATGTTAAAAGGAGATATTATAAATGTATTTTATTATTAAATTATTTCAATTATAGAATGATGATTAAGCAAATACAAGGAGGATTAAGATCTATTGAGCAGGTAAGAATGAATAAGAAATACCTAGTAAATGCAAAGTGATAAAAGAGATAAATATGTTAAAGATAAAAGACAAATAAGGAAAATAAAATATCATAGATAGGTATTTTATAGAGGTAATCATGTGTTTCCATCTATATCAAGGAATCTTGTTATAACTTATGCATCAAGATACTTGATAGATAATTTTAACTTAAACTTAGAAGGAAAATATACATAGACTAAATGTACATAGAGCATAAGATTAACTCAAAATTTTACCTCTATATATAAGTAAAAGGTGTTCCCATGATAGAGATAGAATCATTAGTTAATGGGCCATTTTAAAGATTTGAAAATGTAAATAATGACTGCATCAAATCAAATGTTGAAATTATCAACTCTGATGATGCAGGCACCATCACCTATTGTGACATAAAAAATGTAATATATATTATTAAATTGTTTATCTAAATTAATAATTATATATATTAAATTTAAAAATATAACTTAAATTTAACATGAAATTTATATAAAATATACCTGCATCTATTTATTAACTGATGTCTGCACACCAAATGTGTGTGCCAGAAAGTCATCACTCATGATAATATTAATGAAGCCCTCTAAACCACAAATTCCATCATCATCCAAAGGTCCAGTACACATACCTCCATAATAACTTAAAGGTTAGGGTCTAGTATGTAGACTAGGTGGCATATCTCTAGCATCAGTTTGCAGGAGCCTACTCATATGATGAACAAGTGTATTAGTGAACAAACTAAGAGCATGTAGAGTATTGATCTCCATAACCTGATGAACTATAGGGTGGATTTTAGATATGGAACCTTTTAGGTTGATTAGGTATATGACGTGGACCTGGTTGATCTTATGCAAAGCCTTTCCCTCAGCCCTAAAACTCACTATAATCAAAATAGTTTAGAATCTAATTGATGACAAAAATATAATAGAGTTTCCTCAAAAAAATATAATGGAACCTCATGGTTTTTACATGGTTGATAATCAAACACCATCAACCCTCTATCTCAAATATTGGTTGTGAATAAACTATGTTGGCACTAATGGATTCAAAAACATTTAGCAGTTCCTAGAAATGGTGCACTATTGGTTGGGTCGATGAATAAGGTACAAATGGATGATTTTGATATTTATTTTTTCTTGACCTCAAGTGATGATAATTTGTATGCATAATAATCCTTACAACCATCTCGATATGAACTCTGTCTATCAATTTGAATCATTATAGAGACCTAATAATCCCTCTAAGGAATATCTATATGGGTATGATGGGTGTTGGTGGAAGTGGGATCCCTTATTCTCCTAATTAATTCTTTAATTTCCATTTTATTTCCCACAATGTTATCAATTAGACTCTCTTAAGTGCCTAAGATATTTTGTGGATCTGTAGGAGCGTTATGTGGAGGGATAAGAGGAGGAACAAGAGAGTTTTGTGGAGGGTTAAGTGGAAGTTTATGAGGAGAAACGAGAGGATTTTGTGGAGGGTTAAGAGAATTATTAGGATGTTTTATTTAAAATAAACAAATTAAAACTAAAAATTAAGGTAAAACAATGAAAATAAGTAAAAATTACTAAAATTTAGGGATAACAAGTGTATATTCCTAGCACTTACCTATTAAATGTGGTGGAATCATTGATTAGTGGCTTCTTAGGATGAATATAGTAATTTCCTAGTGAGGTTTTGTCTTTCTCACCCAAAATGCCATTATGGAAGGTGAGGTTAGCAAAGGAAACTTGAATACAAAATGAGAAATTTTGCATTCAAGTTTTAGTTTTTATTTTTTTGGTCACACAAGTAATATGATTTATTTATTAACATTATCTCATTATTTAAAACAAAAATAACACAATCAAATTAATAATGCAATTGTGTTATTCTTTAAAATAATAAGATCACATTATTTAGTAATGTGATCATGTTATGGTTTGGTAATTACCAAGCCATAATTTAAATAAGTGATCACATTAATAATATAATACGATTGTTTTATTTATTAATGTGATCACATTACCAAAAATGTTCACATAATTATTCCCCAACTTTGTGCACTTACCCACTAGGAAACAACATGTAGAGAAATCATTAACTATGTTAGAGATGTTATAGGATTAGGTAATTATAAAGATTCAAAGGGATAAATATCCTTGCCCTATGATAGAGAAGTGTTTGATGTATAAATCTACACATGTCTTCCAATGCATATAATAATAGAGTACATCATAAAGCGACTCCACAACCATAGATGTACAAATGTATGGCCACATTGTAAGGATCATGAATAATGGAGGTGTTTTGACATTGCCTATACATTTGCTATAATTAATTAGCATGATGTGGAATGAATTTATCTCCTAAACTATAAAAAATATATTGTATAATTCCCTAAAATGAGCACAGAGGGGATTGCATTGTACTATCAAGGTGGGCTAGTATGTCAAAACAAATAGAGCATTAGATGTAGACTCATTAATAGACATTGAGTTTGCAAGATATGAAATCCCCAATGTGGTATTTTACTTTACGAGTAGTATTAATATGATCCTATGATCTACATGGGAATTAATTAGTAGGAAAAACATGAGCTACAGTCCTATCACCCTCAGAATCATAGACTACGGGTAGATAAAAAAAATTGGTCTCCTCAAAGATGTGGAAATTAGTGTTACCATGTTGAGTCTACATATTTATTTTGAAGTCACTGACATCAAGACAATCAAGACCCATTACCCTACCTTAATTAAAGTAAATGGGATTATGATGGTCAAATGAATAATTATACAATGTAAAAACTTGACTGGAGGCTCATTAGGGATATAATATAGTTTTCATTCCTTTTCATAAATCATAGTAGAAGCCTTATATGATTATGAAGGACCCACAATCATTATATTCCCATGGGGTAAAAATTAGTTGATTATGGGAACTAATATACAAAATAATTCACTATGAGTTATTGAGTGTAATTTTTTAAATGTGTATATGGAGTAACCTCAAACAATAAAGTAGCCATTTTATAAGTTGATGATAACAAAATATTTGTTACCTCAGTTTCAACTTGGAGGTTCTACTTATCCATCAGTGCACTCTCCTAATAAGTTAAAGGTGTTTTTAATGTATAATGCAAAGGTAAGAATAATGGACTATAAGATACTTATTTTAAAGGTTGTTTTACCTTAGGAAACAACATCTCTATAAATATTGATTTAGACACCCATATGTTGAACTGGGTTTGGAGAGTTCATGAGATATGATCTTTTCACATGGTATTTTTGAATAAAACTTAATTAACCATGTGATAGAGGTATATTAAAGATTCAATTCCCTCATCTATCCATTAAAAGGAACTATTGTGACTTGTTGGGTAGTGCATAAATATCTAGAGATACATTGGGAAGATGCATGTGATTTATTATGTGTATGGTTTTAGTTAACTCCTATTATGAAATTATAATGGTCATTAATTCAATAATTCTAGTGTCTTAATATAATTGGGTACACATTTTCAATCACACACTAGTGGATCTCCCAATGGTTTGGTATATGCATCAAGAGTGCAAGAGAGACCAAACATTGGGAAAAAGTCTAACAATAATTCATTAAAAATTTTGAGTTTGAGGATGACAACCCATTGATGCAAAATGCATTTCCAAAACCTAAAATTATTTTCATGTCATAGATGAGCATGAGACTTAGGAGATGTAATAGATTCATCATGATAGTGGGAATCGACTCATGATTTGAATTTGATGCTTCACAATTACAAGGTTAGTAAACATGATAAATATATTATTAATCCTTATAATATAATAATATATTATCCAATGGGATATAGTGATAGTGATTGAGATATAGACTTAGAAGGATTACTTGAACTAGAATGGAAAGTTGAATGTAGAATAGCTTAGAGTGCATAATATGTTGAAGAGAAAATACTGTGGAACATAGAAAGTTTAAAGGGGAAGGGGAACACACTATGTTATAGCCTCTACCTAATGGATCAAAAACATGTGTCAAAAAAATTGAAAAATGTTGAATAAAATAATGGAATAGAGTCAGTCCCTAAGCTTGGGACTGTGAGAGACTACAAGGGGAAAAAACAAATATTAGAGGAATTGTAACTACTATGAGACTATCAAAATGATTTCCCGACCAAATTTTCTAAAGTAAAAGATGTAGATGCATCATTAAGGAAGAAACACATAGATATGAAAGAGTGTGATTGACCCATTAGGAAGTTTCATTGTATCATAAACCCTAACATGAAGATAAAAGTTAAAGTTATACTAGATATAATGTAATAATCTTTAATCATTTATCCATTATAAGATTTATACTAGGTGATTACCAAAGTGATACAACTAGATAAGTCTGAAGAGATTAAGGTTTTTGCAGATTACAACACAGTCAATGATGCCTACATCAATAATCCACTTCCAATGCATTCATAAATTAGTTCTCAAGATAGTTATATATGATGATGTGTACTAATTCACATATGGATTCAATGGGTACCATTATATTTGAATCACTGAAGAGGACCAATCTAAGACAACCTTTGCATCATAATGGGTCTCATTTGCTTATAAGGTAATTCCATTTTCTTTGAAGAATGTTCCTTTGGTTTTCTCTATATGTGTAGTAGATACATTTAAAAACTTCGTTCATTATTTATTTTAAGTATATTTGGATAAATGGGATTTATTTTCATTTATAAAAAGCATCTATCAAAACAATGATTAATTATAAAATGTTGTCAATCTCTATGCATCGCTGTGAATTTGAATAAGTGCTTATTTTTCACACCTTTTGATGTTCTTCAGGGCCATGTCATATGTATTTCTGTCATATTGGTTTAATAATATAATATTAATTTAATAGTGGGAATGACACCCTTAAAAATTTCTATACATATTCTTAAATTTTTGGGGCATACATGATACTATATAAAATTATTATGGGTAATTAGGGATTATGGGTATTAGGGATTATTATTTGGTTTGGTACATGTATGTTAATTGATTGATAATTAATTATGAATCCATAAAAACATTAATTTATTTAATTTGGAGAGCATGAGCTACTTAAGGCCTCAAATAAGAGCTTCATATTCTATGATGTTTTTAGCACATGAAAAATGATTTGGTAAGTCAAGGGTGTTGTTAACCCAAGTGGGTCAATAAAAATATTTAAGGCTATGACACTAGATTCACATATAGAACCATTAGAGAACATTATCCATGTATCAAAAGTGGTATTATTTGTTGTGAAATCATCCCTAAAAACATTGTTGAGAGGATTTATGTCAAATAATGAGGTTAATACCAATTTATATGAAAAAATTAGTCTTTTTACTACTTTTTTTAAGATGATATTGATGTCAAATTCTATGAGTATCATAACCCATATTTTAGTATGGATTTAGAGATGTGTTTTCAACATGATAAAATTTAAAGCATCAACTTATGTAATGACTTGTGTCTCATTGTTAATGATACAGTGCAGGAGATTCCAAGTAGAAAATACAAGTGCCAAAAAATGATTTCCTATTATTGGATAATTTTGTTCATAGTAAAAAAGTGTACGAATGGTATATTAAATGACCTACTCTTTATGTTCCTAATCACATTATGTCAAGACGGCACCGAGTGCATGATTTATCACTAAGTAAAGGAGAATTGTGTTCTCAAGTGTCAGTGGTACCAAGTCATGTGGGTTTAATAGGGACTATATAACTATGTTAAATATTTTTTTACATGTCATGTCTCATTTAAATTTTATATCTTTATTAAGTAATCTAGTGAATGGTCAGTTTTATTTATGAGTTATACCATAAATTAGTGTATCACTTGAATCTTACCTTAAAGGGATTGAAATTGTTGTAAATTTGTAGGAGGCATATTCATTATTTAAGTTAACCTTGATAACACATTGGTATATTATAAATTCTAAGAGTTTACCTAGTGAAACCCCAAAGACACATTTATTGGGATTGAGTTGTACATTATATTTTCTAAATCTATCACAAATCAATTGCATGGTGGTGTAGTTATTTTGATTTTACATCCAAATAATTGACCTAATATTCAACCATTTTATGAATCAAGTCACGAAAGATATGTATCATTTTTTACTTATATGTTGTTCCTACTTTTTTTAATTCAAAATTCATGACTATATATCATAAGGTGCACCATGGTGTGGTAAAAGAAGTTTTTTCTTCATCTTATTTAGATATCTTAATGTGATTGGAATCATGTAAACCATCCATAAAATAGAGAATTTTATATCTTATTGTAGAGTTGAAAATTATCGTGTTGATGTTGGGTAGACTAAAGTCATCCTTAGGACATGATTTTTTATGTTTCTAGAATCACAACAACATTGGATTTGGTCACTAGGTTTAATAATAGGGACAATATTAGTAACCCGTTGGGGAAGAACAAATAGTTGAATGAAACCAAAATCCAAGAGCTATTGGATATAATCTTTAGCTAACAAATGACTTTGGTGTGATTTTTTTGTTTGAATTAGTTGGAATCATGATATATTATAATCCTATGTATTGTTATTAATAGATCAATCCTAGGTATATCAAGATAAGCCTAATTAAAAACTTCAAGAAAATATTTATAAATTTGATGAATATTTGTATCTTATTTTTAATGTAAGATAGAATCCAATAGTATGATATGTGCATGAGTATATGTACCATAATTTAATTCTACTATATCTTTTTTAAGTAATGTATATCGGTACATAGTGTATGGTGTTGTAGGTATAACAATATTTATGTTAGGTAAAATATCATCTAAGTCATCTAAATTCTCACCAAAACATTTTTTAGCATTTGTGGAATGAGGTAATTCTCTTTTATGATATAAGGAAGGTAGATACTTATATACCCCTAGGAATTATAACATATCTTCATCATTAAAAAGTTCATCAAAAGTAGGTAGATCCAAAAAAATTATATCATTGATAAGACCATGGTAAATAATTAGGAGTGTAGAAATATGGTCCGCCATATCATCTGCCCATGGAATTAGTGGAAAAATATTATATGCTAAGAATTATGGCAAGAGGACTTGGAATCGAAGGTGATATTTTTATATCCAAGTCTTTGTCTACCATGTTGATCATATGATTCAATGGGATTAAGGATTCCCTATTCACATTTGTAAAGACAAAATCCTATGTAACACATTTTTTTGAAGTATCTCAATGCAAAAGGAAAAGTAAACTTATTATATTATGTTCTAAAAGTATCCAGGGGTGTGAAACATGAGATCTAAATAGTATATTAGAGTTGTGTTGTAGTAAAATCCATGTGAATAATATAACTATGTGAAGGCTTTGTATGTTAACAATGTTGGAATGGTTCTATATGCATAAGACAAGTGTAGATATGAAATCTATAGCTAAAATTTATACATGCGTTTAAAGTGGATGGAACTACATGCATATCAGGAATTCATGGTATTCCAAGCAAGATATTATAATTAAGATCATTAGGGATAACTTGACATGTTGAAGGTAGCATTCTAGGCCCCAATCTAAGGATTAGTGTTTTTTGACCCAAGACTTTGTGTGGAATATTATCAAACTCTTGTATGTTTATATAAAAAGGATCCAAATCCTTAGCATATATATTAATAAGTCAAATAAAATACATATTAAAAATGTTCAATCCCTATCCATTATCGACTAAAACCCATGTTACACTTAAATCATTAAATTGTAATGTAAGGTAGAGAGGATAATATAAATCTATGATGTGTTGAGGTGGGATATCATCCTTTTCAAATGAAATATGATCTTTGGTCCATTTCATATTATTAATTATGGAAGCAACATAAGTTGGATCAAATGTTTGAGGCATGTGATTGTCATAGAATGCATCATAAAAAATGTGTTTATATGTCCTAGAATGTTGTAGGGCATCTAAAGTGTAAATTATGGCTAAAGAAACATTTGGCTAGTTATCAAATCTATATCCATGGGTGTTGATATCTTTCCAATATCTGAGACCACATTTAGGCATCACAACCTAGATTATAGAGTCTATTAGGAGTGTAGGGTTGGTAGTAGAGGTAAGATGGTGGTTAGATGTGTGTGGTTTATAAGTAGGAGGGATAAGTGATACCACTAATGTTCCCTTATGTCTAAGAGAAATAGGTAAGGAATCAAAGTAAACCAAAGAGAAAAAAAACATCTATGGAACACTTCTTAATTTTATGTAATGAAGTTGGTATTTTATGTAATGTATTCTCTGTGTTTAAAGATTTGTGTCTTAATTGAATTCTAGATAAGAGAAAGATAACATGATAGAGAAATAGCTAAATATGATAGGTATTTTAATTTATATAAAGCATAATTTATACATGTGTTTATGTATTTTCTAAGTTCATTCTAAACTAAAGGAAATAAGCATGTAAATGATAATATTAAACATTGAAAAACAAATTGATACACTTTTTCTATCATTATCATCATGATTATATGAAATATAAATCTAGTTGAGGGTCCCATAAGGCTGTAAATAGAATCCATGGGGTTATCTAGGGTTAAAGTTTATGAAATATTCAAAGTATGTTAGGTTCACCAAATGTTTTAATTTTTTTTAAATTAATGAATGTAAATCATATGTTGTTAAGAGCTAATTATGTTAAAATTGGGTAGAATTATGAAATAAATACATCCTCTAATTTATTGCACAATTGACTAAATTTTACATTTAAAGAAATAGTAATAAATAATAAAAATAATAACTTAGCTATATAATGATTTAGGATGGATAACTTGGAGGGTAAAAATTGAGGTAGAGGCTAATCTGAGTGTCATAAATAGGATATACGTGTCAAAACCCATTTAGAAAATTAGCTCCCTAATTAGATGGTAGTGTCATATGGCTCTAGTGTCCTTATTTTGGTAGTAATGAATTATATGAAGGACTATTCTAAGCTTCTTGGTGTACCTATGTCTAGATATTTAATTCATGTTCATACATTCTTGAGTTATTAAGGCTTTTAGATAGGCTACTTTGAATTTTTTATGAGCAAAACCTAATCCTCTATGTTATTAGGGCATACAATTGATATAATTTGAAATGTGTATTTTTAAGTGGGGTGGGTTGGACATCCTCAGCACCCCACTATAATGAGAGTTGGATACATACACTTACTCACAAGAGGGATCAAGATTGATGTAGTTCTCCACACTTATGTGTTCGTGCAAGTGCAAGTGAAACTAGTATGATGATTGAATTGATCACTTTGAATGTCTTTGAGACTATAATTTTGAATAATCTAAGCTAAGGAATATTTTATATGATAGTATGTAAAATTAGGTTAGAATAGGAATTTATAGCCATAATTTCATATAATTTATTTTGAGCTAACATATGTAGTTTTGATATGATTTCCATATAGTATTTAGAGGTCTAAAAGTCATGTATATAAATTGTTTTTATGCTTGTGTTAGTGCTAAAATAAGTCTAATATGACCCTAAGATGTGTAAAATTTGAAAACATACCTATTTTTGGAAAAAAGAGGGAAAGGGTAGTAGAATATATTGTAGGACATTATCACCATGTGGTGTTACTATTTCTATTATGGTGTCAGTGTCTACGTCATAGAACCCTAGGCAAGAATGGTTAAGATGGAATAATGAGGGTATATGATTACTTTAGGGATGACTAGGGATTATTATGGCCTACACAAAGGATACATAAGTGTGAAAATAGGATATAGGATAGGTCTAAAGATAATTTGGGGATATGTTGTCTCAAGTACCAAGCACTCAAGTGTCACTTTTAGGTGATTAAATATATTATCTTTAAGGTATTCCTAGGAATACTCTATATTAGGTGAAAGGGAATCTACATCACTCATGAAGTCTCATAATATAGTACCACTATGTTAAACTAGCTATAGGGAACCATTTTTCCAAGATGGGTTAATGATTTTAGGCTTAAGGCTTATTGTCGTTAGTCTCTATCATTCTTTGCTAAAAAATGAGAGACAATGTTGACTAATACCATGTAGTTATAAATTTTATTTGTTATTGTTTTCAATTATTTTTTTAAGGGTTTGAGTGTTTGTACAATTTAATATTTGATTCAAAACACATCAAAAAAAATATGGAATGGTTAGAATCATAGATTATAATTGATTCATAAAGATAGCCTATAGGAAAGACAACTGGTAATGACAACATTATGGTCATCAAATAATTTTTGGAAGACATCACTAAAATTATAAGTATGATAAAAAGACTTAAGATGGTGATTAAAAACCATTAATGATAAGGCACTTGAGCAACTTACATAATTCCCAAAGTAGATAACATGGAAGAATGATAGTTAGGGTCATAAATAATTAGATAGATGAAAGAATGTTGAGTCACACTAGCTACCTAATAATGCATGAATCAATTAACTTAGATGAAAAATGGTAACATTAATATCAAATGGTAGATAATTAATATTAATTTTATAGGTAAACATGTTCTCAATCAATGAAATGCATTTAAACTATTCAGCTATATGGATTTGGGTACAAAAAGATATATAATAAATGATGTGGATAACACAAAGACATTACATACATCTACCAATAACAAAAATATGTAATATAATTTCAAAATAATTTATTATAAACAGATTACATACCAAACAAAAAATTAAAAAATCAATTATTCAACCCAGGACACAAAAAAACATGGAGAGGGATCAATTAGGAATTTTGTTATCATATGCACAAAAAGAGGAAATAGGGATTGGCCTAGGTTTGTAGCAAACCAAATACTAGGATAAGATCCATTTGAATTCATTGATGTAATGTAAACCAATTTATTTATATAGGATCCATAAAAATTAGCATAAACATGATACCTATCTCTTTAACATCCACTGTGAGGCTTAGATTGAAAAACATTGTTTACACTACCTACTTTTGGATAGCTAGATGAGGTAATATTCACTTTTATTAGTATTCATAATGAATGGGAATTTTTTTATCCCATGATGTTACAATATAGATAACTCCTCAGACCATGGCATGATCAATAGGTCTCATGTACCATGTAAAATCCCTTATACCTCATAAGTCCACCTCTCCACCAATTCAATCTTACATTAGGGAGAAATATATGATAAAGAAAGAAGAGGCTTACCCACTAGTTTAATAGATGATGATTTGGTGCACATCCTAATTAAATTCATTAATAAATACTTTAAGAAAATAACAAATTATTTGAATCGAGAGACAAAATGTGTGATTGACATTATGCATCGCATAGCACACCTCCAAGAAAACTTCAACTAGTCTAAGTTTCTCTTAACTAAGCTAAACAAAAACATTGAAACTATTTGTTTAGGCACCTCACAAACATTCTAATATTAGTTTTTGGTTTTTATTCTTATTTTAACAATGGAAATTAATAGAAGGATTGGTGAACCCTATTATGGATTTATATCCTACTATTACATTCATAAACATTGTATGGAGAAAAAAAGGGTAGCATTATGAGTAATTAGGAAGGTTTAATACATGATGTTTGGAGGTCCTAAACATGATCTAGTCACACACCACAATACCCTAAGATGCTATTAGATATTTGGGATAACATGCATTAGTTATAAATATCCAATGCCAAATCCAAATCAAGCTACATGTGTTTCCCAAAAAAAATGTAACATTACTCCCATTGTTCATTAATATGTTGGATTCTATGGTGAAAGTGTTAAGGCAAGAATCCATAGGTACATGGTTGGTGCCAAAACTATAGTCTATTCCCATAGGTGCATAGTACCTATTAGAACCATAAGTGAAACATCAAGCTAACATACAATCATGGAAACAAACACAACTACAAACACTATGATAACCAATACTGCATCTATCACAATAAAATAAGGGGAAGAGAGAAACATAAGTGTGGTGAGCCTAACCAGCTCTTCGAAATAAGAGAACACAATGAGCAAAGTCATGGTTAGAGAATATCAATGTACCTAGATTACTAACTCAATGCAACTTGCTAGTGTTGGGAGTCAAGGAACATGAACTCCTTAAGTCCATGCTAGAAGACATTTGTGATGATGTGTATGAACTTGAGGAAGATAATGATTTTTTTTGTTTTGGAAAGTAGTGCACATATATAAAATGTACAATTAGGTAAGGCAATCACTTTGGGTTGATATCACTCAACCTCAACCTTTATCATTGTTGACACTATATGGACATAATAAGTTACTTAAAATTTTATAGTAAAAATATTCCATATAGACCTAGCTATATGATCTTATACTATGTAGCCATAAAAAATTGTTAGCATAATAAATCCCAACACCACTATTATTTTGAATACTACAAATGCATGACATAGTTTGACCATCTTCAATGATGGAGGATATAATGGTGTCCTTATAAGAACTAGTAAAGGTAAATGAAACAAAACACAAATAATAGGCATAGAAATAGATATAGGGCCAAACTCTTAAGAGGCAAAAATAAATCACCAATATTCCTCAAACATATTTTCAAAATATAGTTATTCATCATGGTATGGTTATGGAATATTCAACTTAATATGACTCATAATCACTCATAATATTGGACTCCCCAACCCCCATGAAATAAATTAAAGAAACCAATGTAACACAACTGAAAATATAGCAATAAGTTGCTTAGGATCATGAGGATCTTACATAAATAGAAAAGGAGGAAGAGATGAGGAGAAAAAATGAAGATAAAAAGATAAAGTGAAAAGAAGAAAAGTGAAAGGCAGCTATGAAAGAATAACAACACAAGCGACATTTATCTATGCAAAAAGAGTGATTCCAATAACAAACCATGGAGGAAGAGGGAAAGAAATAAGTTGAAGAAGTAGAGGATTTATAGAAAAGATCCCAAGAAGTAAAGGATACAAAGAATCAAGTTGAGTAATTAGAGGTTTGTAAGAAATGAGTCAAAGAATTAGAGGTGAATAAAAAGGAATAAAAAGAGGTAAAAGAAAACATCAAGAATACAAAGCTACATAATAGAAGTAAGAAGAAGATAAGGCACTAACAAAAGCTCATGAAGATCAAAAGGCTAAAGAAGATTAGATTCTATAATAAGATCGAGTGAAATATGTGGCCAAAGAATAGAAACCCATGGACAAATCCAAGTCAAATGTTAAAGCCAAGGCCAAGGAAGATTCATTGGCCAAATCTAACATTGTGGTAGATGTGAAAGCTAAAGTTAAAGCTAAAGCTAAGGGTAAGGTTAATGCACAATCCAAATCCTAATCTGACGTAGCTATTATGGTTAAGGTTTAAGCTGAAGCTAAATCAAAAAAAGGAAAGAGGGAAAATCTAATGAAGAAATAGAGCACACAAAACAACAAAAATTGGTGACATAGGAAGGTAGACAGGAGGAGGCTTCATAGACAAAACCTTAAATCACTAGAAAGTGTTTGTGGGATATTGCAACATCATCCACTATCCAAACCACATTTTATCTTGCTTTAACACAATTCAAACCAACTCTTTCATCGAATCTAACCACATCCATGGCCCTTCCATCACTATACTTGAACCATCTTTGGATGTTTCCTAGTTGTCATAGACTAAGTAGATGTAGGGCATAATTGCATTCAAAGTGTCAATATCATTGAAGTTTTGATATTTGGAACTATAAATCTTATAAATGAAAGTTGATAATGCATAAATAAGTTTTTATATTATAAATACATTATAGATGATTAATAGTAACTAACCTGCACATGTTACACAAGTTTTAAGTGACCAGGCAATGTATAACGAAAAGTATCTCACAACATTATTGAAACAACTCACCAAAGATTGGATGGCTATATAATAGATGAAAACATTACATTCCTTAGGGTAGAATATAAAATCATAACCAAAGGTAATCAACAAAATTATGAAGGAATATGAATAGGTTTTGGATATCGTTATGTAAAAAGAAAATTATATATCACAAGAGATGATGAATTAAAGGCAACACCCTAACAATTCACTATCTACCACTAAAATTGAATTCATAACAATAATTAAATCAATATATTTCATGGATGATCAAATATATACTTATGATATAATGAGCAGTGTCATCAAGTGATTGGAGGATTTAAGGGAAAGTAGCATGTAATAAATTAAGGATTAGCAAAATCAGACTCTATCCATTATATTTTCTAGATTCTAAGCTCAAAGGCATGCACATTGAGTGGACATCTTGGTACTAGAAATCCAATTCAATGTATGAAATGTTTGATTACTAATCACTATCATAAAATATAAATATGTTAAAAAATTCATGCTGATTCAAATGACACTAAACATATTTATTTATATAGTGCAAGAAGATATAATGGACTAGAAGATGATCAAGAAAGATATTTTATAAATTTGTCCATCTATTTTAAATATTAAGGATGAGCCTTGATTCATTCCACCATAATAAATGAAATAGGTCCTATAGCAGAATAAGATAGCAATAAAACCAAAATGAAATAACCAATAGGAATAATACCCTCCAACACCATATTTTGTATAAACAAGTGATTCATTCATAGTTCAAGTATAACCAAAACAATAACAACCCACTATGCAAACACTTCAAAGTATTCCACCACCAGTTACTCATTAGGTACTACACTCTAAAAAAAATAGTTTTAGAAAGTTTTGCACAATATTTTAGGATAGCCTTAAGCATTAAGAGTGGGGTCTGGTTGGTTGAAAACTCAAAAGGGCAGCCACCTAGTTATGGTAGTTTAGGAATAAATTTAAATGGCACTAGGCTAGAATGATACCTAGATGAAAACCAAAAATAATAGTTGAGTAATGAATAACCAATGAAAAGCAATAAATAAAAATTAGATCAATAAATACAAATCTTGTTTCTGGTTTACTCCATCAGCTTTAGAAGATAATATCTTCTTGTGACATTATCTCATGATGAGACAATGGTTTTAATCTTTTGAAGTGTTTGATGAAGAAAAGGCTTACTAAAATCACATAGTATAGTCAACGCACATGTGTAAATCAATATATTTTGTCTTATATATAATATTTTGTATGTGTTTGACCTTTATAAAGCATAAGGATAGATGATATAATGCAAAGAGTCACTCCTTTTAGGGGAATCACAAGGTTTGATTGTGAATAGATAACATTGATTAAAAATCTATCTATGGAGCTTATTTGTAATTGCATATGGTTCCAAATGTGATAGAGATTAACATAACTATTTTTAATTGTTTTTTTCTAAATATATTTAATAATAGTTATGTGTGTACTGATTAATTTATTTTCCTTAATATAACTATTATATATGTATAAGCAAATTTGTAAGATTATAATGGACCTATGTTACTTTGTGTATATATATATTTAATATCTTTAATGAATACATTATGTGTAAATATACTATCAATTGTGTCCTTTTGTTCCCTTTATACAAGTTATCCCCAAATTTGCATGTTCTCAAGGGTTTTGAGGAACCTCTAATAACACAAAGCTTTTGTTTAAAATTTTTTTGGTGGAAATATATTAATCAAGACTATAATAAAAACTAATTTTGATGATGGAAAAATCATCCTCAATAGTTTTTGAAGTGTCACTAAGAAACATGTATTGATCACCAAGTGTTTTATATACAATGCCATGATATCCTTTATTTGCGCACTTTTAGATCGGATCTCAAATTTTTTTTTTCATAAAGCCCAAGTCATTTTCCATTATCATTCATGGTTTCACACATTTTTTTTAATGTGATAATAATTAATTTGAAAATCTAATGTTCATTCTTCATTTTCAAATTAAGAGTCATTTGAGCATTCAATATTTTTATCTTCAAGAGGACTATATTTGAAAAATGAGGTTATGCCAAACTAATAGTATGTTGGATTCTTATTATTCTTATTCAAGATCAATCTTTCACTACATTAAGTAGAGATAGGTAGTATAGTTGAATGGAACGTATTTCAGATTTCATTATTTGAAAGTGCCTTTTTAACATTAATCTTGGTGATGAAGGGGTTAGTATGTGAGGGGAAATTATGTGATTAGTTGAATTTTGGTTGGTCAAATATGATTTAGTCAAATATGGGTTTGTTAAATATGGGTTGGTTGATGAAGGGTTGTTAAAATATGGTTTGGTAGAAGATATGTTGGTGGAAGAAGGGTTGGTAAAAAATGAGATAGTAAATATGGGTTGGTCAAAGATGGTTGGCCTTGATTTGATTGTGGAAATTTTTGAACATACACTTGAAATAGATATTAGAATATCCCTAATTGATTATTTATAGATGCATATGCACTCAATTATTTGGTAAATAATGTAACTTGGAGTGGTGATGATAATATATATTTGTATTATTGTTTTTTAAGGGCCAGATTGGTGTTGGTTTTTTATATCTTAAGGTCCAAATTGGTTTTGTATTATTGAGGCTCAAGGGATAAATTATTAGTATTTTATTTATTTGATTATTAATCACGCAATTGTTTATGGGGTTTTGGTTCATGTTGGTATTGTTAAATTTTAGTCTTGTTGCTCATTTATTTTTTTCCAAAGTTTGGGTAAGTGTAGTTTTTGAGACTCAGGATCGAGGTTATTATGGGATGAATGATGGTTATTAGTGGGCCAAAAGGGGTTAAGGTTCATTTAGTCATAAGTATGTTTTCATGCCTTGTTAGTTTGGAACTATGGAGTAAGGATATGAATTTAATCAATGGACTACTTATTCATAGAATGTGATGCTTTGATGAATCCCCAACAATCTACAAAATGAGATTGACTCCTTTATACCAATATAAAAATAATTCTTAAAGTTAAATTAATTAAATATGATGATTGACACTAGAAAATTATATGATACTTATGAAAATTGTCTTAATCAATTGGATTGTTATCTTTGTTATTTAACACATTTCCATTAAGAGCAATTGTCTTCATGTTTTATACAACCTATTATACATGTCTTAAAATAAAAATGTGCATGTGATTTTAGGAGTGTTTTATGGAGGTGTGTTACATTATAAATGTGTGCTTATATATTATAGTTAAATTTGAATGCGTCCTTATAAAAATTGTGACCAAAAAAACATATAATTCTTATTTTAAGAGTTTAATTCTATTTGTCAAGGAATTAGTTTAGAATTCATAATAAAATTTTACATACATCATAATGATATTTATTTTAATTTTTTCCATTCAAAATTTTTATCTCAAAACTCAAGCATGTGGAGTTAGTTTATTGTAAAAATATCTTCTTTTGCCTCAAATCTAAAGAGCTCCAAACACTTATCACATAAGTTGGTGATTTATACTTTCCTATCTAAAGAGAGCCTCATTAAATCTTAATGTTAAGATCTATTCAAATAAATAGAAAAAAATCTGTTTAAAATTTACTAAAATGATAACAGATTTTTAAAATTTATAGTGATATATTTGGCGGATCTTTGATGTTATATTTTAACAAATATTATATAACACCAAAAAATTAGTCTAGCTGATTATGTGTTTTTCCATATAAAATTAAATTATTAAAATTTATTAACTTATCAATATTTCCTTGAATATTAAACTGATACAATAAATACTTATTAAAAATGGACACGTGATGGATTTAGAGGTTATGATTTGAACCATAAAATAGTTTAATATTGAATTATTTTAAGTGTTATCTTGATGGCGTCTAAGTTGAACTTATATTGTCATTTAAGGGATAATTACCTCTTCTTGGATAAGCTCTAAAATCCCTCTTATTTTCCACTCCTAAAACCCTTTAAACTCCTTCAAAATAGTTCTTTTAAATGGGTGCATAAACTGTAGTCTCCTCCTTTCACATGTTATGACTCAATCTAAAGTTATTATTTTTAACATTTAGCTTACTATTAATATTCCTCTATTCATTATGAATGTTTTAAACTATGTCTCAGACCCCACACATTATCCTCCTCTTTCACTAGTTAAATATATGCCGCTTACTTTATCTAATAATTCCTTTGATCCCCCAAAAAATTTGTTTTATAAACCCCTAAAATGATGGTTTTTAAAATATGTCTCTAACTACATTCCTCTTAATTCTATGGGGGGAATTAAAATGCGTGTGAGTGGGGAATGGGAAGAATGATATTTTATCTCATTCTCAACATATTAGTTTAAATAAAAATCAAAATTTTCATCACCCTCTAAAAAATCATAACCTAGGCAGAAGAAAATTGAAAGGTTCTAAATCTATAGACAATGATTTAAACAACATAGTCTACAAGGTCCACTTTAACACCTTGATTTATAAAGGAGAGAACTGATTGAAATAAGGAAAGGGTAAGAGCCCTTACAAAGAGAAATTCAAATATTTTCTTCAATTTTTATGGGGTTAGGATCTCATTAATAAATGGTGGTTGATTAGAAAACAACTTCAAATCCATATACCAAATTTAGGTTTTATCCAAAAAACTAATCTCCCTAAAGCAGTGTGTCTTGATAAGTGATTAATATTTTTAAAACTTTGAGTTTTTTTTTTAGTTGGAGCCTAGGGTTAGTTAAGTGGTCATTATGTCTGTTTAGATAAATATTTAGTTACTTATGTATATAGACTCCAAGAAATAATTGGATATGTCTTTAGATCTATGGGCTCAAGGAGCATATGTGCTTTTGCATATTTACTGTGTATGTTTTCTCAAGATTAGTTGATAAATAGAGTATGTGGAAGGAAATATCAATGGTGTCAAAATAATTACAAGATGATAATATAATTTTGGCTAGTGACTTCAACTATATCTTGATAAATCTTGAGAAGAGGAGGGATTCAGATAAATTCTCATTCCTAATTTGATTTCATAAAAATTTTCAGTGATAATTTATTTGGACATTGAACTTAGTTTATATCATTTGCCTAGACTAATAAAATATTTTTTTTTCATACAACCATAGACAAATTGATATAATTATGGTCTCTAGTCATTGTTTAAATAAAAATTAGATCATTAACTTAGATAGTCTAAAAGTCTCAAGGTTAGATTAATTACCTATTTCCATCACTATAAAAAGATATAGTTTTCCTACTAACACACCCTCTATATTCAAAATATTATGGGTAAAGGATGTAAGTTACATGGATATTATGAAATATTGGTGGAAGGAAAGAACCTAAAGAGGTAGTACTAGAATGTTTATTATAGATTATAAGCTAAAAAATGTTAGACAACAAATTTACAAATGGATCAAGAGAATTTTTTAGAACATAATTAGGTATAAATTCATTATTGAATTTGATATTTAAAACCTTGAACATTGAGTGTATAGGTTTGGTGATGATAAAATCTCTCTTCTAAAATAAAGAGCACTAAGTGCAGATCTAAACTCAATTTTTGTTAAAGTGTATTTTTTTTAAAAAAAAGTATAGAGTGCTAGCTTAAGGAAGGAGATTATAAAAACTAATTATTTGTCCAATATACCTTACCAAATTATCATTATTAAAATATTTTGAATCTTGAAACTATAAATAGTCTTTGTAATAAATATTTGGATGTGATTAAAAATGAGGTAGCCCAAATCTAAAAAATTACTTAAGGAATCCTCCGTAGATTTTTATTTAGAGAAACATAAATTAATAAATCTTATTCAAAGAATTATCAAAGATTATAAAAATGTTAATTTAAAGTGGGATTTCAAAAATGAATAAATATAGGTCATCCTTTGGACCATGGAAAATTATAAAGATTGGGGATTTAATGGGTTCCCTCAAAGATTTTTTTAAACACATTTTTGAAATTGCAAAAAAAATTAAAAAAATTATCAATGAACGTAGATCCTAAAGAAAAATTATGAAGCATTTTAAATCGGCCTTTCTATATTTAATCCCCAATAATGCAAATGTGTAATATTTACACAAATTTAGACCTATATCCATGTAATAAAATATATACAAGATTATTTAAAAAGCATTCAATAATCATCTCCAAACCCTCCTTAGTCTTATTATTTGAGAACAATAATATGGCTTTGTAAAAAATAATCAAACAATACATAGTTTTTATATTACACAAGCTAATTCAATCAACCAAATTGAAGAATAAAGTGCCTATTATTATAAAAAAATATGTCAGGATCTTGCTTCACTAATAAGAGCACATATGATTTCCTCTTGTATTAGCAACTAAACACGGAATTCAACCAGAATGATAAGTAACTAGAAATATAAAACAACACAGGAATATGAGAGACAATACACAATTGTATTAATAATCACTCAGAAGAAAATACAATAAAGAAGATGCCACTTCTTCTTCCACCTCAAAGGCTCGCCACACCTCAAGACCTTCTTCCCTCTCTCTCTTGATCTCAACAATCAACTCCAATATAGAGTTGGTGTTCACCTCCACTAGTCAGAAACAACGTTGCCAGTACACCAAGCACACAACCGTACTCCAAGTAGATCTCCTGCTCTTTGCTGCTACCTACAAATCACTAGACCTTACTCACCATTGTAGATCTCCAAAAGAAGCCATGCACAACTGCTAACCAAGATCATACATATATGAAGAACCCTTCTGATTCTCCAAACTAGCACCCACACTTGGTATTGTGGCACTAAGAGGAACACACCATTGCTCTCTTCTCTCAGAAAAAGTTTATTTAGCTCTCTTACTCTCTAGCACTAATTCACAATACAGCCCATGAGTCTATTATATAGATCTCATGCTTACAATAATTAGACTATCTTAATTACAATAATTAGATGCATAACTCAAGACTACAACTAGCCTTAACATGCAAACTAACAGTCCAAAAATAGACTCTCTAGAATCTGCATGCAAATTGCATGCTCACGCCCAGGCTGTTGACGCTGGCTCCTCCTTGACTGATGTTGGCCGACTGGTAACCGACGTTGATTGCTTCTTCACTGCTATCTGACCGATGTCGGTTGATCAAACCGACGTCAGTTGCCCTTCAACTCATTCTACAACTCTTTGCAACCTCCGTAACTCCTCCTATTTGCATCCTGGTGAAGCTTTTAGCTCCACAACCTAACAATCTCCCACTTGGAGATAAATAGATGCACTTGTACCTATACTTGTACACCATCTAATTCATTCCCTGGCTTGTATCCCTCTTCAAGATCAATCCTGAAGACCACCCACCACAAACCCTATGATGCCTTCCCTGTCATCCAAGTAACCTGCCACATCCAAACCTACAACCCATGTAGTGAAGACCTTGACCCTGCATAACAAGAATCCCTGCTGTTGATCCTTCTCAGATACCTGATAATCCACTAAACTGCCCTCCACTACTCCTTCCCCAAATTGGCTCCATACTTTCTGACAACTCCCACTGCTTGGGAAAACTCAAGTCTACACTCGACCTCATGTGATTTTGAAAACTGTTCTAAGCTAAGCTTGAACTGTCCAGCCCTTGGTGTGCTTATCGATTATGCATCCTACATATTGAACCCCACCAACACCGTCTTCCCATCAGCTCCCACTGGAGACTAAATCTCCATGTTTCTTATGCCAAAGAATTTCGCTGCTCCAAATTCTTCATGACATACCTCTGAACTAACCTTACTCTTAGCTCAGCAAAACCCTGTATGTATGAACCTGCTCCAAGCTCATCCTCCACATACAATAACAAGATAATGTTGTGACCATCATCCACCTAGTAAGATAAACACAATGGTTATACTGACATTGATAAAAGATCTGCTTTATCATCCACTTGGTACCACCTGTCAGCCCTATACCACTGTCCTACAGCTTCCTCAAGACGTTATACCTTGGCCTTTCATCTCACGTATCCATCCATCTTCCAGCTGACAACTCCACCAACAAACTCCTATTTGGCTCTTCTCCAAGGACTCACACTCCTCATCCATGCCAAGCTCCCACTTTTTCTGGATTTTACCTGCATTGCCTCTTCACATCTACCTGGTTCTCGACCATCAGTAAGCAATATAAAGAAGGTGAACAATGAATATGAGGTTCACTTACCCTTTCTAACCTTCATATGGGCATTTGAGACTTGTTGACATCTTGATGTCCACCCACCATCCGTTCTAGTGACTGATCTTAGCCATCTCCTAGTCTGCATCCGATCGATGTCGATTCCCTGCACTGACCCTGACTATCGACGTCATTTCTCTGGCTGACACCGGTATCCCTTCTACTAACATGTGTTCCTGTATGGCTAATGTCAGTTTTCCTATTGCTGACATCGTTTACTGTCTTACCGATGCTTATACCTATGTTCACCTGTGAGTGATGACTTTTTACCTGCGAGCTCTCCATGGATCAAGATCCTATTCAAATCAACACAGCCTTGCTCAGAATAAATCAGTCCCCTCAGTTGATCTCTGTCCGTCATCTCCTCCATGAACACCAAGGCTTTCCAGTTCTTACGTTTGTCAAAAACATCTATCTTCCGCTTAAGAACATGCATTCCCCTCCTACATATGTGACCAAGCCTACAAAGCCACATCTCTGCAACAGAAGGTGAATCAGTGATATAAGTAGATAGATAAAAGATACCTACTTTATTACCACCATCTAATTCAAGTGTATCCGCTGTGAGAGTTACAGTGCATCTCCCATCACCCAACTTTTCTAAAGAAATTAGACTCATGTCCAAGACTAGGCCCTGCATGACCTCCTTCAACACCAGTGTGTTATCCGTCTGCAACATCAGCTTCACTTCCCCGTCATCAATCATCTGACAAGGCTCTCTAACCCCTAAATAAATCTCTCTAAAGTCTCCAAAGACATACCCATGAAAAGATGCTCTATTTTGGGATAAATGGAAAGAGGCAAAAGAATCTGTAATCAAATATTCTACTTTATCTAGAGCAACCTGTACAACAACCCCTGTAACATCTACTTCTACATGCTGATCTTCTACCGACCAATAATCTTCCATTCCCTACTCTTTCTTTCCATCAATCAGACCATTCATGCTATTTAGTTTCTCCATTCGTAGCTTACTTTATTTTACCATTGCTATACTCCCACTCAATTTAAAACCCCTGCGAGTGACCTGTAATCAACAAACACTAACCAGATCTGAAACCACCTGTTAGTAACCCAACCAAAAGCTCTGATACAACTTGTGAGGATCTTGCTCCACCAATAAGAGCACATATGATTACCTCTTGTATTAGCAACTAAACACAGAATTCAACCAGAATGATAAGTAACTAGAAATATGAAACAACATAGGAATATGAGAGACAATACATAACTATATTAATAATCACTCAGAAGAAAATACAATAAAGAAGATGCCACTTCTTCTTCCACCTCAAAGGATCGCCACACCTCAAGACCTTCTTCCCTATCTCTCTCGGTCCCAACAATCAACTCCAATATAGAGTTGGTGTTCACCTCCACCAATCAAAAATAATGTTGCCAGTACACCAAGCACACAACCATACTCCAAGTAGATCTCCTGCTCTTTCCTGCTACTTGCAAATCACTAGACCTTACTCACCATTATAGATCTCCAAAAGAAGCCATGCACACCTGCTGACCAAGATCATACATATACGAAGAACCCTTCTGATTCTCCAAACTAGCACCCACACTTCGTACTGTGGCACTAAGAGGAACACACCATTGCTCTCTTCTCTCAGAAGAAGCTTATTTAGCTCTCTTACTCTCTAGTACTAATTTACAATACAGCCCATGAGTCTATTATATAGATCTCATGCTTACAATAATTAGACTATCTTAATTACAATAATTAGATGCTCAGCTCAAGACTACAACTAGCCTTTAACATGCAAACTAATAGTCCAAAAATAGACTCTCCAAAATCTGCATGCAAACTACATGTTTACGCACAGGCTGTCGACGCTGGCTCCTCCCTGACCGATGTCAGCCCACTAGTAACTGATGTCGGTTGCTTCTTCACTACTATCTGACTGACATCGATTGATTAGACTGACATCAGTTGCCCTACAACTCATTCTGCAACTCTCTACAACCTCCATAACCTCTCTCACTCCTCCTATTTGCATCTTGGTGAAGCTTTTAGCTCCACAACCTAACAATCTCCCACTTGGAGATAAACAACTGCACCTTTACCTATACCTATACACCATCTAATTCATTCCCTGGATTGTATCCCTCTTCAAGATAAATCCTAAAGACCACCCACCACAAACCTTGTGATGCCTTCCTTGTCATCCAAGTAACCTGCCACATCCGAACCTACAACCCATGTAGTGAAGAACTTGACCCTACATAACAAGAATCTCTGCTGCTGATCCCTCTTAGATACCTGAGAATCCACTGAACTGCCCTCCAGTACTCCTTCCCCGAATTGGCTCCATACTTTCTAACAACTCCCACTGCTTTTGAACACTTTTCTAAGCTAAGCTTGAACTGTCCAGCCCTTGGTGTGGTTACCGATTCTGCATCTTGTATCTTGAACCATGCCAACACCATCTTCACATCAGCTCCCACTGGAGACCAAATCTCCATGTTTCTTATGCCAAAGAATTTTTCTGCTCTAAATTCTTCATGACATACCCTGAACTAACCTTACCCTTAGCTCAGCAAAACCCTGTATGTACGAACCTGCTCCAAGATCATCCTCCACATACAGTAACAAGATAATGTTGCAACCATCATCCACTTGGTAAGATAAACACAATGGTTATACTGACATTGATAAAAGATCTACTTTGTCATCCACTTGGTACCACCTGTCAGCCCTATACCACTGTCTTGCAGCTTCCTCAAGACCTTATACCTTGGCCTTTCGTCTCACGTATCCATCCACTCTCTTTTTTAACTTGGGAATCCATCTATCTTCCAGCTGACAACTCCACCAACAAACTCTTGTTTGGTTCTTCTCTAAGGACTCACACTCCTCATCCATGCCAAGTTCTCACTTTTTTTGGATTCTACCCACATTGCCTCTTCACATCTGCCTAGTTTTTGATAATCAGTAAGCAATATAAAGAAGGTGAACAATGAATATGAGGTTCACTTACCCTTTCTAACCTCCATATGGATGTTTCAGACTTGTTGACAGCTTGTTGTCTGCCCACCATCCGTTTTAGTGACCGATCTCAGCCATCTCCCAGTCTGCATTCGATCGATGTCGGTTCCCTACACTGACCTTGACTGCCGACGTCATTTCTCTAGCCCACGCTGGTATCCCTTCTACCGACATCAATTCTTGTATGGCCAACATCAGTCTTCTTATTGCCGACGTCGGTTACTGTCTGACTGATGCCGGTACCTGTGTTTGCTTGTGAGTGATGACTTTTTACTTGTGAGCTCTCCATGGATCAAGATCTTGTTCAAATCAACATAGCCATGCTCAGAATAAATTAGTCCTCTCAGCTGATCTCTGTCCATCATCTCCTCCATGAACACCAAGGCTTTCTAGTTCTTAAGTTTGTCAAAAACATCTATCTTTCGCTTAAGAACATGCATTCCCTTCCTACATATGTGACCAAGCCTACAAAGCCACATCTCTGCAATAGAAGGTGAATCAGTAATATAAGTAGATAAATAAAGGATACCTACTTTCTTACCACCATCTAATTCAAGTGTATCCACTGTCAGAGTTACAATGCATCTCCCATCACCCAACTTTCCTGAAGAAATTAGACTCATCTCCAAGACTAGGCCCTGCATGACCTCCTTCAACACCAGTGTGTTATCGGTCTGCAATTTTAGCTTCACTTCCCCTTTGTCAATCATCTGACAAGGATCTCCAACCCCTAAATAAATCTCTCCAAAGTCTCCAAAGACATACCCATGAAAATATGCTCTATTTTGGGCTGCATGGAAAGAGGCAAAAGAATTTATAATCAAAGATTCTGCTTTATCCAGAGCAACCTATGCAACAACCCCTACAACATAGGCTTCTACACGCTGATCTTCTACCGACCAACAATATTCCTTTTCTTGCTCTTTCTTTCCATCAATCAGACCATTTGTGCTATTCAATTTCTCCATTCGTAGCTTACTTTCTTCTGCCATTGCTATACTCCCACTCAATCTGAAACCCCTGCAAGTGACCTATAATCAACAAACACTAACCAGATCTGAAACCACCTGTTAGTAACCCAACCAAAAGCTCTGATACCACTTGTCAGGATCTTGCTCCACCAATAAGAGCACATATGATTACCTCTTGTATTAGCAACTAAACACAAAATTTAACTAGAATGATAAGTAACTAAAAATATGAAACAACACAGGAATATGAGAGACAATACACAATTGTAATAATAATTATTCAGAAGAAAATACAATAAAGAAGATGCCACTTATTCTTCCACCTCAAAGGCTTGCCACACCTTAAGACCTTCTTCCCTCTCTCTCTCGGTCCCAACAATCAACTCCAATACAGAGTTGGTGTTCACCTCCACCACTCAAAAACAATGATGCCAGTATACCAAGCACACAACCATACTCCAAGTAAATCTCCTGCTCTCTGCTGCTACCTGCAAATCACTAGACCTTACTCACCATTGTAGATCTCCAAAAGAATCCATGCACACCTGCTGACCAAGATCATACATATACAAAGAACCCTTCTGATTCTCCAAGCCAGTACCCACACTTGGTACTGTGGCACCAAGAGGAACACACCATTGCTCTCTTCTCTCAAAAGAAGCTTATTTAGCTCTCTTACTCTAGCACTAATTTACAATACATCCCATGAGTCTATTATATAGATCTCATGCTTACAATAATTAGACTATCTTAATTACAATAATTAGATGTGCAACTCAAGACAACAACTAGCCTTTAACATGCAAACTAACAGTCCAAAAATAAACTCTCTAGAATCTGCATGCAAACTTCATGTTCATGCACAGGCTGCCGACGTCGGCTCCTCCCTAACCATTGTCGACCGACTGGTAATCGACATCAGTTGATTCTTCACTATTATCTGATCGACATCAGTTGATCAGACTGACATCGATTGCCCTGCAACTCATTTTGCAACTCTCTGCAACCTCCATAACCTCCGTAACTCCTCCTGTTTGCATCTTGGTGAAGCATTTAGCTCCACAACCTAACAATCTCCCACATGTAGATAAATAGCTACACCGATACCTATACCTGTACACCATCTCATTCATTCCCTAGCTTGTATCCATCTTCAAGATCAATCCTGAAGACCACCCACCACAAACCCTGTGATGCCTTCCCTGTCATCCAAGTAACCTTCCACATCTGAACCTACAACCCATGTAGTGAAGACCTTGAACCTGCATAATAAGAATCCTTGCTGCTGATCCCTCTCAGATACTTGAGAATCCACTGAACTTCCCTCCATTACTCCTTCCCTAAATTGGCTCCATACTTTCTGACAACTCCCACTATTTTCGAACACTGTTCTAAGCTAAGCTTGAACTATCCAGCTCTTGGTGTGCTTATCGATTATGCATCCTGCATCTTGAACCCCACCAACACCATCTTCACATCAGCTCCCACTGGAGACCAAATCTCCATGTTTCTTATGCCAAAGAATTTCACTGCTCCAAATTCTTCATGACATACCTCTGAACTAACCTTACCCTTAGCTCAGCAAAACCCTATATGTACGAACCTACTCCAAGCTCATCATCCACATACAATAAGAAGATAATGTTGCGACCATCATCCACCTGGTAAGATAAACACAATGGTTATACTGACATTGATAAAAGCTCTACTTTGTCATCCACCTCGTACCACCTGTCAGCTCTATACCACTGTCCTGCAGCTTCCTCAAGATGTTATACCTTGGCCTTTCATCTCACGTATCCATCCACTCTCTTCTTTAACTTGGGAATCCATCCATCTTCCAACTGACAACTCCAC
>JARHVA010000470.1:1262500-1292500 GCA_037957365.1 Torreya grandis | reverse complement strand
AATATCACAATTGTGCAAAGGCTTTCACATTCTTTCACAGCCTGCCACTTGTCTATTTTTCGTAGCTTGTTTCTCAGTCGCATGTTTTCTGAAGTCCACCCGAGATTGACACGTTTCCTCGGTGCATCACAATGCAGCTTCGTAAACTTTTCTATGGCAAAATGTCTGACTTGACCCATAACTTATAGATTCCGGAATCATAACTTAATATTAATATTTGACAAACTAAAGATGACTTGATAAACCTTCCATATTAATACAAAAAAATTATTGATGGATTATTACACACTATTCATTCTTTTAATAAGATGTACCCCTTTAAAGAATGTCTTAACCATTCACTTCATTACCTTCATGTCAGTTTAATTAAATTAATTAAAAAAAAACATTTATAATTGATTATTGGAAAAGCACATGATTTTGATACAATACATATAATTTATAAATATTTTTTTAATGACAAATAAATATCTAATTTGTATAAAATGATGATAAATTTAAGTTATTTAATTTAATAGTAAATATTAAGAGGTATCTTTTTATGACTGATAAAAATTGTTTATAATCACAACTAATGCAAAAAAGAAAATAGTTAAAAAAAATATATGTATATGATGAGTTCTTGAAATTGAAATAATAATTCAGTTAGAAAGATGATTACATCTTTTTTGGATTTTAATGAAATCCAATATTATCAAGATAATTAAAGCATCATAAATAAATATTTTGAAACAATAACCTGTATTAATTTATATTAAATAATTCAAATAATTTTAAACTATGCATAAATAAGTCTTTTTTCAGAATTGGAGTTAACATGCAAAATTTCAAATTCTAAAAATAAATAAAATTCGATTTTCTATATTAAAAATAGTTATTTTTAGTAAGTTTCACATACAAACATGTATAGCGCTAAAAATATCCAAAAATAAACAAATACTAAAATTAACCTATTAGATGAATATCAACTGATCTTCAAGTCTGGTAACAAAAGTATACAATTTATAAATTTTTAAAAAACACTGAAAAAAATTATTAAATTATAATTTTAGACCTTCAAATGGTGACACGTGACCTCCAAAAAATAACAAAACCTTCTTATAATCGGAAAGACTGTTATTACTGCATTGAACTGAAAATGGGCTCAAACAAAACTACAAATTAAAAGTTATGGCCTCCATAAATTTGACATCTTTTTTTACATTAGTTTTCCTACAATTCTTCTAAAATAAAACCTGTTAGGTCTAAAACTCTCAAATTCAACAACAAATACCACAGCAAAAATTTTATGTGCTCAAAATCAAACCACTAAAACTAGACTAATTTTCAATTTTATTCTTTGATAAAGAAAAATAATATACAAATGAATCCAAAAACTTGTTCATTTCAACAGTAAAACTTTTATTATATAAACTTATTTTTTAATGCAAATTTTTTTTATTACTAAATATACCTATTAATTATAAAATTGATAGGTTAGACTCATCTAACTTATAAATTAATCCAAATAAACATTTGTTTTAATCTCTACACCACAAATAATATATATTTTATCATCCATATCTTTCTCCTATTCTAATACTAAATATAAGATAAACGAACCAGCCTATTATATTTCACTTTGTTTTAGACATTTGATCTTACGTCACAAATGTGTTTTCTAACATAAATTTTTTTATTTCCTTTTTGGTGTTAGGGCACTCATGTAACTTAATGTCCCATTTTCCCAACCACTTGATGTTTTGCTTCATCTACGTATTCTTCCTCCGATCTAACACCTTGTTCACCACCATTTTGGGCCACCGGTGATTCCCCATGTTTTCAACCTTTTTTAGGTAGCTTAGTAACCATGAAATCACCACAGCTTCTATTAAGAAAATAACGTTAACCATATAAATAAAATAAATATAAAATTATTTTATTTTATTTAATTTGAAGTCAAATGTGATGGAAGAGATTTACTATATTTAAATTTTTTCATGGCATTTATTGGGAAGCTGGGTTTAGAAATAATATTGTTAGAATTGACAATAATAATGTGTTTTGCAGAGCGTCAGTTAGTGTTGAAGGGAGGCAGTAGATTTCTGGAAGAATCAGTAGCAGGCAGAAGCATGACATGCAGGCGTCAAATGGATATCTATGACAAGAACGACGTTGGTGGCTCTGTAACATTTCCCTGTCCGACTTTCATAATAACACTCGTTTTCCCCAGCATCATGTTTCTTTGAGACTGTCATAGTGGTATGTCCTTCCTTGATCAAACAAATATCAGGGGTTGCTGAACAGAATTTGAAATTGGGTGGACTCCGTGTTAAAATATATTTTATTTAGATTTTTAAGTATTGTGTCAGTTCTTTTTTAATTTCATTTTAATAGTAATTTTATTTATATTTAAAGAAGATGTCGGCCAGGGTTTTCCTAACACGGGTATCGTATCAGACTCCTCTCATCTCTTTCTTATTGTAGAATATTTTAAAATATAATAAAAGTGAGATGATAATAAATAATTGACATTATTAAATAATATTTATGACAAATTTATAGTAATCATATTTGAAATATTAAGATATGTAAAATTTAAAATGATTTTTATAACTTTATCATATATTTTTAATTAAAAATTCTCATATTAATTAACAATTTTACAATCTTCTTTATTTTATACATATTAATTTAGAATATATAAATTAAATTAAATTAAATTATATATTTTATAAAAATATAAATTGAATTAAATTAAAATATATATATAAAATAATCATTAAATAGATATGAACTTTAATATCATATATTTTTATAAATATACTCCTAGACAATACAAGTCACTGCATTTCAACATTGACCATCTTAAATTATGCCCCTCAACGTTTACCATTATTAATTATGCCCATAAGGGCAATGGGGGTGTAACAAGGGAGCACACAAAAACACACAAAGCCTAGTTGATTAATAGTCACTGCCACCGTGCACTCCTTCGTCCCTTGATATCTACGCATATGGTTGGCATCCCCAGCTAATACAGTCAACCAACATTACATTATATATTTTAATTTTGTAAAAAAAATTGATTTGTTTTTAAAGGGATTGTATAATGTTTATTTCATCATATTTTTTATTGTTATAATTTAATTCGTTGGAATGTTTTCCACTATAATTACTTCCACTAAGAATTTCCACATTTAATTAATTTTAATAAATCTGACGGAAAACAGGCTCGCAACATTTTAAGAGGAGTTTAAATATATAAAATATATATTACCTGATATATTTTTTTTATAGAGAAAATTTTATTAACATATATTTATGTTTTTATTAATATTTTTTCAATAGTTATTTTTAATTTAACTAAAATATTTAAATAAGAAAAAAAGTCAGAATTAATAAAAAAAATGATGAATTTTTCAAAAATATTAAAATTACATATCTAAAATTTTATAATTGAAAATGATTAATGAATTTTATTTTTTATTGGAAAAATATTTAAAACTAATATTCATCTATTCATATCAAAATGATTATGTACAAAATAACATAAAGAAATTGTATTAATTGAAATAACCATTTATATATAGTGTTGCGACCAGAAAATTTAACAATTTATTATAATAAGGTAAAACCAAAAAATATATACTTTTCTATTACAAATATATCATATACATATTAAAAAAATTATCGTGTGTATTAATATTTTAAAAATATTGTTTAACACTCATTTTTCATTTGAATATTTTATTTAATAAAAAATAATAAATAAATAAATAAATAAAATAATTACAATTGTAATTATATCTCAATTTAATTACGTTTTATTATATAAATTAACATTAAAAAAACAACTAAGAATTATTATTAATTCATATATCATTAATGCATATTTGTTAAATGTCAAAAAGAATGAAAGGTTTATGAATTATATGCACTGCTCTTTTCTTAACATATTTATAAAATATCTAAATTAATTTTTTAATTAAAAAGTGATAATAATTGAAATAGATGTAATATTTATTTTTATTAAAAAAATTATAATATTTTAAATTAGTTTTAAAAATAATAAATATAAATATAAATATAAATATTTAATAAAATATATCAATATGTATTAATTCCTAATTTCAAAGTTTTTATATTACACCTTTTTAATTTGTATTAAAAGAGCAAATAAAATAAAATAATATAAAATAAAATATAATTGCAAGCATATGAGTACCATTGGTTCCTTTGGATGTAAATTGGGAGTTTAGTTTAAGCACGCAAATTGCATAATTTGGAGCTAAAAGGAAGAAAAAAATTACCGCATCGCTGGCGTATTACATGCCTTAAAAGGGAGTGAGAGGCTATGTTAGAAACTATTTTGGATTCTAAATTAAATTTAGATAAGCGTTTTTAACATCTTTGTTGGTTGTTAGAATAGTTGGTAGACTTATTATCAATTCATGTATACTGAAACTCCAAATTTTGCCATTATATGTATGTCGTCCTTTTTAATGAACCTAATAAAAAACTTAAATATTCTTAGTTGAAAAAAAATCAATAACATTATTAAATGAATAAAATAATTATATATAAGTATATAAATAAAATTGAGTTTACAATTGAGGTTGACATTTAAAATTTGGAAATATGTTTAAAAAAAATGTTTTATTATTTTTAGTAGTTACTATTTTTAATATGTTTTATGTGTAAGTTTGGATAAGTCTAAAAATTTTATTTATTTTATTAATAAAATAGTTTAATTAATAAACAAAATTTAATTCGTGTGTATGTTTGGTTACAAAATTATATGCGTGCCTTTAAATTGTCGTCAACGAACATGGTTAAAGGCAATGTTTTGGTAGGTCAGTATCTTTTGAACTTTTAGATTTTCTTGAAAGAAGCTAATAATGAGGTTTTTATCACTGTTCTTGACCCTGTGGTGGAGCACACTGACGTGGAGCTTGTAAAATCCATCTTGGCTAGGGTGAACTATTTTTGATCTAATAATGATGCTTTTCGTAACTGGTCCAAATCTAGGTGGAAACCCAAAGGACACTTGGAGGTGGTTGCTTTGGCAATGGGTTTCTTCTTGATTAATTTTTTTATGCATGACAATTGTATAAAGGTTCTCTTGAAAGGGCCTTGGCTCATCAACAAGGCAAGCATGGCTATCTGAAGGTGGAAGGCCGAGTTGACACTTAGCAACACTACCATAGATGATGTTCCAATGTGTGTTCTTCTTCCAGAACTACCCTTGGAATATTTGAACCCAGAGGTCGTCATTGTTATTTATAGGGCTCTAAGGCAACCCATTAATATCAACCTGATTATTCTTTCTCATTGAAGAATGGTTGTAGCCCGTGTGCATGTTTTTCTCCTAAAAATCATGCCTTTGTTGCATGAGATCAAAATTAAGTCAAAATATGATAAATGGATGCATAGCATAGTGTATGAGAATAACACAATGATCTACCCTCATTGTAACATTTTGATCCATATGCTAAGAGATTGTCCAAAGAAAAGTTAGGACTCTGCCACCCTTTCAAATAAGTGGTCTATGAAGGTTATGCCAAGGAAGGATAAATAGTTAAAGAAACATCTTATGATTGGCTCTCTCAGAGCTCATCCAAATAAATCATTATTTAGTAGCTCAAAAGGTATTCTGTGTAATAAGCCTTTTTCTCCTCTAGATTTGTTTGTTGACTCACTGTCCTTGAGTGAGAAGGTCTCCCCTAGGGTGATTATACCTAGACTCCCTACCCCTTCACCGCCCACCCCACATCTTCCTTTGCCTTAGATTTCCATGAGGCTGCTTCCCCTTTCTCCCTTCCCTCATCTTCTTTCAGCCCTCCTATCCTCTCCTTAGGCACTTGTCATGCCTTCCAAGCATGTCACCCTCCCTTGAGTGGACTAGTCCTTGCCCAAGGTCTTGAGCCCCTCCTCTCCTCTCCCAAAATAAACGTGACTCCTTCCCCTACCTATTTTTTACATCAGATGGCCCTTCCCACCCTTTTCTCCCTTACAATCCCTTCCACCCCTTTTGCCACCTCCTTCTCACTATTTCGGTACTCATATTTCACCTAAGCCTACCCTAGCCTTTGAGTCAATTCATGATCTGATTCAATAAATCCCCATTTTTTCTATCTTGGAGATTTCCAATCTTACCCCTCCCAAGGATACCCCTCTCTCACCCCTTTTGAAATCTCTACAACACATTACAGATTGGGGGCAATGTTTCAAGACTCTTTCTCCCCCTCAAGATCTTCTCCCAGATGAAGGGTTTACCATAAACTCCAAAATTAAAAGAGGAAGGAAAAAAGCTAACATTAGAGTTTCCCCAAAACTAGTGGGAAGGTCTCCTAGGATAGTCACAAGGAATTTAGAAATGGCTAAAGAGATTTCTAAGGGTTCGTATCAAACCCTTAAAATTCAATGGAATAAGAGATGAAAATCTTTTTTTGGAATGTCAGGGGTTTAAATAACATTAGGAAATAGAGGACCCTCTATAATATCATTAAAAGGGTTGACCCTTATATTTTTGTCATTTAGGAAACCAAAATATCTGAATCTATTTTCAAATCTTGTGCTATGAAAATATGGAAAAATGATCATGTCTTAGTCTCAGACTCCAATGGTGCCTCAGGAATCTTGGTAGTTTCTAAGAAACTGCATAACCTAGGAAGAGATCTTTTATGGAAGATAAATGAAAAGATTTTGGTCTTTATCAAGGATTTAAATAGCAATGATAGATGGATGTTATCTAGTATCTATTCCCCAAAGCTAAATCAACTAGAAATAATATATGGATAAAGCTGACAACCTTTTGAAGGACCTACAAAAATTGGAATTAGATTATTGTTAGGGATTTAAATACCCCCTTACTCTAGAGGACAAAAAAGGGGACATACAGACTTCAATGATAGGATGATGGAATTTAACAATTTCATTGTAAATGTGAGATTAGTGGATGTGGATCTAAATGGTAACCCTTTCACGTGTTCCAACATAAGATTGGGCAAAAATTTGATCCAGGTTTGGCTTGAAAGAGTCTTAATTTCCTTAATCTAGGATATCCACTTGTCTAGTATGCTCTCTTCCCTCACTAGAATCAGGTCTGATCATAACCCCTTGATTTTTGAAGGAGATAAAATCTTGAAACCCAAATATAGTCCCTTAAAATTCAAAATCATGTTGATTCTTCATCATAATCTTATGTATTCCCTAAGGGTATGGTGGAAAGAGCCATTTGCAGGCTTCACCATGTATATTCCTACTGGAAAACATAGTTTCCTCAAAATGAAGCTGAAGATTTGGAATAAAGCAGTTTTCAATGACATGTTCCATCAAAGAAGGATCTAAAGGCATAAACTTTTGTTATTGAAGATATTTATGCTAGGGGCGGTAACAATAAACACATGCATTGTAGGGAAAAAACTTATGTGCCAATTCTTTAACCTTGAAGCAAGAGAGGAATCTTATTTGAGTCAAAATTCCAAGTGCACATGGCTAAAGGAGGGAAATGGGAATACCAATTTTTTTAATAATTAAAGAACAAAACATAGGAACATTAAAAAAATATCTCAATTTCATATGAAAATTGGGTCTATTAGTAGAGATGAGGAGGAGATCTCCTACCACACAATATTTTTTTTAAATCTCCTCAAAAAAGAAAGTGACCCAAATGATCATCTAGTAGCCATCATGCTGAAATACTTTAATAATGTCATCTATAACGTTGATCATGTCTCCCTTAGTAATGTTCCTTCTAATGAGGAGATAAAAATTGCAGTCTTCATAATGGAAGGTTCCAAAGCTCTGGGACCTAATGGGTTCCCTCCTCTCTTCTTCTATAAATCTTGGGGCATTATTCACAATGAGGTCAAGGTGGTTGATAGACATTTCTTCCAATCCAAAACAATTCTCAAAGAATTCAATAACACTTTCTTGGTGTTGATCTCCAAAAATTAGGGCACTACTAATGTACAATACTTTTACCCTATCAAGTTTTACAATACGATGGACAAAATATATTCTTCAATCTTGGTAAATTCAATGCAACATCTATAAGGATAAAGTCGTTAGGGAGAAATGATGATGCTTTTATGGCTAGAAAACAAATAACATATGGTATTATCCTAGTTTATGAATCCATCCACTGCATCTCTAGATCCTTGAGGAAGGGAATGTTCCTTAAGCTAGATATATCAAAAGTCTATGATCAGATATCTTGGTGCTTCCTCATGTTGATTCTGGAGAAGTTAGGATTTAATCAAGACACTGTCTGGAACTGTAAAACAACTCCTAAATTTTTTATTATCATAAATGGAATTCCAAGAGGAATCTTCCTTGCTTTTATAGGACTAAGTCAAGGTGACTCTCTCTCTCCTTACCTCTTCATAGTTTTAAAATAAATACTCCGTAGGAGTCTGATGAATGTCTTCACTCAGGGATTGATAAATGGAATTTTAAAGGCCCTTAATACATAATATATCATGGAAAAATAGTTTCTTGATGATACCACTATCCTATGTGAAGCCTTGGTAGAGGAAGACAAATAACTGAAACTTATCTTAAAAAATTATGAGGATGTTTCAAAGAAGTGCATCAATTTTTAAAAGAGTTATCTATTTTTCATTAACACTCCTCTCTTTTAGTAGAAATGATTTTCTAGAATTTTGGAATGCTGGTTGGGAAAACTTCTAACAAGTCATTTGGGAATTTTACTTTTGGAATGAAAAATGGATCTTGAGCTTTAGAACCCTACCACTAATCCAATAGAAAGAAAGTTGGCAGGGTGGAAGGGTCACCTTCTAACATAGGAAGAGAAGTACCAAATTGTCAAACCTCATTCTAGATAATTCTTATTTAAAAAATGTCTTTCTTCAAAATTACATCTAAGATGGCCACTAAAATTGAGAAAATCTAAAAAACCTCTTATCGATGGGCACTTAAGAAAGATTTAGGTACAACCTCATTGCATGGAAAGAAGCTTGTCTTCTTCAAGTAAATAGAGGTCTGGGTATTTGAAGCATAAAACCTATGAATGGGGTCATGTTGACAAAAATGGATTGGAGACTTATAAATGAAGATAATGAATGGCAAATAATAGTTAAATACAAATTCCTATAAGGAACAAAAGTAGAAGAATTGTTATGGGAAGAAGCGACCAAGGATGGATATGCTTTCTAGAAGGCCATCACCTACTAAAAAGGCATTTTAACAAAAGTGATCAAATAAAAAATTAGTAATGGGGATAAAATTGATTTTTTGGAATATGTCTCATTGTCCTATGCCCCCTTATCCTCACAACAAACTTGGGCTAACTATTATAGGGACCTTAAGCTGAGATGGGGCTCAAAAGTAAATGATTAATTGATGTTGAATTACGGTTCAAAAAGATGGAAAATTTTCCCCACTAAATGGCACTCTACTAAAGAGCCTCAGGAAATAGAGACTCTCAATTTATTGATGAGTCATATCCACATTCCCATATTTTAGATAGAAAACCACTTTATATGGGCTGTTGAAGATAGTGGCTTGTACTTAGTTGCCTCAGGACATGCCACATACATGAATCTAGAAAGTGAATGGAATTCCTAGAAACATCTTTGGGTTAAGCATCTGAATCACATATTTAACTTCTTCTTTTGGCTTATAGCATAGGATAAAATCTTGATAGTAGATAACCTAGTTGAAAGAGAATTTATAGTCCCTAATAGATTCTCATTATGCAAGAATACAAAGGATTCATTGTACCACATATTCCTAAATTTCCCCTTCAATTTGACATTATTTAACTAGATGTTGAATAAATACAACCTAGTTTACGGAAAACCAAACAATGTGTTTGATCTCATAAAGCAATGAAAACCACCCTACAATTTCCTACCCTTGGAGTTCTTATGGTACTTATCTCTTCCACATTGGTTTTGGTGAATATGGAAAGCCCACAATGATAGCCTCTTTTGAAATAAAAGGCACCATCCTAAAGGGGTAGTCTTTTGACTTTAGCAGGCTATCACTAAGAATTTGAAAGCTTTTCCTCCCAGGGAAAAAACCCTAGAACTACATCAACACAATAGATATTCAGAAATTAGGACATAGTTCACCAACTAAGACTCCCCTCAAAAGCACTCATCCCTAAACATATAAAATGTAAGGCTCCACCATAAGAATGGGATAAATTAAAATTTTATGGTGCCTCTACAAGTAACCTAGGACCCATTGGTGGGGGAAGAGTCATAAGGAACTCAAAATGAGAGGTGATTATTGCTTATGTAGGACCATTGAGAATGAGAAAAACCACCTTTGTGAAGCTAAGCTAGCTCATTAGGGTATCCAACTACCCTCCGGACTCAAATTAGAAAACATCATCATGCAGGGCTTTCTTCAAACATTTTAAATGCCCTAGGTGGAAAAATAACCCCAACTGACAATATAAAAAACATCGTAAATGATGACAAGCTACATTTGAGTGGCATGGTAGAAGTCCAAATTATGCACACATATCATCAAGGCAATGGGGTGAAGGATCTGATTGATAATATAGGAATATAATTCCACCTTTTAAGTAACTAGCATAAAGGAGGCCATGTCCCCAATAATGTCTTAATGTCTATATGGGATGAGAGTACAATAGGCTGAATGGGCTTTCATGTCATCATTCGTGTGAAATATTCCTATCAAGAGATGGATTTTAATAATTATGAACCACCATTATGAAGTAATGAGGTGGTTTAATTAGCTAAGGATGAAGGCAATGTGTATCCCAAGCCTATTTCATGTAATTCAAACCTCTCTATTCAAAAACCATCTATCAATTTATCTCAACTCTACTAACTCTATGATAGTTGGGGGAGATAGAGAGCGATTAGAGCCTATATCATGTTCCGATGTGTAGGAACATAACAATGTTTGGAAAATGTTAAGGTAGGGATGCCTAATAGATATTATGTTATAGATTATAAAACATGATGCTGACATTGCTCAGGTTTTCATTCTTGGATGGAATAAGTGTATGGTGGTGATAAGGAGAATTAAGATCATGGTCACAAAAGAATTCATTGGAGAGGCCATAATCATGATTCATGAAGGGCAAAAGACTTGAAAATTTTAGACTAAGAAGCAAAAAAATCCTTCAGAGCTTCTTTCCCATGTATGAGTAAGTGAAAATAGAAAATAAGGTTTCACCTTATATGGATCTCTCGTAACAATGGCGGGAAGTATGCCTCTAGGTGATGAGATACATGAATCTATAGGGTAATTATACCTTAATAATTTATCATAATTTTCTATTATTAAACCACTTTCTAGGTTATATGATTAGCTTATAATTTTAACTACTAAAGTCTTTGGAATGGATAGCCCTTGCCCAACAAGTGAACGAGTCTAACCCCATTGTGCATCAATGGATTATACTACTACTAGTTAAGCATGGTCAAAATTTGTAAAGGATGGAGGTCCCCCTGGGGGTCCTCCATCGAGGAGGAATCTCTGGAGGACTCCTCTGAGGAGCACCACACCTAAGGGTCCTACCACCCATCTGTTAGTTCTCCCCAAGTCAGCTTATCTAAAACCTATGTTGAAGACCTTTTACTTAAGCTATTCATTCTCAAACCTAAGATGGTCTTCCTAGATAAGGGAATCTCTAAGAAGGCCTCCATAAAGGGAAATTTTATTTTATTTGATGAGTGAAAAAATAATAAATATTAGCTCAACACCTTTAATAGTATGGTACAAGAGGTTAGTTTGACCCTTACTATCCTTATCCAAGAGTGGAATTCTCTACATAGGTAAGAAGAATTGATTATTTCATCTTTTATCCATTCCATTAAGCTAATCTAGACCCCTATTAATAAGTCACTAAAGGTAACAACAACCCCCCACCTAACATACAAAACTTGACCCCTATCAAAAAAACACCCCTACAGGTACAGATCTAGAAAAAATTATGCATGATCCTCCTAGGTGATGGTGTAGAAGGACCTAACAATTGAATGAGGGAAGAGGTCTCCAAGATCAAGCGAGGAGTTCCAAAGAAGATATCTAAGGAGGATATGGAAACACAGGAGGGTGATGCTCGTGATCTTACTTTCTATTGTTTATTTCACTACTTTTGGTACTCTTTAAATAGTTTTTATTATCTTTTGTTGTTCAATCTTGGTTGACCTATTAATTTTTTTTATAATACTTTTATGGTTCCTGGATCATTGTAAAACTAGGCTATTTACCCAATCAAATTAAAAAAAAATCTATCATTTTTTCTTGTCATTTTTTCATCTCAAAGTGTTGTTTTTATGTTGTAATACTTCTCACTATGCCAAATTCCTCTTATGACTTATTTATTTATTTTTTGTTTAATATCTTCTTATCTAGAGTCTAGATCATATTTAATTTCTTTTTCTATGGTACCTCCTACTTCCAATCTACTTCTCCATATTATTCCCCTACACCATCTTCTCAATGTAAATCATATAAATCTAAAACATTAAATACTAGAGAGATATTAAAATTCTATAGTAAACTCACCTTGTAGGTATTGTCACTGATTTTATTCACAATTATGCACAAAACAATATTCTTGTAATTCAACATGTATAAACATGTTCCTTAGGAAAATCTTTATTTTCTCAAATACACCATCACAAAAATTTATTCTTAAAATACCTTTGACATTATTCTTACATCTAACATTGCTTTATAATTATTGTTAATGTCTTTTAAATTTCTTATTACTTCTTTCAACTATTGTATGTACTTTGTAAATCCTTTTGCATCATCATTAACTTGTTTTATAATTATCAAATTCTCTAAATATAAAGCACCCATATAATTTTTGTCATAAATGATCTAAAATTGTAATTTTGATGTTTATATAATCAATAAACTATTTGTATAAAATTATATTATAGTAAATCCAAATCTCATTGCTTGGGAAACTCTCCAAAATTCCATCTCAACAAATAGCCAAAGTTCATGTTTATTATTTATGTATGTCCAACTATTTATGGGTGGTATGCACTATTGAATTGTAACTTCATTCCCAAATTCCTCCATAGAATCCTATAAAAATAAATAAGAAATTTTGTGTCCCTATCTAAGGTAATGGAATTTTGAACATCTTACAACCTCAAATTATCCTTAAAAAATGGGTTTGCTACAAGATTTGTCATGGAAAATAAATCATCCCAATGGTTTGATCCTCTACTCGAAAAAGACCTAAAGAGGTATAGGAATACCTTGGAAGTAAATCTAGATTATGATTTTTATCTCAGCTAACTTGGAAACATAGAGGTCCCTTGTCTAATGATAAATGACAAGCAGACTATTCTGAATAAACTAGGGAACATGGTTGACAATAAACTTATAATGGTCAATATTTGTAAAGTGAATAACAATAAAAAACATTTTCTTATGTTTTCTACTACATCAAGATTGATTCAAAAGGCTTTAAAACGATTGTATATCCACTACTTGAGTAAACCCTGAATATGAACCCAACCCATAAAATAACCAATAAGAGTAAAAGATTTAACCCAATTGTAATCTTTTCTATATTTAGGTAAATCAAACACAATATAAAATAATAGCATTTATGGGTTAGAAATAGTACCTCATAGAATACCTTTGCAACAAACTTCCTTCCCTCTTTAGTATCATGATTTTCTAAAGCTTCACAAGTTAAACCTATGTAAAATGATGTAAATGTAGATGTTATGACCATTAATTTAATGTATTATTACAAAGGAGACAAAATAGGTAGAATTAAAACTTGAATCAACATAATAAATATTCAATAAACTTATAAATTTATTTGTATATCCTTTGAAGATCAATAGTTTAATAGAAGTGTTGCATAGGTATAAAACAATCAAATTAGCTAGACATGTTTGCTCATTCTCTCCTTGGTATCCAATATATTCATTATATTAAAAATTTATTTAAAATAATTTATATCCTAGTTTTACATTTTGAATTCATTTCATTTTTTTCAATTACTATGATTATCTATTTTTTTACTAAGCATTGCACTATTGAACTATAATTTTATTCTCATAGTATATTATTATTTTCAAGGATTTTGAGACAATCATTATCTACATATATTGAAATGTTCATTTGATAATATATAGAAACATTTTTTATATTTATTACTTTGAAGCCATAATTAATGTCATCACAACACCATAAATTTATTGTTGTATAAAAAATTTCATTCAAACCATGTCCCTCAATAGTGATATTTTCATTTTTTAAAAATAATATGCTAGTAGAATAAAATGCTTACCTATGTTTTATTACTCTTAATTCCATACATTTGTGATAAATCCATGAATGAACAATAAATTTATACAATGGTTTTTGTGTGAACATTAGTTTTATTTACCCTTTCACAACTATTTGGATGTAAGTAGCTAAATAGCCTCTTTTTTTCTTTTTAAATTAGTAGTTTAGATCTATATTATTATGATGTGCCATTGCATGAGACATCGGTTGTTTGGGTGGTTTATTTAAAAAATTTCATACTTTATATCTTGAAACTATCAAATAACGTTTGTTCTCGTCATTCAGTCATTGAGGGAGGCCATTAACATGACTACTTGATTTATAAATTGTTTCTATTTTTAGGGTTTTTCCTTCATTTTGTTTGAAATGTTGCAAACATTCTTAGGTCATTTATGATCTATGTTTGTGTTTAGTTTATATATTTACATTTTTAGTTAGTTTTAAGTGTTTAAATAAAGATTTGTTTTACATTTTAGTTGTATCCTATAACCACTTGCCAAAGTTTGATAATATTTCACATTTTTTTTAAATATTATTGAACATAATAATAATTTTATGTTGTGTAAAATGTTATGTTCATGATGTAATTTCCATCTTCCTCTCTTGGCCCTAGAACTAAAATTGGTATAAGAGCATGGACATTTGAAGAGGAGGATTTAATTTTTTTAAGCGTTTACTAGAAGAAGACAACATTTATTTTATAGTATGAACTTATGAAGATTTAATTTTTTTTATATAATATAAAATATATCTTAAATACCTGTATAAGTCATATAGCCTCAGCCAGAATCTTTGTACATCTATTTTTTTAGACAACATGAATAATAACTTACTTTATGAATTACATGTGCAAATTAAATAATTATTTGAGTTAGTTATGTGCTTGGTAATTATAAGATGGTAGTTGTATTGCTCTTAGGAATGACATTGACATGTTTTCATTCACACTTTTCAAAATGGGAACAATCCAATCTAATGTAAATTAGATTTTATTATTGTTTTTAAAATGGATTGATCTGTGAAGGCTAATGAATTCATGGAATAAAAATGTGAATGAAATCACTATAAGGAAATCCTTAAATAGGTAAATTTAAACCTATTTTGTGGGCTCCACCATATAAAGAATGTAAGTAAGTTGATGTAAATATATTTCCCAAATGGGATATTTTTTTCCATGTAGATAGATATAAGTTTTTACTTATTCAACTTTACGAATTACATCAAAAAAAGAATATTTTCATAGTGTATTCTAGGAAAGCTTGGAAATAAGTTTGTTGTGTAAATTTTATTTATCACTTGTTAAAGAAAAGGTTAAGGGTTCAAAACCTTGGGATTTATATGTTTTGTCATGTTTTTTTTTTGGCATATTTTTTTATCTTATCTAAATTTTGTATAAAGGGGTTATAAGGATAAAACAATACTATCAATGAAAATATTATACTGATGATATAAGGGTGTATGAAGATCATTTTATTTTTTAACCTATGTTTAAGATATTTCCCTTTAAACTTTTATTCTTTATTTTGAGTATACTTATGAGGGTCAAAGAAAATTCCCAATAGCATTCATTTCTTGTAACTATATTTATTTGTGATCATGGCCAAAAATATAAGTTTATACTTTGAAATTGGTAGATTAACACCTTAAAACTATAAAGAATTGAAATTACAAGTGGAAAATGTTCTCATTTTTTATGATTTGTTTGAAATAACAGATAAAGAAACTAAGAAATAATGCAAGGATTAAGAACATAGAAAATAATAATAACACTCCATTAATCATATTTATACTCAACATAATATAAATTATATAGGCTTGGTTTTCTCCTATTATTTAGGATGCCTATAAAAACTATAACTATAGGAGAGTTGTTTAAAAAACTCTCTAAATATAATAAAACACTAAAACATATTAGTTATTTTATAAATAACTTATTTACAATAGTCAAAATGTAATTTTTACCCAAAGTTAAACACTAGATTCCTAACATCCCCGACTTAGTGTGAACATGGGGAAAACCTACCTTATACTTGCACCTACTCATGATTTGATGATTTTCATAGGATAATCACAAACCTAAAGGATGATTTTGGAAATAGTTGACCATGAATCGAGAATGGTGGTTATACATTTAGAGTACCACAAACCACAAGGTGATGATTTTGCAAATGGTTTACCAACAACCAAGAATGGTGGTTTTACAATTGGTTTACCATAAACCAAAAATGAAGGTTTTAAAGTGGTTTAGCTACAATAACTTCATGATATGGCAAGTACTATTATCAGCCCTCATCAATATCTCATCACAAGGAATAACATAGGAAAGACTACTCACACATTATACTCTAAAAATTGAAAATGGAACATTAGAATCATGTTTCCCCATTTAATGTGAAATTTACACTTATTAAATCAAGAAAATAGTAAATTGGAAGCGAACACATGACATAACACATTACACACATGTCACCAAATCACTGGTGTGACCCCATTATTCGTAACTAATGAGAGGTCATTGGTTGTCCTCCAGCCTCCTATGTCCTCCATCCTCCATTGTTTTCCTCCATAATTAGAAAATATGGATTTGAGGCTCATTTACATACCTAAATCATATGTTGGATTCACTCAAAAGTACATCCATAAGGATTTTTTTTAAAAAATTGACTCTTTTCATGACTCACTTTTGAACACTAAGACACATAAAAAAGTATTTAAATATTACCTTTTAAATTTTATAATGACTCTTGATTTTAATACCATGTGATCTTCTCAAGAACACAAAACCCATGAAACACTAGGCAAATATGGTAAAAAATTAAAATTTCATTACTTTTACACACTAAAATTAAAAGACCACCTTAAAGGAAAAAACCTTTGACTTATTTTTGATGACCTAATAAATGGAATTTAATGATATATGAACTATTAAAATCAAACTGTTATTGAAAAATCTAAGGATTAAAAACTAATCTTATGGACTCAATAATACTTATGAAAATATATTTTAAAGACCCAAAACTAAGTAAACCAAATTAATGAGACACAAATCAACTAACATAATCTTATTTATTCCTAAATTAATAACAACTAGTTAGGTTATATACCCATGGCACTCTTAATGTTGATAATGAATAAAATTTATCGATAAATAACCATGCACATTAATGTATTACAGTCCTTGTGAACTTCACCAAATGTACATGAATGCCATGTGATAGGATGTGGCTAAGTGATACATTTGGAATTAGTAGCTGTATCAAGAACCATCTACTTCCAAAACTACCAAATGTCTATCAAAGTCAAAACTGATACATAATGTCAATTTAGAATTTAAGAGATATGATGTGTAGAAAATACAATCCTACAACATACATAAGATAAAGTATTGATGCCAAGTTTTCAATGTGTAATCTATAAAATAAATGAAACTAAGATAATATACATGGATCTTTACATAAGTCTACAAAAGTGTTAAATACACAATCAGATAATCAGTTTGATAGATTTGAACATTACAAGCCTGGGTGTGGAGGATTTGTGAACCCAATATCCAAGGAATATAGACTAGTATATACAAAATTGATCAATATGTGGAAGACTAATGACATTGAAATACCTTAGGCAAAAAACAAATTCAAACATCTTTCCCTTTATAGATTAAATAAGATGAGTTTCTCACTCATAGAAGCAGTCATAAGTGAGATTGAATCTATTAGGTGATGTGAATATAGATACAACTATAAAATAACTTTATCCAATGTAAATGTAAATGAAACTCAAACAAAAAAACTTCAAGATTCTTCAAGAAGTTGATACAATAACTCAAAATAACCAAAATTTATTAAATGAATGGAATTGATCCTGTCCCCAATAATGTGTTTGGTAGAATAGAATTCTTAGCTCAATGTTCATGGCTTGGGGAAAGGAATAAATTAGATATTCCCTTCAAAATACTCATAATATCATATCACTTTCGTACCAAATGAGAAATAATGCAGAGATTAAGAACATAAAAAATAATAATAACACTTTATTCATTATATTCATACTTAACATAATACAAATTATATAGAATTGGTTTTTTGCTATTATTTAGGAGACATGTAAAAACTATAACTATAAGATAGTTATATAAATGACTCTCAAAATTTAATAACAGACTAAAACATATTAGTTATTTTATAAACAACTAATTTACAATAGTAAGAATGTAGTTTTTACCCAAAGTAAAACACTAGATTCCTAACAGAAACCACATCACTTACTAAACATGCTAATCTAATTGATTACTAAAAGCATGATAAATGTACAATTACACTGATAAAATTATCCTGCACAACATAGGTGATTATTTATATTGAATAAATTAAATTTGGAACATGTAAAAAATGGAAGGCATTAATCAAATTACATGACAATTAACCTACATACATGAAAATTTATCTTCTTATGTAAGTTTCAAACAATATGACAACATATTATGAAGAGATTTCAAAATATATTTCATGGATGAAAATTTTAAAATAAGAATACTGCATGACATCTGGAAATATCGATGATGATATGCTCATTTCCATCACACTAAATGACCTCAAATATGTTTATACCAACATTTTAAGAATGTTGAAACATAATGATAAGCTAAATGGCCAAAAATTTAACTATATTTATAAGTTTTTTAACTCATCATGAGTGATAATTTTTAACAAAAATAGTAAGTCTATAGAAGAATCTCACTATACAAAGGCCAGGTCACATCACATACATCATCGCTATGTACAATAGATGTTTTAGAATAATTCTCTAAAACACTATCTAAGAAATTATCTGAGACACTATCCATATAATTCTAGATAATCTCTACAACATTATCACTGACACTCTTCAAGATCTTCAAAATGAAGACCTCACCAGACACACTCTTCTCATTGTAGTGCTTTTTATCTTGATTTAGATTCTTCTATATATTGTTGACATAGGAAAGAGACCGAATGTTTAAAATGTGGTGGTTTTGTATATCTTATAGATGTATGTCCTTGTCATTGACCCTATTATCCACATAAAAATAATGTTAAATCCAATTATGTGGGCCATTATACTACCATATCTCTTGGCTACTCCATTTATTCAAGCTATTTAGACATTTATTCATATCAGGAGGTATCTTATATGGTCATGGCCTATGGTCCCAATGGACATGATAATTTGGTTTGAGTAATCATTATTTTACCCATCTTATGTGAGCTACTAGGCTCTAGACAAAGATCTATTGTAGTATATTTTTATGATTATGTTATTTATTTATTTATTTATTGAAGTTTTAGATATATATCAATCTTATTAATGACATGGAACATAGATGATTGATAATTTATTTTTTCTTGATGAATAATTTATCACATCTTTCTTGATAGGAGATAAGATATTGCACTGGTTGTATTCGATTAGTCATTGATGACAATACAAGTTTATAGGGTTTATATCACCTTCAATGTTTATTGTAGATTAGGGATATTTTTCATACACAATACATGTCAGTCACTTTGATGGGCTTCTAAGTGGAGCCTTATATAGGTTGATGTAGTAGAATATGAATTGATCATGTTCTACTATAGAACGATACAAATGATCATAGGGGATGAATTATATTTGATCATGTTCATCATCTTTTTATATTATATATCAAACGGTAAGATTATTGATGAAGCCACATCAATTTTGATAAATGTCAAGAGGTGCAGTTCAACATTTGTAGTTGTGGCAATTCTTTTTTGGATGATTTCAAAGTCATTTCTCTAGCTACTTCTTCTATACCCATTTGGAGCAAGGGGAGTTTTTTGGGACATTTATGATACAAAATTATATTTAGTTTATTTATTTACTTTCATTTTATTTTATGTTTCTAAATAAAGTTTTTGTTCTTGTGGGTTAGTTGGATACCATAAACATCTATGAAATGTTTATAAGCTTACATATTAATTTAAATATTATTATAATAATAATAATAATAATAATAATAATAATAATAATAATAATAATAATAATAATAATAATAATAATAATAATTTTATGATTTTTATAATGTTATGCTCATGATGTAATTTCCAAGATCCTCTCCAAGTCCTAGAGCTAACATGCATAAGTCAATCCCTTCTTTTTTTTTGGGCAGCTAGAGGGTGGGGAGAGGGGTCCTTAATTTATTTAAAATGTTATGTGAATTAGTAAAAACATTTTCATGGTTCCAAAACTCTTTAAAAATATCTCATCTAGGACAAGATTTTATGGTTCTTTACTAAGAGGTGTATGACTAGGATATTATTCTATGTCATAAACCAATCTAGGAGATCTAATTATTTCTCCATTAATAGTAAAAGAAACACTTATTGGTGTACAACCATATTTTGAATATTTATTTATATATTATTCTCCTAATATATGGTCTACTAGTAAATTATCATGAGAAAATAAGTCATAATAAAAAGTCCTTTGTCTAATCATGGATACTTAGTGTTTATACTTTTTACAAGTAAACCCATTTCCTTAAATATATAAGGACTTATTTCTATGTTGTTTATCTAATTGTTCCTAATCATTTAATATATTTGATTTATAAAATGTAAGAGAGTCACTGGTATCAACTTGAGCATCAATTTTTTTATCATTTATTTGAACTGATACAAACTCTACATACCTAAAATTAATCAGTTGAGCTATTTATGTAGGTTTTGGATATGTAGGCATAAACATTATTAAAGATACTAATATAAATTTATCTATATCTAAACATGTTGGGCATCATTTGGCATGATGAAGACTTTATTGCCAATGTCAGTCTTCTCCCCATCTTATTCTCTATTGGACAAGTTCCCATTTAGTAGATTTATCTTTAACCTAAATTTATTATTCTCTTACTTCTACTATATAGAAATATTCATATATAAGGAGATCCTCATACCATTTATGTGGAGACCTTATTGTCACATCCTCATCATTGATAAATAAATGAAATGTATCCTTCATCTATAGATCACTAGCTCTAAAGGTTTTTGGGAAAGTTAATGGTAATGGAAATTGAGGATGGACAGTAGGAGGCTTATTTAAATGTAAAGGTTATTAAACTCTACTAATATAATAATATTTTATTCTTATTTATTACAATACAAGATGTATACAAGTACTTATTCCTCTTTCTTGATTATTTATATAACTTATTTCCCTAGAAGGATTCCAAGGTCTTTACATAAAAGTAGTGCATTAATTTTCTAAATCATTTACCAAAACTTCTAATTCATCAAGATGATTTTCTTGTTCTTCATAATCTTCTTCTTCCTTGAATTCTTCTATGATAGGCTCATAAATGTAATCCTAATCATATAAATATTCATTTTCATCAACTACATCCCACCACTCTACTTCATTGGAGGAGTAGACACTTTTAACATCATGATTTATACATTTCTAGTCAGGTGCTCTTTGGCTACGCTGGTGACATATTATTTACATATCCCTAAATACTATCAATTTTATTTGTAAATTAATGGATAGTATTGAAATATTTATCTAAATTATCATATACAACTTGGACATAATTTCTAAGATATGCCATAAAATCACTAATATTATGGACAGTATTCATGGATGTTTTAATTATGTGTACATCATGACATATATCATAAAAATTTTCTTATAAGTGAGAATGAAATTTTTCTACATAATTTCTATGTTTAAATTCATTTTATGAATACTTTTCTTTAACTTTAATGGACTCAAAATCATAATAAAATTAATACTCTTTCCCTTCTTTATATTTATGATATACCTTTAGTGGAAGCTATCTTCCTCATCTATAAAAGTTATGATCACATTCCTAGTAAAATTCAATGGTTCTTTGCCTAGGTAATGTAAACAAAGATAAATATGGTAAATTTTATTCTCCTTGGTTAAATTTCACATCTTTTATCTCAACAAATGTATTATTTTTTTCTTGTATTTCTACTAGACTAGCAAGAAACACTATGTCTACGAGATTGTTTATGCTTGGAAGAAATCTTATGAGACAAACTCCTCGGAAAGATATGAATTTTATTTCCATTAAAATAATGAATATATTATGGTTAATGTTTATCCTCTAACATGTCATACTTTAACCAATCAAGTTTTCATTGTGTACGTACAATAATAGAGTTAATCAAACCTTTCTATAATTGCATTGTACCACTCGATATGAGAGCAGATGGAAGACTTTTTATGATTTTAGGCTTGTTTGTATTGGTTATAAAATATAGATTATTAATATTAAGGCTATCATAATAAACTAAACCAAATATATCAAAACCATATAAAGAGGAAGATAAACCCTAATAATCTAAACTTGTGTATTTAACTTCTGTGCATCTTTTACCACATGCATTGACTAATAGATTTTCACAAAATTCATAACAAACATGACCCTCATTTAACTATGAGAGACTAGGTAACTGAAAAGCATGAGAGAAATTTATTTGGGGTCTATCATAGATTGGAATATAATGAACATGATTAATGTAATCTAGAAATAAGGGATTAATATTGACACAAGTCAAGAAAAAATGAAAAAATGATACATATTCGCGACTCTTGATATATTTAATTTTGTAACTCTAAAAAACATGAATCAATTTTTTTTGTAATTATTCCTTGAATTATATTTTATGGATTTCTCAAAAAATTTAACATTGGATTTTACAAAATACTTATATGTAATTTTATATAATAATTTACCCAATAAATTATTACCTTTAGAATCTAATTGGGACTTATTATATGCATCAGAAAGTTTAATATTAAAAGGTCTAAAATTGACAAGATAACCTAGAAGACAATCTTTAGTAATATTTAAGATGGTAATTTAGAGTTTTTAGATTCAAATTCCTCTTCACCTAGGTTCTATAAATATAGACTGAAATATCCTTGAGATTCTACCTCATTATGGATCTTGAATCCCTGCTCATATACAACACAAAATAATCCTTCCATTCATTAGCAATTATTTTCTAGGACCATGAGTGAGGTTGGGTATCCAAAAAATAACAATCAAAATCATGCCTTTTCATAATATCAAAAATAATGGATTATATGATACTAGACATTAATTAGACAAGAACAATGTAGTAAATAAATTATATGCTTATCAATTGGATCAGATAACATAAATGGATTGACTTCATCAATATTTTGGTTTGTATGTAAGAGAAAATAGTGGTAGAGGCTGATGGATGAATGATTATGGTTTTAAGCTACTTAATAAGCTTATATATTGCAAAGATTTATTTACAATAGAATAAATTTCCACTTCTTATCATCCTAAAGGAATGCGAGGAACATACTTTTTCTATAAACTAGATTTTCTAGGGGAAGAGAATACTAATGATTCTTGATATCTAGACTCTTCATGCCCACTAAACTTCCTAGAATCCTTAGTTATAGCTTAAGGAGTGATGATTATCAAAATATATGTCAAATTTTTCTATCACATCAATAGATTTACAGCTATAAAGTAACATACTTTCCAGACAATATGTACATAAATTAGGCACACTAGATAAAGGAGATATGAATTATGAATATGTTTCTAACAAAGAAATAATATAAAGACATTGACGACCAAGTACCAGCCTCAGGTTATCATGGGATGTAGATGAACTTATAGGGTCTAATTGATTTGACCCTTGTCCTTCAAACATTAATCTTTTAGCATGATACACTATGTATTGTGTCCTTATTGGTTTTAAATAACATGTAATTTAGAAGAATTGTAAATCCAAAAATGGTGTATGGAGATTACTATGGGAATTTATAGACATTCATTTTTAAATCCCACATTAATCTTCTTATAATTACAATAGATGTATAATCAAACATTAAAGTGGATATGGACCATATACTCAGTGTATGGGAGGTCGACATACTATTACAAGTTTAATCATATAATCATTCAATTTATATTCAATTCTTATACTCCACTGATAATTAAGTATATGTATTATATCTACAAATATTTGACACATTAATTCATAATTTAACCTTATAGTTATTAGATGATTATGCAAGTGAAAAGACTCTATACTACATGCCTTAAAATATATCAATTCTTGTGATATATGCCTATATATTTTATGATAATTCTTTGTGACTCCATAGCTAAAGATTTATATTTTAATTTGAAGAGAAATAACATCAAACCTGGTATATTTTACCAAATAAATCTAATACTAAAAAGGGACATACTTCATCAGGATCTTTGTCTGTATGTAAGATAAAATAATGATGAGACGGCTGAATGGTTACGGCTTTAAATTAATTAATTAGACTAGATGTTATTAGGATTTCATTACAATAAATAAAAATTTTATTCACAGGATCCCAAAGGTAAGTGAAGAGCATATTATTTCTTCATACTAGATTTTATAAGGGCAAAGATTACTAATGACTCTTGATATATAGACTCTCCATTCTTACTACACTTACTATAATCCCTGTTTATAACATAAAGAACAAAGATTATTACAAACTATGCTGAAATTGTCTATCACATCCTTATATTTATATTTGTAAAGTAAAAGAGTTTTCTAGAGGATATATACATAAAGTAGGTTAACTATATAAAGGAAATGCAAATTATGAATTTGGTGATGATGAAGAGATGAGATAAAGATGTTTAGGGCCTAGCACTGATTTTAGGTCATCATTGGATGAAGATGAACTTCTAGGGTTCCATTGAATTGACCCTTATCCTTCAAACATGAATCTTTCCACATGATGCATTATGTATTTTATCATTTTTACTCTAAAATTAAATATAATTCTGAAGAAGAACTATAACTCCCAAAATGTTATACAAAGATTATAATGGTAATTCATACATATCTAAATTTCTAAATCTCGCATTAATCTTCTTCTAATTATAGTAAATGAAATCAGCCTTTCAGGTAGATGTGGACCATATAATTAGAGTATGGAAGGTATACATAATATTAAAAATTTAATGAGACACTCATTTATTTGTTTTTAAATCCTAATTCTCCACTAATAATTAAGCCTATAATTTAGATCTACAAACTTTTGACATAATAATTCAAAATTTAGCCTTTTAATTGTTATATGATTATGTAATCCAAAATACTCTATACTACATGCCTCATAAGATATATGTTCTTATGGTATATGTTTGGGTATTCTATAGTAATGCTCTATGACTCCTTAATTAAAGACTTATATTTTAATTATAAGATAAACATAATCAAAATTGGTATAATTTTCCTTTCCAATGGTAAATTGATTTCTTTGAAGACCTTGAGGTTGATCCATACATGATAAAGTAGGATTTATGCTCAACCAGTCTACTAGAATATTTTTTGGGCCTCAAATATGTCGAGTTGTATATTTAAAATTTTTAAAATAATCTTGCCAATGAACATATTTCCCACAACCATATTTTATACTATGGGCTTTATATTTGAATGTTATAAATCTAGTGCAGATAAAATTTCTCGATAAATTTCTTTATTACATAAATCTACTTTTTAGAATAAATCCATTTTTTCACATCATTTAAAAATACTCTAGTTGCTTATTCATAGATATATTCTTTCCCATCTTTTATACAACATAGGATTCTTCCACAAGTAACATTTGAAATATCAGTATATAATACATAATTTTCTATTTTAAGAACATGGAGTTATAGAATGTTGGCTATATTTTGTTTAATTATTTGGACTAGTCTACTATGTTCACCAATCCAATTAAACTATGATTATTATTTCATAATTCTTTTAGATAATATCTATTGATGTGACTATCTTCATAAAATCTATTTACGTAATTGAGGACTCTCAAGAATGCTTGTATCTACTTTTTATATAGTTGATCTTAGAATTCAATAATCTTATCTATGATATGATTTTACACTTTGAGTTTACTATTCATCACTTCCATACTAATGAATTTTTAATCAATCTAACACAATTGCATTTTAGTTACAAAAAAACAATACCATTATTTATAGCAATGTCATAGAATTTATTTAAGTATTTCAAATGTTCTTCAAGTGATTAACTAAAAATAAATCTGTCATCAATAAATACACAAAGGAATTTATTTGTACTTGTAAAGAATTTGTCCATAAAACTCTTAAAATATGTAGCTACATTCATAGGTCCAAAAGACATTACCTTCTACTCAAAATGGCCGAAAGGACAACTGAATGCTTATTTTCATTTATCTTCCTCCTTCACCCTAATCTGATAAAATCCTAATTTTCAATGAAACTAATAAATATATTTATAGTTTACAACATTATGAATTAAATCAAACTTATTAGAAATATAATACATATATGTAAGAGTAATGGCATTTAAAATCTTATAATTTATTACCATTTTCTTTTTACCCCTCTTTTTCTTTTAATTATTATTGACCATAAATGCATGGAAATAATAGGGAGATGTACTAGTCTCAATTAAATCAACATATAATAATTTCTTAATGATTCTTTCCATAGCTTGATAGTCTTGTACAAGGATAAGACTTTCCTTTCTTATATTTATATGTTTTACTTCTACCAGGTTAATTTCCATGGTAGGCATTAATTCATTCCAAAAATTTTGAGGATAATTCGAACATACTTCTTATTTTATTTTTTTTCCTATTTTTTCAATTTAATCTAGGACAAAATTGTGTGGTGTTTGCTTGAGAGTTGTATGACTAGAATATTGTTCTTCAACATAGACCAATTTAGCGGCTCTGATTCTTTCTCCATTGATAGTTAATGAATACTATTGTGTGTACTAAAATATGTTGAATATTAATCTACAAATTTTACTCCTAATAAATAATCTATTTTTAATTGATAATAAGAGAAGAAGCCATAATAAAAAGTCCTTCCTTACATAATTTTGGCTTTTTGGTTTTTATAATTATTTTGAGTAGACCCATTTCCTTGAATATCTAATCACTTATAACTATATTTCTCATATAATTATTCCAAATCATTTAACACAAATATTTAAAAAATGGAAGAGAGGCATTGGTATCAATTTAAGCATCAATTTCTTTATCATTTATCTAAGTTAAGAAAAACTATGCATAACTACCATTAATCAAATGAGCTATATCTGTAGGCTTTAATTCTTTAGCTATAAGCATTGTTGAACATACCAATATGTATTTAGCTAGATCTAAACATGTTGGGCATTGTTTAGCAAGGTGAAAACCTTCCTCCCAATCTGACTCTTCTCCCCATATTATTCCATACCAAAAAGGTTCCTATTTTATAGATTCAACTTTTGCATCATAAGTTTCTTCTTCTCTCACTTCTTATATATAAGGATCTACATAATTGAGGATATAATCATCCCATTTATGTGAAAATAATATTTTCATAGCTTCATTAGGGAGCAAGAAACTAGATTTATCCTTCATCTATTCGTCACAAGCTCTAAAGATTTTAGAGAAAGCTAATGGTAATGGACTCAGAGAGCAGACTATAAGAGGTGGATTTAAATGTGAAGGTTATTGAATTGTACATAGATAATGGTGTTTTCTTCCTATTTGATCTTATAAAGGAGGTATACTAGGACTTGATCCTCTTTCTTGAGGATTTATAGAACTTTCTTCACTAGAAGGAGTCTAGGGTATCTCCATAAAAACAGTGCATTCATTTTCTAAATGATCAGCCAAAGAATTTAATTCATCAGGATGATTTTATTATTCTTCATCTTCTTCTTCTTCATCAACCTCGTCTATGACAGGCTCATAAATTTCATCCTAGTCATATAAATCTTCATTTTATTCATGGTGTTTGTGTGACCATTTTGGATTGTAAACATAAAAAGAATCATATATTGGATTTCAAAAATACCATCCATATAGACTATATAAGAGATTTTTAACACTTCTTTTTGGTGGGTTTCTATAATTTTATTTCAAATGCTTCATTAATGGGTAATATCCTTAGCAGGGTACCAAATCCATTAACAAACCCCAATGTTGTACAGATTAGAAATTAAATTGTGATAATGTAAAACAACATTTACTACTAAGTAATGTGGATTATTTGAAAAATGCCTACATATTCTAAAATAATAGGGAGACTGTAGGGTCTATTTGACCAGGGATTATTTGACCATTCTATAGTGTAGACATTGGGAAAAAATAATTTTAGACGGGCTCACCAAAATTGACTCCATTCATATTTTATAAATGAGTGGATTTTAACTCTATTTTAAATTTGTATTCTTTTACTTCATTTAATTTGAAATGACACTAGATTAGTAAAACCATTGGTATTGTGTGAAGACCATATCTTACAACATAAATTATTATAATAGACAACAATATTAAGTATTTTACAATGTAGTTTATTTTTTAAAAAACCTCCCATGTATCGTAGTATAAATGGGAGATGATAGGGTATGTGTGATGAACATGAATAATATTTGAGTCTGAACATCAAAAGTTTAGTCAAAACTTCCTCCATTCATGTTTTATAAATATGTGTTTTAGTGTTTTCTTATTTTTTAAATTTAAAGCAGAACTAACTTGGATATGATTACCAAACCTTCCTTTTCAACTTTGGGACAATAGTTTTTTAAAATCCATAATAAAATCTATTGGAGAATTCTTGACTAATGAATCCATAACTATACAAATTGGCCATTCAACCTATCATTCAATGCTAATGAATCTAGATATATTTAAATACCTACAAACATATTTAGATTTGAATATAAAGTCTAGAATATGGGTTCAATATGAAGCCTATGAAGGGTTACCATTCATATTCCATATGTGTTTTAGTATTAGTCACCTACCGAATAATTATCTGAATATTAAATATAAAACAATATAAACTTGGTTGAAGGATGCTAGTTTAAGACCTAAAATAGTTGAAACAAATACTAAGAGTAAAGATACAAAGATGGTTCTTGCAATGTCAGTAGAAAACGTGGATCTAGTTCATGAAAACACTACTTGTGTTTCTAAAGAACATCACTATACAATTATGTTTATGGAAAAAAAATCTCTAGGTGGGAAGGATGTAACCAAGAGTTAAAATAGTTTATCTAATGATGGGATGAAGGTGCAAGTTCCAATAAGCATTCATTAAATTAACTCATTAGAAGTTAATATCACCATATTGCCTAAGGAAGTGGGTGAGGGAGAGTAAACTATAGTCTATAGTAACAAAAAGGGGCATATTAAGGAGTTGTAACCATTTACTATGACCCTTACATCCAAAATTAATAATATCATGCAAGGATCAATGTTATTTATTTATTATTTTTAGCTACTTAGATGTTATTTGATTAAGATGAAGATTTTTTATTCATGCTAGCATTTTTGGCCACATCTACATTTTTCTTCTTTGAATCGTTTTTTTTGGTAGATGAGATTCATTAAACTTTGTAAGCTTTATTTTTTCCTCCATTGTTTGAGTGAGGGGTCCCTTTCAAAGCCCTATCATTTACCAATACTAAATAAAATTTAATTTATATTATATTATAGTATGAAGACCATGTGTTTCAACCAATTCATGTATTTTTTAAACACAAATTGAAAATTGAGCTTTGAGCCTTTTTGATTGTAAAAAATCATGTCTTTCAATTCTTTTTATAATCTATTAAGAGTTCAATTAAAATATAAGTTTAATATAACACTTGATAGTAAGTTGCAAAAAAAAAATTATCCTTACCATCATAC
>JARHVA010000470.1:1240000-1255000 GCA_037957365.1 Torreya grandis | reverse complement strand
CATCTATTCTTGTCACCAAATCAATAGTTTGTGTGTTATTCTTGTGGGTTGTTGCATGTGACATTGGTTATATGGGTGTTTTTTTATAATTTTATCACGCTTTATGTCTTGAAATTATAGAAGAGGGTTTGTCATGGTCAATTAATAATAGATTTAGGTGATTAACATGACTTCTTAATTTGAAAACTATTTATATTTTTTGAGGTTTTTTATTTATTTCATTTGAAAAGTTGTGTGATCAGTAGAACCTTTGATTTATTTCAGGTTTTTTATTGAATTTATTTGTAATGTTGTATATATGGGTAAAATTGTGGGATGGTGCCATAATTCTTGATAAACTGTAAATTAGGTTCAATTATGGTCATGTTTTACTCTTCTAGTGATTGTAAATAACTCATTCCAAGAATATTTTGAGGTTATTTTGTAGAGGAGCCTATGTTGTTTTATTTCAGTGGTTTCTTTGCATCATTTTTTACAAAATAGATAGGTTGTTAGCTTTTTTAATTTTATTACCAAGAATCACAACTTGTTTTTTTGGAAACATTTGCTAGATCTATAACTCAAAAATTTATGTAATACTTTAATACAATATTTAACTTAATACATATAGTATTTTTTTAGGTAGTCTTTTGGGAGCAATATTTGTTTTTATTGATATTTATTTTAACTCAAATACAAATATCAATTTTCTATTATAGGTCATATTAGGAGTTTAAAAAATTTGTATATGAAATATGATAATTGATCTAGTTGTGGTTAATGTTGATGTCATAGAGCCTAGACATGTTTATATCATTTGGGTTACTATTGCCTAATGGATGCATTTGAAAAAATATTTACCACTCTTGTATTTCCACTAACTATTACGTGATCTTCATTATTTTATTTTACTTTACTGTCGAATAAAAAATTCTTATTATTATTGATATTATTTCAGTTTAGTGTTTTTAGATTATTTTATAATTATATTATATTACTCACAAGGGTGAATCAAATATTTTTGAGTCTTAAAAAATGTGTTTGAATTTAAAAATATATATTAAATGGAAATTAAAATATAAATTCATCATATCACCAAAATGAAAAGTAGACTATGCTAAGTAATGCTCTTCTAAATCTAATGTTTTATACTATAATTATATACATGAAACAAATATCGAGATATAATATCGATGCTTATTATAAGAATGCCATGTGTACAGTTTTTTAAGTTACCAACATAACATAGAACACACCAAACCTTGGAGTATGAGAAGTGTTAGGATAACTTATTATTTTTAATGTAAAGAACAAGAATTAAAAATTCAAAGTTGTTTTTTTATCTTTCTTGTTAGGAATTTATTTAAAATATGAAAGTGAAGAAGACATATCATAATATTTGTATTTAAGTTACCAAAAATGAAAATTAGTAGATATAAGTAATAATACAAAAATACTTATCAATTTTTATTTTTTATAAGATAAATATCATTTGAAAGTATTTTGAAAAACTCATGAGAAATAATTGAAATTGTTGAGTTGAAAAACTAGCACATATTTACAAATAGATACACTGATCATCTTGATAGATAACATTTCTCTTTTATCTCTCTATCTAGTTTCTTTTTCATTATTTTTTTAAATTATCACATTTTAAAATTGAAATATTTTTTGATTGATTTACATATTAGACAATGATGTTAATGGCCTACCTCAGTTACTTGATGACTAGAAAAAAACATGTTTTGGAATATTAAAACTTAAACTATGCAAATATTATAAAACCCACCAAAACCACACTTTTATACAAAAATCCTATATCCCATGTAATGATGTAGCATAAGAATAGGCATACATATCAGAGTTTGAAATTGTCAAATGGCACATTTTTGGTGACAATCTAAAGTGTTGTTTAGCCACTTCACAACTTATATAAATAATTACAATAGATCTACATTATTTGCTAAGGATATGGATCAATTTTTTGGGAAGTAATAAAAATAATAAAAAAATTTGTTTCATTAAAACAATACACATTTATCAATAGTTTGTTTCTAGATAGCATTCTTATATATATCATAAACAAGGAATATATTCATCATCACATGAACTAGTTGTAGTTCTAGTTATATCTAAACATTTTAAAGTAGAGACACCAATAGATTTTTGTGTTGACCATAATATGTATTTATGGATGGATGAATGCATGCATGCATGAATGTGTGTGTGTGTGTGTGTGTGTGTGTGTGTGTGTGTGTGTGTGTGTGTGTGTGTGTGTGTGTGTGTGTGTGTGTGTGTGTGTGTGTGTGCGTGTGCGTGCGTGTGCGTGTGCGTGTGCGTGTGCGTGTGCGTGTGCGCGTGCGTGCGTGCGTGCGTGGGTGTGTGTGTGTGTGTGTGTGTGTGTGTGTGTGTGTGTGTGTGTGTGTGTGTGTGTGTGTGTGTGTGTGTGTGTGTGTGTGTGTGTGTGTGTGTGTGTGTGTGTGTGTTATCATCTCCTAATTCATAGAGCCCTACATGAATGTTCAAAGTGTAATTTCTAGAGGAAATATACCATGTAAAGATTTCACTATGTGTCTTATTAGAATTTTGTGTCAACAAAAGTGTTCTAAATTTTTGTTCAATATTATTTTTCTCCACTGGTGTGATCACTTATATGGCCTCTTTCAAATCTACATACAAATATGTTTCCTTTGCTTGTCTTCTTTTTTCAATATTTTTATGTCAAGACTATAGGGTATCTTAAATACATGTTTGTCTGGCAGCAAGTAAATGAATTTTCTCCTTGTTCACGTTTTTATTTATATATATGTTGTATTATAATGACCAAATTATCTCTATATATCAATCTATACATTTGAAGGTTGTCATAGCTATTCAAATTAAACCCAAATGTTTCATAAGAAGGAGAAAATTTAATTTTTGTCAACTCCATTTTACTAGGTATAAATTTATTAAAATTAGTTGTAGCTCAATAGATAATTCTCTCTTATCTATTCCATACTTATAGTTAGAATTAAAGGGTGTCTTTAAGTTCATCCTTATCATAGACAAGAATTATTCTAAGAGGATAAGATTGTTTTCCCAATGTAGTGCTAAATAGGTATGTATCTGCATGAATATTTGGTAGACTAAATAATTCAAAATAACAATCAGTAAAAGGAATTTTATCAAAATCATAAAATTGAAGATGTTTATGTGGATGTAATTTTAGTTCTATTATTTTAAATAGTACTATATCCAAATTCTCTTGGCGTGAGTCCTTTTACCTTTGATCCAAACACTCTTCGAGTGAGGCCTTATTTTGCCTTTTAAGTGTGGGAACTCCTTTTACACCAAAAGACATTATGTAAAATAATTGAAATGATTTAAATATTAATATTTTATAAAATGTAAGTTGTATATTATATCGGTTAATGATTTTTTTTTATGTTTGAGCAATTATTAAATGTATATAAAAAAATGTTAATTATAAACTAAAATATAAAATACACATTAAATATTTGTAATATATACATTAACTTGAAATTAAACTAATAATGTATGACCAAATGAAAAATATATTATGTGTACCAACCAATTTAATCTAATGGGTAAAATAATCCACAAACATTTATTTGAAAGGAGAAAGATTAGGGGAAGTATGTTTCTAATATGTGTCAAAACATCCATCAACATGTACCTTTAAAGTATCTCCTAGGACATACCTTTCAATATTACACAAGAGTGAATTTTTATTACAAGAAATCTCATAGGAGATATCTTCAAGTTAACCATGATGGTATTACAAGTGTACTTCATGGCCATTGAAGTAATCTCCTAGTGGACAGATTGAAAGATTCCTTCACCTTGAATGTATCTCCCAATAGAACTTGTATTCACCTTGAAATCACTATTGGTTGATAACTTGATAAATTGAAGGGCCTTATAATAATTGGATGAGCACACATTTGATATCATCCTTAGCATATTCTCTTTCAATGTTAATCCATTTTTTAAAAATTACCTATTACATTAAAAGTTTCAAATCTAAGTAATTACCTTATTGTACTTCTAAAATTTTCCTTTACCTTGATGGTCATTTTAATATCTTCAAGGTATCTCTTAGGAGATACCTTCTGTTACCCATGAATTTATTGATAGTCCCCAGAAGGATTTTCATTTTGGATACCTTCATATTGAACTTGCCCTATGTTATTGAGGTTTTTAATATCTTCAAGGTATCTCTGAGGATATACCTTCAAGTTACTCATGAAGGAATATTCTAGTGGATATAGTTGATACCTAAAACTCTCACTCTCAATGAATAATTTTTTATGGTATTATTTATAGATGTGGGATAAAAAAATGATCTATGAATCAACCTCTAGGATTCCCACAATGCCTAAAAAAATCACTATGGTGATGTGTTTCACCCTCTAATCTCCCTCTCGAATTCTTGTTAAAAATGGAGCCCGCTTCCCTCAACCAATGACATAAATTTGCTTTAAATAATAATTCCCTTATTTCATGAGGTGTGTCATGTTGACATGTGTCATCAATAGAATATACTAAGACTTAGCCAAAAAATTAAGAAGGGGAACCTGAGAAAGATGAGGTCTATACACCACCCTCCAAACATTGGTGATCATGTTGATCACAAAAATACTAATTGACCCAAAACTTCAAAACATGGATTATGATCCACAGATACCTTATGGTTAAATTTGCCCAATGTTATAGATGTCTATAAGGGATTCAATAAGATACGTTATAAATAGGCACAAGAGTGGTTTTCTTCTTTAAGGTATCTTTTAGGAGTAGCCTTTAGCCTAGATATCTGAGTTTTCTTATAAAAAATACTTTATGAGATTGATTAACTATGTTTATTTATGTGTTTGTAACACCTAATCATAACAAACATTGGTTTTGAAAAAAAATTTCCATAAAGAATCCATCTTCAAAGGTAAATATTGAGACCATAGGGACTTTCTTTTCTACTCTACCCTTCCTCCTATTTTGTAATTTTCCTAGAGTGAAACTTTGTAAAGGAGATAATTTCAAGTCACCCATGAAGATACCTTCATGTTACCCTTGAGGAGATAATTTCAACTCACCTATTATGGTATTACAAGGTGATCTAAGGAGTCTCATAGTAAAATACATCAAGGTGGAACACATCCATTATTATTGTCTTGTAGAAAGGATTCAATGACTAAATAGGTGGTTCATTGAAAGAAGGTATTTAACAATACATTGATTATTACGTACAAGGTCTTCTCTATCTTATCAATGGGTAAAGGTGTCTTAATTCGAAGACTAAATGTGAAACCATCAAAATTGTAGACCTCATAAGATTCAATGAGTACTCTTTAAGCTTTTTGAAAGTACCCTTAGGGATTTTGAAAGTACCCTAATGGCCTTTTTAGAAATACCCTTCAACATTTTGTCACTTTGACCTTTTGAAATAACCCTTCAAAATTTTATCATCTAATAATTTATTTGAATCAAAAATCTTAAGAGAATTCCCCATAGTAATCTTACCAATGAAATTGTGTTGAAACAATTACCCAAAGGGCATATACCCTTGAATTTTTATGAAAATTACCCTTCAAGAGTTTTTAAAAGGATAATTTCCCTATAAAATTACCTTTCGACCTTTTTATAATGCATCCTTTTACCCTCCGTGATTACCCTTTAGCATTTTCAGAATGTCCCTTTTCCCTATAGACTTACCCTTCAGGACTTTTCTCCCAGGCCATTTCTCAAATGAAAAGTGTTGTTTAGACCTTCTAAAAGTACCATTTAGTGTTTTTAAAGTACCCTTTGGGATTTTTAAGAGTACCTTTAGGGATTTTTTAAAGTGCCCTTCAACATTTTTTACAGATATCCTTCAAGATTATTTTCATCACTGCTTTGGCCTATGCCAAAGACAATTTCCTTGAGACATTTATTTCCTCAAACTTTTTTATCTCACAATCATTTTATTGCAATGAAAAATTTAGTCTATGTCACTTTCTTTAAGCTTTTATATGTTCCCTAACTCTACTATTTCCTATTGTCTACAGGGACCAATCTCACTCACTGTTAAGTGACATTTTCTAATTTGGATATCATGCACACATGTTTTAGCTATACATTATTCTCAACTCTCATTTGGATTAATGGACATGTTTTTAGATGATCATGGTTTTAGCCCTTCCAATGTTGTTATGAATTATTGCTTGTATTTTTATATTATAGGTTCAATGGAATTTTATTTATAAATGAACATGCTTAGGGTCTTTTTTTGGTTTTACATTATTCATGACTCTAATTTGGATTAATGGACATGTTTTTAGATGATCATGGTTCTATCTATTCCAATGTTGGTATGAATTGTTTCTTGTGTTGTCCAAAGTCCATTTTGTGGATTTATCCTTGAGGAACAAGTTGAATTATCCTTTACATAGAAGCCACAACTATTTTATGTTTTGAACACCCTTGTAATACCTTAAATATATCTCCTATGATATACCTTTCAAACATTCACAAAAGTGTATTTCCCCTTCAACATCTCTCCTAGGAGATACGTTTCAAATAGGGATAATAGTGATTTTCTCCTTTAAGGAAAAAGTTCAATTTTCCTATACATGGAAAATAGTAGTGGGTAATATTTTTAAGGCCCTTGTAATACTTTAAAGGTCAAACATACATATATTAGATTTCCACTTGAAGGTATTTCCTAGTAGATACCTTTCAAATAGGCATAAGAGTGGATTTCTCCTTCAAGGAATAAGTGTTGTTTTCCTTTCCACTAAAAGCACTACTTGTAGTTGTATAAACAAGTTGTCAAAAAATTGAATCTCCTATTATTTTGCTACTAGGTGATATTTTTAAGGCCCTTGTAATACCATTAATGTATCTCTTATGAGATACCTTTAAAACATTCAAACGAGTGGATTTCCCCTTTAAGGTATCTCCTAAGAGATACATTTCAAATAGGCACAATAGTGGATTTCTCCTTGAAGGAACAAGTGCAATTTTCCTTTACACTGAAGGCACTACTGGGTGATAATTTGAAGGAGTTTTTAATACCTTTAATGTATCTCCTAGGATAAGCATTTCAAATGTGTAAAATCATGCATTTACTCTTCAAGGTTTCTCCTAAGAGATACATTTCAAATGGGGATAATAGTGGATTTCTCCTTCAAAGAACAAGTGCAATTTTCCTTTACATGGAAGGTAGAAGCTTTATAGGTGGGGTACTAAATTGTGGTCTATAAGGAAACCTTTAGGATTTTATAAATTGGCTCTTCATTTAACTTTGAATAAAGGAAAACAAATAACATTTAATGTAAATTTAACATAAGTTGATGCACTAAGAGATTTGAAACATTAATCTATAATTGCATAAAAAATATTAGATCCTTAAGAATTATATACCATGAAAGAGCATAAATCATGAGTTATATTATATTATGCAAGTAAAGACCCAAACTATAGAAGTATAAGAAAAGAAATAACAAATAAAGATAATTCTCTGCTCTAAATAACATATAACATCACATCATATTCATTGTAGATGGAGAATAAAATATAGAAGGCCATGAAAGGAACATATAAAGCATATAATTACATCCATCTATTACAATGGCCAAAAAATAAGAATACCAGATATGATAAATAGAAAAAAAATAACTAGCCTTGTCTAAAATGGAAGAGCCTAGAATATATATCTGAAGTGGCACCTTGGGGAAATGACACCTAGAGATTCAACCACTCATGCCCATGATGGAATAATTACAAATAAAAGAGGGTCTTGATCTCATGAGTGTAGTTAGCCTCCAAATTTTAGATATGGTGCAACTAAATTATTCTATTATAGCCTCTACACTTAGGAGAAGTGAGGTGGTACCACATCTATACTTCTATAGATGTCTTTCCTATCTTACATTTAATGGCCTTGGTCTCCCTTGGAATCACTACATTACACTTTAAGATGGGATTAAAGTGTTTCAAAAAAATTCTTGAAATGAGGGATCCACACTCTCATCTAATGGCATTCCTTTAAGTTTTAGGAAATTGACACCACTTTTGGTCAAGTGCAGAGATGACACATGTCAATTTGTTTCTTCCTTGAAGGGGATGGGGACTTATTTGGTGAGATTGATCATGGGGGCACCATGTATCATAAGTGGACAAATGCTAGTACTTAGGAAAAAATTTAAAAATGGCCCCAAATAAGGAAAGGACTGAGATGGGAACCGTCGAAAGGTGCCGAGACACTAGTAACTATCAAGCAAGCCTGAAGCCACATATGAGTTGTTCTAAAACTAACAAACATGGATTTTTGATCCATAATTCTTGGAAAATTATAGGGGCATATGTTTATAGATAGGAGAACCCAAAACTTTGGTACTTAGACTAGTCAATTAAAAATTGTAAAAATGGGAGGAAGGTACGAATAACTAAATTTTTTGAAGTGATAGCTACAAAGGCACCCATTCTTCCTCCTTTAGTTGGGTCTCCTTTTTTAGACCTTCAAAGGATTTATCCAAATATATTATGTCCTTTAAGGACATGTTTACCAAGAATTTTACCACCATCAACATCTTGAAATATAGTTGGGTGAGTAGGTGAAAAATTTTCTCCACTTTGGAGACATCAGGGACTTGACTGAGAGCCATGAAGATGGTCTAGTCATTCTACTTTTGCTAAAGAAGTGCCTTGATCTGGTCTTTAGGGAGGATGTTGTTATCTTCCAAGAAAGGGGAGGAAATCATAATAGGACTAACTACTGAATTCATCCTCTCCTATCTTTGACCACATGCTCTAAGGCATTAAATAATGCCTTTTACTTGTTGGTTACTTTACTATAGCCAAGAAAATCATTGGCATTGGCCATTACCTACCTTTGATTGGTCATTCCTATTACTTTTAACATTTCATGAAAAGTGTTATAGATATTTTGGATGAGGTTTTCTAATTTTTGGACCTTGGGGGAGATGAAAGTGATCACTTGATCAATAAATGTGTTCACTTGAGAGGCTAGATTTTATGCATTTATGATTAAATTTAGCACTATCTTTAGATTTACTATGGTGACCTTAATCCTTTCCCAATAATATTTTTACATTTATTACCCCATAAAGAGGATATTTTAGGCCTATTGATGGATTTCAAGGTCATTCATCAGCTTCTTAATTTCTTAGTCCTTAACTGAGGATTACTATTACACTTTTTATTGTAATTGATAATATGATTGATAAAAATTGGAGAGTTCCTGGTGAACTCAAGCCAGTTCAGTCTCCTTCTCTTATAGCTCATTTTTTATAGACACTCATAGGTTAACTTTCATTTGGAAGATTTCATTGGAGATGTGGCTCTATAATTCAAACCATACTTTCTTGAACTTCACATATTTTCCTTAGCCTTAACAATGAAATGTTAAACTATAGCTTTTACTCTTGCAAGCTAAAACTTGGTCTTTTCTAGCTATCATGTCAACATGAGGTAGTATATGGTAATGAATTTTTGTGTCTCTTCTATCAACTCAACTCTATCAATGCACTTAGCTTGGTTGAGGTTGAGGGTGGTAGCTTGAACAACATAGTCCCTCAACTACATTTGTCCTTAGGGATACACTACTTGGGCGATCAAATGAGCAACCATAAGGTATTGATATGTAGGGTCACAAAATGACGATATGTGATTTTCAGCATAGGCCTTATCCTACCTCCCTCTCTTTCCTTCCATCTAGGCCTCTTGGGCTACTCTTCTTGCATTCACTTACTATTAGTAATGATACGTCCATTGAATTCTCTCCCTTATGAAATGGATTCCTTATAGTAGTGGGAATGGAATAGATATGTGATACTATGAAGTAGTGCACATCATTTATCTAGAGGAAGTTAGATGTAGGGCGAGGGTTAAAGGGGTGAATGGTGGGAGCCCACAGAGTAGTGGGAATGGTGACTATGCCATGATGGATAATGAATCCAAAGTTGAAGGTGGTAGGGTGAGTAAGGGCATGTAGGAGGAGATCGAGACTGTGGAGGAAAGCGATGCGATCTCACTAGAGGATTGGGTAGAAAAATAAAAGAGAGGGGCCAAAGTGGTGCCTACCTAGTAATAGAGACTACTATAACCTAAGTCAAGATGGTGGATGGAACTGTGGAGGTCAGAAGAGAGGTAGAGGTGGAAAGGTGAAGACCTAAGAAGTGGATTTTATTTTGTGTGGGCTTAAGTAGAGGGATAGTTCTGGGTGCCTCAAGCCACTTGTACTGGGATGAACCAATCATGAGGTACCTAGAGGTCTATTGTTATCATTATATACATATATATCATGATTACAAGGGATATGGGCATGACGAAGGCTTTTAAACCTATAAAACATCAACCTCATTTTATAATGGCATGACTCCTACTATAAACCAAGGAGTATCTTCCTCCTCTTCTTATTCTCCTTATCCTATTATCATTATTTTAAGGGAGGATTATTCTTATGATAATCCATCCTGCTAATGATTTCCATCCCAAATCTTATTAAATATTTCATCTCTATCTTACTCATTAAGCCTGACGTAGGGTAGGTTGATCTCGTACCTATATTTTGTAAAGGAAAACTTTTTCTCTTCACTACATCCTAGCTATTTGAGATGATTCTTCATCATATTTGATAATTTATTGGTTGGGTTGTGATCCTGTAACTTCTCATATAAGGAATCTGATGTTTTAAGGACATGCAATCAAATATGAGCTAGGTCTGCACAATTTTGGGGATTGTCTTCCACAAGTGACTTCCTCTACTCCAAGTAAGGCTAGGATTGATGCCTATGGGTGTTAAACATCTTCAAGTTTGTTGTGTATCTAGTTGGATCATAGTTTCATCTATAATCTATTAGGTCTAGGCCAAGCTTCACTAGCTTGGCTATGATTAGGCATTCCTGGCTCCTTTTGCACATTATAATTCATCTTCTTGTGAAGGAGACATCATACAGACCTTTCTTCTTCTTCCCTAGCCAATATATATAATTTACCATTTTGAGTTGGTGATCATACTTTAAGGACATATTCTAGTCTATCAACATGTATAAGAGATATAAAGGTTCTCCCTATAAACCATGCACTTGAAGGAATATAAGTGGGCTGCCCAAAACCAATCGACTAGAACCTTGTTCTTAGTGAGCCACACCAGCTACACTTTGGTCATTTTGAATGTAACAAGATCCATGCTAAGGTTGATGAGAACTAGATCCATAAAAATATCTAAAAAATCATAATAATCCCTAGTGATAGACAAGACATGGGTCCATACTGTGATTGGGTTTACCATGTTGGTGAAGAGGTATGTTTTATACAAGTTAATATTGAGGTATTTGGAGAAGAACTACGGATGACATAATAGAATGAGATGTAGGAGGAAGGATGAGTACCAGAAGGTACCCAATATTGAAAAAATTTCTATCTTATCTTTTATGGAGGTGGCAATGGATTCCGAAAAATCTAACCTAAAAGTTTTTCCCTTCTACGTTGAGGTTATGAGGAAGAATACCACTAGTTGAATGTCTTTGACACTGTCATCAGAGTGTATTTCAAAGATAAGGGCCAACATGGATAGATTATCTCTCAAGTGTTGTGTGGGAAACCTCTTAAGGGAAATCAACATATGAATCATCTCAATGATTTAGCTATTGATGAGAAAGCCAATGAAGTCCCCATTTTCTCAGATCTGAGAATCCCAAATATTTTGGAGGCTATCTACACTAAATATCTTGGCCTCCTAATTAATGTGGAGATGAAAAATCTCTTTGATGTTATATGTTCCCATTTTTACCTTTAAATAGGCATTTCCATTAATTATTCTAGAGTGGGAATCATATCTTTGTGCATAGAGGGTGATGATCTCTAGTTAAGGATGAACATAAGGCACAATGAAATGTGCCAGTGTACATTCCCATAACCTATAGTTTAATGAGTCATAAGTATTTATGCTGGCCCTTATGAGAATTTAGGTATAAGTTCCCTTTCCCAGACTCTCAGGGTCCTTGGCCAACTTCAGATCAAAGAGATTATTTATGAAGTTGGTGACCATTGTTTGGTCCTTCTAGTACCCCTCAAATGGTTTTTTGTGTTGAGTACCATTTATTTTTTTGGATCAAGGGAAGAATCATTGGATTTTATTATTGCATTATTGAGGGAAAGGTCACCCCAAGTACTTGACTTGTAGGTTTTGCTGTGAGGATTTTTTTTAAAACCACTTTTTATTTCTAATGAATGTCTATATTAATGGTTATCTACCTTGAAAATTACAACTATACACTTGGCCATTCCTGCTTCTCTTAATTTTCTCAATGTTCTTAACACTCTCAATGTGTCTAATAGTTGGCCTGGATGAGGTGAGTGTATTCATACATCAATATCACTAGGCAAGCCCATGATGAGAAATTTTAAAATTGAGTAACCCCATAAAATATAATTGTGGTACACATGTTTAAAGGGCCACATTTGAGAGATTTATGGTGATCACTATGGGGAGTCTTGTAAAAATGGGGGGGTTTGGTATTAATGGTAGGTAAGGTGGGTAGATAACCATCTTTTAGAGAATGTTTTTTGAATATTTGGGAGGAATAGGGATAGGATGTAGTAATCACTTGCTTATTCCCTCACCTTTTAGAGTTTGAGAAATTCAACAAGTCAAACCTCTATTGCTACATTTTATTCAATTTCAATATCCTTTAATAGGGGCTGTGGAGGGATTTACGATGATACTAGCATAATTATTTCCTTCCTTTATAGAAGATCATATAGGGAAGTCTTCATGACCTATTTAGGGGTGATTTTATCTACCCATAAGGCAATATTCATGTCTAGGTACCACTCCTTTTGCTTATCATTGAACATTCTTTTGATTAGTTTGATCATATTTTTGTTGGTAGACTTTGCCAACCCATTGCCTTATGGTTAATAATTGGATAAAGCCTTCAAGGATTAGATTTTTTACTAATATTCAAAATCAAATGGGGTTTTCCCATAATTATACTAGTGTTGATGAATATGTATAATTCTTCATCAATAATTCTTCTTCAAACCACTCTATGTCTTACTGAAGGCACTGGATTAACAGTCCTTACTCAAAAATTCTCACAATTGTTAGCTCAGCTCTCTATTCTTTATGCTTTCTACAAATGTTTAATGCCATTAAAATTCCAATATGTCTAGTTGATTGTCCAAAAGAGGATAGGTTTATTTATACTTTGATTCCCCTAGGCAAGCTCACAATAACTATCTTATAATAGGTGTTTATACTCTAAAATTATTTATGGGAGAGGTGAGTTGATAACTATCTTCTGGACAATGCTTTAAAACTTAAGACAGATAGGGTGAGGGTATATGGAAAATAGAGGTACACTTGTGCCAAAAACACTTCTTGGAGAGGAAAAAGTGAAGAGGATACATTTCAAACATGAACAAGAGTGATAGTGAGAAGAGTGGGATTTTATTTTAAGGAACAAGTACAATTTTCCTTTACATACAAGGCATTACTAGGTGTAATTTTGAAGTCCCTTGTAATATGTTAAAGGTATCTCATAGGAGATAGATATTAAACATGCATAAGAGTGTATTTCCACTTTTAAGGTATCTCCTAGGAGATACCTTTCAAAAAGGTACATGAGTGGATTTCTCTTTCAAAGAACAAGAGGAATTTTCCTATACATGGAAGATACTACAGGGTGATATTTTGAAGGACTTTGTAATACCGAAAAGGTATCTCTTATGAGATACCTTTCAAACATGTACAATATTGGATTTACCACTCATGGTTTCTCCTAGGAGATAACTTTCAAATAGGCACAAGAGTGGATTTCTCCTTTAAGAAATAAGTTGAAATTTCAACTTCACATAAAGTAATACAGAGTGATATTTTGAAAACCAATGTAATACCTTCAAAGTTTCTCTTAGGATATACCCTTAAAACATTCAAAATAGTGTATTTCCCCTTCAATACATCTCTTATGAGATACATTTCAAATAGGGACAATAGTGGAATTTCCCTTCAATGAACAAGTGCAATTTTCCTTTACATAGAAGACTCTAATACGTGATATTTGAAGGCCCTTATAATACCTTTAATGTCTATCCTAATAAATACATTTAAATCATGCATAATATTTGATTTCCCCTTAAATTTATCTCATAGGAGATAACTTTTAAATAGGGACAAGAGTGGATTTATCCTTCAAGGAACAAGTGGAATTTTCTTTTACCTTAAAGTCACTACTGGTTGATTTTTTGAAGGACTTTGTAATAACTTAAAGGTATCTCTTCATAGATAAATTTTAAACATGCACAAGAGTGGATTTACCCTTCAATATATCTCATAGGAGATACCTTTCAAATAGGAACAAGAGTCGATTTCCCTTTTAAGGTATCTCTTAGAAGATACCTTTCAAATAGGCACAAGAGTGGATTTCTCCTTCAAGGAACAAGTAGAATTTTCATTTAAATAGAAGGCACTACTAAGTGATATTTTGAAGGAAATTTTAATACCTTCAAGTTATCTATTAAGATATACCTTCATAACATGCACAAGTGTGGATTCCCCCTTCAAGGCATCTCATAGGAGATACATTTCAAACAGCCACAAGAGTGGATTTCTCTTTCAAGGAACAAGTTTAATTTTTCTTTACATGGAAGGCACTACTAGGTGATATTTTTAAGGACTTTGTAATAAATTCAAGGTATATCCGAAGAGATAACTTTAAAAAATGTGAAAGAGTGAATTTCCCCTTCAAGATATCTCTTAAGAACTTGGGTTTCAAATAGCCAGAAGATTTGATTTCTCCTTCAAAGAACAAGTGGAATTTCATTTACACTAAAGGCACTACTGGGTGATATTTTCAAGGCCGCTATAATACCTTTAATGTATCTTATAGGAGATATATTTCAAATATGAATAAGAGTGGATTTCCCCTTGAAGGTATCTCTCAAGTGATATATTTCAAACAAGGATAAGAGTGAATTTATCTTTCAAGGAATAAGTCCAACTTTATTTTAGATGGA
>JARHVA010000470.1:1155000-1232500 GCA_037957365.1 Torreya grandis | reverse complement strand
TGGTCTCAAGTCATAAACTAGAATTTTAAAATTGTCTAGAGCAATTAAAAAGAATGGGAAAGGAGAGATTAGTAAATAGAGGTAGAGCAAGGAAATGGAGTTATAAAATGATATCATCATGACTTTCAAAACCTTATTAGTGTGTTCTAAATGTATTTATCCTACATAATGTGATGTGTATCCATATGACAAGTGTAGAAGGAGTTGCATGTGAATGTAACTCAAAGATACCATACAGAAGCACAAAAGATGTTTAACACCTCATAAAATTGAGCTAATATGAATTTATTATTTCAAGGAAAACAAAAATAAAATAAACTTAGGGATACCCTAAATGGGATTAGATGACTAAGATTAATTTAACCCAAATAATATTAATCTCCAACAGATTGTGATTATGAAAAGCTTGAGGTCGAGGGGGAGGAGGAACATAATGAATCATACATGACCTTACCTAATAAGTAGTAATTAGAGCATCTCATATTTGGAATTAAAGTATTATTTTTTACTAAAGATAGATAAAAGTTCATAATTATGAATATCATCCTTAATCTTATTATAAATAAATTTAATTTTTTGTATTGAAGTATTCATATTCTTATTTGAAATTTTAGGAATGAAACATCTAGTCCTAAAAATCATAGCTTGGATAAAAAACTATAAATTAATATCATACATTTAAAATATAATAGGTTTTGACTATGTGAATAAGGGTAATTTATAAATAAAATATGTAATTCAAACCATAATACAAGATCAATTTGAAGCTCTAGAATTATAAATATTTTTGTCATTGGTGCACAAGTCAATGAATGAGTTCATCATAAAAAAATTACTTACTTTTTTATTAATGTCATATCTTTTTTAAAATGGAAAGAATGAGGTTTTTGAAAGGGTCCCTACCCTTATACAATGGATTAAAAAATTATATAAATAAAATACCAAAAGAGATGCCTCTTCTAGCAAAAAAACATAGCTTATTGTAAACATGATATAAATAAGCAGTAAAGTAACACAACATAACAAAGGATATGACCCCCAAAGATCATCTTCTCTATGAGATAAGAAGGTCATGTTTAGTGGTTTAAGGCCCTTATTAACTTGACATTTATTCTTATTTCTTATAACACTCCATTCCCCTTCCTCCACTAAATTTTCATAGATAGGAATAAAGACTTTAATTGAACTAATGGGTTAATAACCCACCATTAGCAAATGAGCTACTAAACCTTATTGTATAAATACAAATGGATCTAGTTATTATATTTAATTTTTAGGGTTATTTTATTCAATGTCCTTTACTAAATCATGCTTATTATTGTTTGATTCTCTAGATAATTAGTTCTTTTTAGGAATTTCAACATTTGAGTCTTAGTTTGATTCTTCATTTTATTGTAATTAATAGACATGCCAATCCCAAGGTGATTAACATTTATATTTTAGATAGTTTATCTTATTTAAGTATCCCAACATTATTAAAAATTGTACCACTTTATCCATAATAAATATGTTGATTGGTAATAGTTGGACTCAATATAATTGCACCACTATGTGGACTCTGAATAGTATTTTTGAGCAAAAAGAATTGATCCAAACTAAACTATATGCCAAAGATATTATGATATTTTTAAGACATTATAAAGTGAGGATGTTTAATACATATGTTATTAAACTAAACTTTATTGATTTATACTAAAGATTATATTAGAATATATACATAGCATTTTACCTGGATTAGCTAACTGACTATTTGAGAACAGAGGAATCTTGAAGGTAGATAGCAGACATAAAAACCTAAACATAATGAAATGGAATAAATTGATAAACATTTATGCAAACATTCCCACCTTATTACATTATTTTTACAAATGTACCCCCTAAATAGTTCATATTTCACCTTTCTAAGGGATTTGGTGAGTGTGTCATCTATCTGTGCATTTTCTGGGTAGTACTAGAGTTGGATGTGGTTGATTAAGATTGAATCTCAAATGTAGTGACATTAGACCTTAATGTGCTTGGTTTTTTCATAAAATATAGAATTTTTCACAAGCTTCAATGCACCTTGATTGTCACAATGAAGGATAGGGGCTTATCTTCACTAATTCCCATATCAACTAGAATGTGATATAACCATATTGCCTCACACACATCTCCACATATAACACAATGCTCTACCTCAATATATGAGAGATCAAAAATAGTTTTCTTCTTACCAATCCATGAGATTGGTCAAGATCTAAGGTGAAATATATATCCTAACATTGCATTTTTATCATCAATAGATCTAGTGTAATTTTAAAAAGAGTAGCCTTATAATAAGAAATGAGTATTTTTCCTATATTCCATGCCATACTCAAGTGTACCTCAGACATATCTCAAAACATGATTTGTTATAACCCAATGACATTTCTTTGGCTCCCACATGAATCTCGAGAGATAGCTCACACAAAAACATATGGTTGGTCTAGTGTAGGTTAAGTAGATGACTCTCCCAATAAACTATTTGTATATAGCTACATCCACTTGAGGTGAGTCCAAAAATTGATAAATTTGTAAACCTTTCTCCATTGGTGTTGAAAGAGGTATACAAACTCACATTTTATATTTTTCTAGGAGTATCTTGGCATATTTTATCTGGGAGATAAAAATGTGATTCTATTTATACCGTACCTCCAAGCCAAGACAATAATGGAGTACCATAAAATCAGTCATGTCAAAGAATATTTTGAGGTCATTCTTCACAATATCAACCTGATCATCTGAAATTTTAGTTATTACAATATCATCTACATACAAAACAAGAATGATGATTTATGTCCCTACCTTATTTATGTAAAAGTTAAAATTTCAGGGGTTACATGTAGAACCATGCTACAAAAGGTGATCATCTATCTTGATGTACCATGCCATAGAAGTTTGTTTTAGTCCATACAATGATTTAATGAGATGCCATAAATTTTTAGGATTATTTTCATCAACAAATCATTCTAGTTGGGTCATTCATACTTACTCTTTGAGATCACCATTGAGAAAACCATTCTTGACATCCATCTGCTAAAGTTTCCATCCATTTTGTGCTACTAGGGCAAAAAAAACTCTGATGGTCTTGATTTTTGTAGTAGGTGAAAAAGTTTATTTATAGACAATGCTTTCTTTCTGAGTATACCCCTTTACTACAAGTCATGTTTTTTTCTTATTGATGAATCCATCTACCCTTATATTTAGTTTTGAAAACTCATTTATGGCGTATAGATTTCCTTTATGTAGGTAGATAGACAAGTTCCCAAGTTTGATTCTATATGAGTGAGTCATATTCAACATCCATGGATTTCATCAACTAAGGTTGACTTGGTGCTACTCAAACATTATTAGGTTTAGAGTTATCAACTTTTGTACTCATGAGTGAAAAACATACCTCATTTCTTGTCTAGCTCCTCATTCCCACTTTGGATGAAGTATTATATAGAGATTGCACATGGGATTATTTTATGGTGCTTCATAACCACTTCGAATGGTAACTCTAATACTGATGTGAAGATCTACATAGTGGATTTTCTAATTATCCTATATCAACATACAACTCATATTATTTTTGAGAAGTCTCCTCATCATGTTAATTGAAGAGTAATTGGTGAGAGGTGGTTTGTGTTGATTCTTATTAATGCATCATTTAGTCAAATTATGATTTTTCACAAACTAGATCTTTACTTTCATAGATTTTCTTCATCTCAAGATCCTTGAGATGGTATGATTTTCCTATGACTTTCCTATTTTCCTAAATTTTTACTCTAGTTTCTTCCTATCTTGGTCATAGTTTAGTTTGACCTAGTTGTGATAGTGGACATGGTGGTGGTGTTGGCATGGAAGCTAAATATTTTTTTATTTTTGATATTTATTTGTAAGTGTTTTATTTTTATTATTGGAGTATATTCCCCTTTTAACCATATGATGTGGAGACACCTTAATGTGTGATAATTAAACCAACCAACCCTTCTTTCCACATATGATTGATCACTAACCAAACACCTTTTCTCTTAAGATTCCTCCACCCTTAAAGCTTAAAACTTCTTTTTAATGGATGTAGGAGATGAAAATCTAGAAATTTACCTAAAATCAGAGCATGTATTTTCTCAAGGTTTCAATATATTGGCATAATAGTTGAGCATAAGATACAATATAGACTTTGGTTAGGTTGCATCGGTGAAGATGGGTTTTGAGTTAACCAATAAAATTAATTGAAATAAAATTTGGTTTTTCAAATATTGATGTATGTGTGTATTTTTAGTGTAGAATATTACTTAAATACCTCATCATTGCACCTCATCATAAAAGTTTGATATAAATTTAGGGAAATGTGTTGGTGTTAATTTGAGAGCTGAAACTAAACTTAATATAGGTTTAGGTGGTGTTCTCGGTGCTTGTATCATTTTAGATGGCCCTAGTTTTGGTGGTGGGCATGGTGGTGCTATCAGCATGGGAGCTAAAGATTTTTTTTTTGTGAATTTTTTGTATGTGTGTTATTTTCATTTTTGAAGTATATTCCCCTATTAACCATCTGATGTGGACACCCACAGTAGCATATATCATCTAATGTGGATACAAAATGTAAAAACATGTCACCTGTAGTGTTAGATTAAATATATATTAAACTACTCACACAATGCTAGTTGAGTTTCTTATCTTGACACATGTTACAATATAATAATTTAGTCAAGAAAAAAATGAATAATATGAATTCCATAACCTCAATGTATTACCCCCACATCAACCTCTTCACATTGTTGATTTGATCCACATCTCAGACATTGAGTCTTTTCATAATCAAATATAATATAGTCAATAAAATATGCCACCACTACTCTGAAGTTAGGGCATGTGTATGATATGGTACATTTGGCATATGATATCACATGTAATACTCTTTTATTTCCCCTCATCATCACCATCATACTCACATTGAATTATTTTACCACTTACAAGTTCTATATTACCTTGATGTAAGTTCTGGTATTTAAAAATATAAATCAATATTATTATTGTGATATTAAAAAAGAATGAATATTGTAATATAATAATAATAATATTTAACTTTATATGATATGTATAATTAATAATAAATTTTATTAATATCTAATATACTATTATACATATTAATAACATATTATTTATAAGGAACTTTAAGCATAGTGATCATTTAAGTTTGTTATAGTGCTTAATAACAAATAATTAAATAAGAACATTATGATGAGTAGAAAAGGAAGTGGAGGGCGACATTAAAATATAATTTGAAGGGAGGATAAAGATGGTCATTAGGATGATGAATATGATGAGGATATTGAGGATGATGATGGAGATATCCATTTAGAAAGGATAACAACTATCTTAGAATGCCACAAAAATAGAAGGTTCAATTTAGACAACTTTGTCTTCCACAACCTGCTTCAAATGTCATCTCCCTTATTTTTTTAATGAAATGGCCCTTTGAAGATTTAATAATTTCACATTTCCATTTTAGAAGAACCTATAGAATTTATGCCACCAAATGGCCTTTGAAGATAGTTTTGAATGATTTTTGGGATGTAATAGTATCAGCTCTAAACTAGTTGAAGGACTGACTTAGGGGAAACAAATTTAGCAATAGTGGTTTCACTACTAGCTCAATATTTATTTGTCAAAATAGTACCATATTATTTAATCAAGTTTTTCATGGGGTATTTACTATTCTATCTCATTGATCATTGGGTTTGATGCTTGGGTTATTTGCCTAGAGGTAGGGATGAGGTGATGATCTTACCAAGTAAGTTAAGGACTATTGTTGTGTTTTAAAATAATTTCAAATGTTATTGTCAGATGATGATCCTTCCCTAAGTTAGACTCTTTCTTAATATATGGAAATTGAATCTTATTGGTATGAGGTTTAAAAAGTCTACAATTTAGTCACCAACTATTTTTACTTTCAAATATGTTATTTTTAAACAGTCTCTTTAGGAGCTCTGCATGGTTCAGATTCCTTTTGGGATATGACTTATTTTATTCCTTTTTCTCAATTTTTTTTCATAAACCCTTTGATACTACTATTTTTATAACTTTCAAGGACTATCCTAATGGATTTTAAAGCAAAGGTGTCCTTTGGGTCCATTTGCCTTCTTGAATAAATTTCATAGAGGAAGTGTTTAGTGAAAATGGTAAGGAATGTTTTAGTGTATGCTCAAGGATTATTGTGGCTTACATTATGTTCATGTCTGATGGAAAACTCCCCTAGAGTGATAGGGTTTTCATTATTTTAAATTACTTATAAATTATCATTATTGTTGGTTCCACTAAGAATCTTGGCCTTCCTTTTGTGCCTAAAACTTCTATTTTATGGTTATTTAGGATTTTTATATGGATAGTAGGTTGTATCTATGGATGGTTATTCTTATGTATTTTATGATTTTTGATGTATTTTAAATCTAAATTGGGGATGCAAGATACCACCATGATATTATCATAAACATTACTTCTTTTTACGATTTGTTGGGTCTGGGTGCTTTAGGGACTTCGAAGGTTTTTTCCATCTGAAATAAAAAATGAATATGTTAAATTATTCATTTATGGTGATAAATTAGGAAATGGTCACATATTATCCATTGATAAACAATTTATCTATAATGGCATGCTTCACTTTATCATTCCTAGTTACCTATATCTATGTTGCCAATGTTGTGTTGGCCTTTCAAATAAAATAAAAATATATGTTGGGCATTTTATAAATGTAATTTAAATTATGGTTTTATTTTTATGTGAAACACATTGGTTAAGAAAACATTATATGAAAAATAAAACATTAGTATTTAATTGATTATAGCATTATTTTATATTTGTATGTGTATGTGTATATAATTTACATTGGACACTTTGCTTTTGATAATTTTAGACACCCCACACTAAAATAATTTTTAATCCACCCTATTCCTATCCTAAATCCATTCGTAGTCACTCCACCTACACCACACCATCACCCACAACCAATTAATCATGTTATATTAACTTTATGATGACCTCACCCAATCCTACCAATATAAAACATCATATCAATAAATTAATTAATCAATATTAATTATATTAATAACCTAAAAATAAAATACATGCACCATATATAAAATATATAAATAAATGAACTCCATCAAATTAAATCTCAAATCAAGTCATCAAATCCTTAAAATACAAGATAAGTAGCAATTTTGGTCATAAAATCAAGACCCATACCTCATATATTGACTCAAAATTAGCCATCCATTTGCAATAAAATCTAACAATCCAATTTCCCTATTAAAAATATATGAATTAGTCCATTCTCCATCACTTTGAACAAGCTCAAATATCCTAAGGAGACCTTGTGATTGGGAGAATGAGACATCAACATCATCTTAGCATCTCATTATCATTCTAAGGGATATGCTACTATAATTATTTTAAGGGTTCACATAAGCATTTACAATCCATCAGTCAAGAAAGATAAAATGTAAAACGCAATGTCCAAGTCTTCATGCTAGGTAGAGGTATAATCCTCATCATAGCTCAATTGATCATATTTTTGCTTAATTTAGAGTATTAACTTCTTTTATTACTTATTTATATTTCAAAGCTCCAACTTTTTCATGTGTACATTCTAAGCACACCTAGTTAGAATAACCCAATAGGTTTTGTAATTATTATTTTGTGTTGTGTGTGTTTTTTAAATTGATAAAAATTGGAGTCAATATGGTTTAAAAATAAATCATATTTTTCAAATTTAGGTCCATGGTTATGTTTTTTGTGCATCAACATTTACTCCATTTGTACTATAATATATATACTTGGGAATGGTGTTTATGTGATTTAGAATGGAATATATGAAAGTGTGGTATCTATGCACTATCTAATGATGTATGTTAATTGTCTAGTTACATAATTATACTATTTAATGTCATTTGTGTCATTACTAGCATTTTTGCATTATGCAGTAGTGTATGCATACTTCTTAGTGGAAATTGTGTATTGTATAGTGGTGCCTATGAAAGAGGGGAATTTTTGAACTATCTAGTAGTTTATGATTACTATATAGTGGCATTTATGTAATATTTGTGTCTATGGACTATCTAATCACATTTGACTATTGAGAAATGACATTTTTGTCTTTTTGAGGGCATAAATTTTAAACTAGGAATCAATTTCAGCTCTCATTAGCATCAAGACAAAGATATCATAAATATACATTAAACCACACTTCAATTTTGTTCATCCCTAATATCCTTTTGCTTGATGTAAATATTTGTAATTTGTAGTTTTATATTCTCATATCTCTCTTATGCAGTAGAAACTATGTATAAAAGACCCAATTCAAATAAAACTATTAATGCTTATTTATAATTTTACTACTAAAAGGCTTGTGATCAAATAACTTCACATTTAATCATTTAATTATTCACCAAATTCTTTCCATTACTTAAACCATTGTCTCATTATGAGATAAAGTCAAAAAAAATATATATTCCATTCTAAAGCTGAGTGAATAAACCAGAAACACAAGTTGTGGTTATCACTCTAGTTGTCAATTACTGACTTTTGTCCTTTATTCACTACTCAACAACATTTTTTATGTTTTCAACTAAATATAATACTAGCCTACCACCATTTAAATTTTTTAATAGACTAGCATAACTAGATGGATTCCCTTTACGAGTTTTCAACCAATTAGGCCGCTCTCCTACTGTTAAAGGATATCATAAAAAATTATAGAAAACTTGTGAAAATTAAAAAAAATTAAGAGCATAGTACCTATTGAGTATCTAATTGTGGCATACATTAATGTGGTTACACAATAAGTTGTTATTGTGTCAGTTCTTCTTTCACTATTAATTAATCACTTGGTTACATAATATCTAGTGGTGGAGGCTACTATTCTTGTTGACTATTTGAGTGTTATTTTGAAACTACTTATTCTTCTATAGGAATTATTGCATCTATTGTGGTGGAATGAATTGGGACTCAACCATAAGTTAGGAAATGGAGGGATAAATCTAGGTAATATATTACTTAATTAGATTTTAGTCTATCAACACTGCATACACCATAAAAATCAACATGTACAACAACATCTAAATGACGATCATGTTTTAAACATCATCTACTATGATAGTGATTAGTGATATAACATTTTATACCTTTAACCGAATATATAGTGCTATCTCATCCACTGAATCTACATGCCTTTGAATTTAGAAGCTAGCAAATGTAGTGCATAGAGTCTCATTCCATCAAGCCTTAATTTATTTCATGCTACTATCCCTCAAATCCCATAATTAATCTAGGGCACTACTCATAATTACTTTAGGGAAATGCTCATTATATAAGAATAATTTGTTTGAACATCCATGACAAATTTGGATTTATTTATTGTTATAAATTCAAGTTTAGTAATAAATAATGAATTTTTAAGGTGTTGACTCTAATTCAACACCCCTTGTGATATCTACTTTACTTGTTACATTGAGGTACATAAAGCATATTCATATTCCTCAAAAAGTTCATTTATTACCTTCATTTCTTATTTTATCTTCTACCCTCAAGTTGGTAGTGTTTACATCTATTGTATAGCTAACCAATCCTTTGTGAGTTATTTCAATAAAGTTGTGAGATACTTTTATTTTGACGTCACCTGGTCACCTAAAATTTGTGTAACTTGTGTAGGATAGTTATTATTAATCATATGTAATTCATTAATATGATGAAAACTCAATTATACATTATCCTCTCACATTTAGAAGACTTATTGTTCCAAGGTTGAAACCTTTTATCATATTGCCTCTTATAATGTAGGTGTACCCTCAATCTACTTGGTTAGTGGTAACTAGGCAACATCCAAATATGGTCCAAGTTTAGTGGTGTAAGGGCCATGGATATGGTTGGATTACATGTAGGATTTGGTGTGAATAATTTGAAATAAAGAGAAAATGTGGTTTTCTAGGTGGATGATGTGCAAATATCCCACAACCACTATCTCATACTTTCAAGTTTTGGTTGTGAATCCTCCTTTTATATACCTCCCTATCCATTTTTTGTTATTTTAGGTGATCTATTTATTCATTAGATTAGACTCTTTATATTCTATCACTTTAGGTTTAGATTCAACCTTAGCCTTAGCATTTACCTTGGCTTGGCATTTGGCTTATGCCTCAGTGTTAGCTTTAGCTTCAACATCAAATTTAGCTTTGGCTTTGACCTCAACCTTAGATTTGGCCTATGAATCATCCATAGACTTGGCATTAGCTTCAGCCTTGGATTTATCCATGGATATATATTCTATAGACACATATTTATCTTGTTTGTATTTTATTAACTTCTCGTCAATAGCTTATTTCTATTATTGAGCTTTTACTAGTGACTCACCTTTTTCCTACATATATTATGTAGCCTGAGCCTCTTGATGTTTCATTTATGCCTCTTTTTGTTCTTATTTATTTTCCTCTAATTATTTTTCTCAATTTTTTTGAGCCTCTACCTAATCAACTTACTTATTTATAGCCTCTACTTCTTTAGTTATTTTCTTTCGAGCCTTTAATTCTTTGTTTTTTTTCTTATAGTTTTCATCTCTAAATTATTGTGGGCATTATTCATCTTACATAGATTCATGTTTCTTGTGTTTTTTTTCTTTCAAATATACCTTTCACTTTGATTCTTTTAACTTTCCATTTGTATCTTCCTCCTTTTGTGCTTTTGTATGATCCCCATATTCCTATGAAACTTCTTGCTAGATATCTGGTTATAGTACATTAGTCTATCAATTTATTACATGGGGGTTGGGGATTCTATAATTGGGATTTATTGTGTCCTATGAAGTAGATTATTCCAAAACCATATCATGATGCACAACTATACTTTTTATAGATTTTAGAGGAATAATTTTGATTTATTTTTACTTCTTAGTAGTCTGGCCCTACATCTATTTTTATGTGTCTTATTTTGGTTGTGTTACACTCAACCTTACTAGGTTTGAGAATGACACCATTTTTATCTTTTATCATCGGAGATGGTCAAACCATGTCATGCATTTATATTCCACAAAATAAAAATTGTGGTGGTATTTATTATGCTACTAGTTCTTCTAATCTCACAATAGAATATCTTATAGCCATATCTCTATGGAATATTTTGACAACCAACCATTACTAAAATTATTCTTTCCTTATAGTGTCAACAATAACAGAGGAGGAGGTTGAGTGATCTTGACCCAAAGATATTTCCTTACCTTATTTCACACTTGATAGATATGAAGTAATTTCTACAAAAATAATTCATTCTATTCCTCATTATTCTACACATCATTGCTAATGTATTCTATCATGGACTTTAGGACTTCTTATTCCTTAGCACCAAACTCTAGTAAGTTTTACTCAGTAACTATTTTAGTTAAATTGATATTCTCTAACCATGAATTTTATTATCATATTATCTTATTTATAGGTGGTGGTGAGGTTTTCCAAACTTGTTATTTTGTCTTCCCTTTATCTAGTTGTGATGTATCAACTATTGGTTGTGGCAGTGCTTGTGTTTGTGCCTATTGTTATAGTTGTATTTTATCTTGATGTCTTACTTCTAGTTTTACTAGGTACTGTGCACCAAGAGGAATAGACAATAGTGGTGGAACCACCCATATAATTAGGGATTTATGCCTTAACACTTCTACCTTGGCATAGAATATAGTAATGAAAAATGGGAGTGAACTTACAGTTATTTTTGGTAAATCATGTACCTTGATTTGGATGTCATCATGGAGATTTGTAATTGATACATGTCATCCTAGATATTGAATGATATCCTAGGATATTGTATGGCATTATTATATCATTTAAGGGAATCCATCCACCATGAATTAACCTTCCCAATTACTCATAATACTTCCCTTTTTGTCTGTGTGATGTTTGTTTATGTAGTATTGGGATAAAAATCAATATCAAGGTTAACTAGTCCTTTAAATGATTTCCATTATGTAAATAAAAGAGTAAAAACTAAAATCTAATACTAGAATATTTTTGATATTCCTCCAAGAATATTTTTAATGTTTTTGGTTAGATCAGATGAGATAAACTCAAGCTAGTTGATGTTTTTATGGAGGCATATCATGTGATATGTAATTTCAATCACACCTTTTGTCATTTGCTTCACATACTTTGTTGTTTTCAAAAACTATTTAGTAATGAATTCAATTAGGATGTACACCCAAGCATCATCTATTAAATTAGTGGGTATGCCTCTTCCTTCCATTTTCATATATTTCCCCCTACTATCAGAGTCATTTGGGGGAGAGGTGGAATTGTAAGGTAGAACGGATTTTACATGAGCTAGAAGACCTATTGCTCATGCCATGATGTAAGGAGTGACCTAGATTATAACATCATGGGATAAATTAATAAATTGTTAATTATACCTACTAAGAAGAGTATACATTAACTCATCTAGCTGCCTAATAAATTTAATTAATTATTCTCTATTTGAGCCTCATAGTGGATGTTAAAGACCTACATTTCTTACCTATGTTATTTCTTATGGATCCTGTACAAATAATGTGGCTTCTTCTACATCAATGAAGTAAATTGGATCTATATCTAGTTTTTGGTTTTATAAAAACCTAAGTGAATACCCATTTCCTATTTTTGTGCATCTAATAGTGGACTGAATAATTGAGATCTCTCCATGGTTTTTGTTATGGCCTAGGTTGAATACTTGATTTTCTTTTCTTAGATCTAATATGTAGTTGTTGCATAATAAGTTATTTTGAACGTAGATCATAGATTTTTCTTGTAGGCCAAATTATGTAGTATATTTATGTTATCTATGTCGTTTATATATATATATATATATATATATATATATATATATATATATATATATATATATATATATATATATATATATATATATATATATATATATATATATATATATATATATATATATATATAGGTTGCCAAATTCATATAACCAACTATTTTAAATGTGTTTCAATATTCAAGCATGAGTTTGCCTCAAAAATTAATATCAATAAGCTACTATTTGATATGAAGGTTCTCATTTTCCATATACATTATTTGATTCATACATTATCAGGTAACTTATGTGACTTGACATCATTTCATCTATTTAGTTTTTTTATGAGCCCAACTATCATTCTTCCATATAATCTAATTCAAGGAAGATGTAATTTCTTCAAGTGACTTATCATTAATGATCCTAAATGACCATTTTATATCCTTTCATTGTACTTATGTTTTTAGTAATTTTTTACCAAAATTATTTGATGACCATTATGTACTAAATGCTAGTGATCTTTCCCTTAGGCTATCTCAATAACTCGATCATAGTCTATGACGCTAACTATTTCAACTCTGTTATGATGTGTTGTGATCTAAATATCAAATTATAAAAACATTCTAACCTTAAAAACAAAAAAAAACACAAAACAACATTAAACTAAATTCATAACTACATGATGCTACTCAACACCTATTTTATTTTCAAAAAATAATGATAAATACTAATGATGATAAGGATTAATCCTACAACCATTACCTTATACTAGAAATATGGTTCCATGTAGATATTTTATCATAATGGTACCTTATGGTGAGGTAGGGTCCCTTTCATTTGATACGTAGTTTTCATAAGAATTTCTTAAACCTACTATCTATAATCACTTAACAGTTACATTTGAGTACTAGGAGTGCTACTTAAGACCACCTATTCCTAGATTTTCCCTAGACCTATCCTAGAGCCTATTTTCACACATATCCATCCTTCATGTGGGACAAAACCATCCCTAGTAATCCCTAAAGTAGTCCTAGAACCTCATTCTTGCATCAGATCCCTTTATGCTTAGTATTCTACTACCTAGACACTAGCACCATAATATGGACAATAACACCACATGGTGCTAGTGTCCTACTATTGGAATTACTATCCTTTCTATCCTTTTCCACAAATAGATATATTTTGAAATCTTAGACCTCCTAGGGTCATCCTACACTTATTTTAGCACCTATACAAGCACTAGAACAATATATACATTAATTTTAGCCCTCTAAATGCTAGATGAAAATAAGATGCAAATTACATATGCAAACCTAAAACTAGATGTGCATAACTAAGGTTATAAATCCTTATTTCTACCTAATTCTACATACTACCATCTATAACTTTACTAAGCTTAGATTTATCAAATTTAATGTCTCAAACACATTCAAAACACTCAATTTAAATATCATCTCAACCTCACTTACACTTTTACGAACACTTAAGTTGAGATAGTTGTATAGATCTTGATCCATATTTTATGTATTTGTATGTAGGCAATTATCATCATAGTAGGTTGATGAGGATGTCTAACCTACCCAACCAAAAATGCATTTTTGTCTTATATCAATGAGATGCCCTAAAATCTTAGAAGATTAGGATTTTATCATAAAATTATTCAAAATAGATAATCTGTATGGTTTCAAACTCATACATGCAAGAATATGCCTTATAGATCTAGACACATGTACACCTAGAAGCTTAGAATAATCTTGCATATAGGATGATAATACGAAAATAGGGACACTAGTGCCACATACAATTACTATCCAATTAGGTTGCTACTATTTAGGATGGGTTTTGACACCTAGATCATGTTTGTGATACTTAAACTAGCCTATTCATCATTTTAAAGCTCAAAATTATTTGTCTTATTTATTTTCGAACTAAGTTCTTATTTTCATTAATTATTTTTATTTTTAGAAAGGTTGAATTTAGTCCATTCTTTAACAAATTAGTGGTTGTATTTATGACATATTTATACCTTGATTTACTCTACTTAGCTCCTTAAAAATAAATGATTTAGTTTTATTATGTCTTTAAATGTTAAACATGTGGTGAAAATGACCTACTTTGAATACTTTCCAAACCCTAACCTGAGATAACCTCAAGGCTTCTATTTCCATCCTTCTAAGACCCTTAACCAGATTTATATTTCGTATAATCATGTTCATAATGAAAAAATAATTGCATCACTTTTTTTACAAAGTTTATTACTTTCATCTACATTCTTATTTTCTTTAGTTTAGAATGAAATCATAAAAGACAAAAATACACGTATACATGATGTTTTATATCAGCTCAAATGTCAATCATGTTTAATTATTTGTCTAGCATGTTATATTTATCTTATGTGTAATTTAATTAAGACACAAATATTTAAAAACATGTAGAATACATTACATAAAATACTAACTTCATTAACTAAAATTAATAAGTATCCTTTAGATGATTTTTAATCTTTGATTCCTTACATATTACTCTTAGACATAAGGGAAGATCATTGGTGTCTATTATCCATTATACTTCATGGACACACACATATAGCCACCATACCAACTCTATTACCAGATCTATTCTCCTATTAGACCCTATAGTCTAGGTTGTGATGCCTATATGTGGTATCAAATATTTGTACGTTAACAACACCAATGACTATAACATTGTTAACCAGAGCATTTCTTCAGCCTTTATTTCCATTTTAAATCTGCTATATAATTCCAAAAGATAAAAATAATTTTTTTAGACCACACTCTGTGATACATAGGTCCCTCTAACATCTGATCCAACTTAATGATATGGACCAAACAACATATTTCATTCAAAAATGATGATTTACAACCTAAGTGCTTCATAAATTACACTTGTATGTCCACATTACATGGTGTCAAATGCTTATTAGGTTATTATGACTAAGTATTGAACATCTGAAATGTCTATTTTATTTAAATTTTTATTATACATGCTAAGGATTTGGATCCTTACAATATGAACATCTAAGTTTTTGATATTATTCCATGCAATGTCTTGGGTCAAGTAACACTAACCTTTATATTTGGGCCTAGAACACTACCTTTAACATTTCAAGTTATTCTTAATGATATTAATTATAATATCTTGCTCGCAAGACTATGAATTCATGATATTCATACATTTACATATACTTTACATGCATGTTTAATGTTCATCTACATAGTTCATATCTAATCTTGTCGTATAGATAAAAAACCATTCAAATATTAACAACATATAAATCCTTCACATTGTTGTATTTCTCACATGGATTTTACTATATCAACACTCTAGTCTATTATTGAGAACTCACATATCACTCCCCCAAATACTTATGCAACATAATATAATAAGTTAACATCTCCTTTTTCATTGAGATACTTCCAAAAAATGGGTTATACAGGATAGGGCCTTGGCAAATATGAATACAGAGTGTGTAATGCCCTTGAAGCATATGATCAATGGTAGACAAGGACTTCGATATAAATATATCACATTCAATGCCAATTCCTCTCACTATAATTATTATCATTTAATATTTTTTACACATATTTCATGGGAAGATGATATGATAAACCATGTTTTTACACTCGTAGTTATTTGCCCCAATCTTATCGATGATATATCTTTTTTGGATCTACCTACTTTTGATGAATTCACTACTGATGAGGCTCTCTTAGAATTTGTGTGGGCATATGAGGATCTCCCTTCTTTATATCACAAGAATAGGATTACTCATTCCATAAATGTTCAATAATAATTTGGTGAGTTTTTATATGATTTAGACGATATTTAACTTCAAAGGACTATTTCATATAATTTGGACTTATCAAGAGTTTAAATTGTGGAAAACCATCTGAAATAAATTGGACTATATCAAGATTAAATTGGAATGTATCAAGATTAAGTTAGACTTATTAAAAATAACTCACATCTATCTAATGTATTTGTGATAAGTCCAAATTATTTAAAACGAACACAAAAAATTAGTTGTTGAAAACTATCATAAATAAATTGGACTTCATCAAGAATTACTTGAACCTATTACAAATAAATCACGTCTATATTATATATTTTCAATAAGTCCAAATTATGTGGTTGTTCATGTTGGTTCATACACCATGCATTTATAAATAACAAAACATGGTAGTTTATTTCTTATGGAAAAATATTTCATACATCAATCAGGTGCTTGGGTGATATGTGATTTAAAACACTTGTGATGATTAGGATGCTACATGTCATCAGTTCATTAGATGATGAACTAAATGTTTAATTTTATTTAGGTTACATCACGATGAATGTCAAAGTTCATCTCATATTTGTGTACCTACCATGTGTCAATCATGATGTTCTATTATTTTACTATCAATATAAACTCCCACATAGTTGATTTATCGAGATTGTGATGTGTGTTGCAATCTTAGGCACTCATAATATTTGGAACCTATTTTTGTACTGGTCATCTTTTTGAATAGTAAAGTCACTAAGATTATGCCACATGGTACAATCTTCGGTGCTTGTAAGAAGTGTAATTTGAAAAATTAAAAATGTAAATAACATTTATCGATACACAAATGTTGAAGAATAAGTCTTGATGCATAAATGGGACATTCCAAGGCATAAACCCTTAGCACCTTTTTGTATACATGGGAATACCAAATTATATTTTACAAAACATAAAAGCCAAAGTGTAAATGACCATATGTGTAAATTATGAATACCATTTATCGAAGACCAATTGGAAGGATAAAAAAATATAAAGTGGATGTTCCAAGAGTAAAATGTTATTAAATAGATGCACAATTACTAAAATACTAAATTATCATAGTATAAAATATAGAAATCAAATTCCAAAGCGTATTATCTAAGACCTAAAATGTGAAGTGCTACTAGAAATAAATATAAATAAATAAAATAATAAAACATTACACATTTTAAAAAATGGATTAAATTTTGAAACAAAACATTCATATTTTTCATTCTAAAATGAAAGAAACACCAATTTAAATTGCCCAATCCTTTAATCTCCATTTTTTTTAGTAGCTAATGGGATAATGCATTCAAATAGTATGTTACAATGACTTTAAAAAAATTAGTGAGAATACGTGTATGACCTCTCCAATATGTTCTTGGTTTCTACTCGTAGATGATACTATTTAGGAGTATGGATGGTAAACATGTGTGAGTTAGGTTTGTCTTACATTTCTTGTCCAAGTAACTTAAATAAATTTATACTTCTTCTACATCCTTTTTCCCTACATGAACTAGGATGAACCAAGATACATTGAACCTTCATTCTATATCTCCAATTTTTCAGAGTATATCAATATTGTTTTTAGCTCTAGGAACCCATACTATGTTGTCCATTCTTATAAAATAATCAAGTCTAAAAATAACATATCTCCCATTTGCACATCTTATGCTAGATCAAATACATTTTTTGTTCGTCTACTTTTTGGACTAGTATATGTATCTATAGATGCCATTCCAAAATCAAGGGTCCTATCTTGAATCATTGTATGTGTATCTCTATGCAAGGGTATGTCTGGTAAGATCTAGGCCAAAAATCTCCTATAAACTCAACTTTAGAATGGAACATATCTTCTTTCATTATGTCATAGATGTTTTGGAAGTAATATGCTAGATCCTTCCACTTACTATTTTTGGTCAAACCAAATTCATTGATCTATTATAAATACTTAATCAAGTTATATTTCAATTTTTTTCACTCATTTTGATACTTCTATCTGAGTCTATTGAAATAATGAAATATTTAGACATTTCTCTATTTTTCTAGTCTTTGAAATATTTTTTTGTCTGATTACCTTCTAGAACATTTTGCTTACCATTTTATTTTGTTCCTAATAATGTAATCATGGGGACCAATTTTTATCTCTTATAGATTTTTCACAATGCTTAATTTATTAGCCTTGCTTCATGCATAGAATATACTTTTGACTTTTTCTAAAGCCTACTATATTATTTCTTCGCATCAATTAGTAACTATTAGCATACTCTTTGAAATATAGTAGGTCTTCAATCAAATATGGCATGAAGTTTCTTGTATTTTCACACATCTTGTAAGTGTCCATCATATTTGCCACACTCCATACATCTTTCCTCTTTATGCATTTATATAGGTTTCCAAATGTGTCATCAATGTCCACATGGGTATGTCCTACAGGGAAAAAATCTTATCTTGACATCAAGGAAAATACATTTTAATACAAGGAGAGATAAATATTGCAATACACACCTGTACAAAGAAATATGATTTTGTGAATTTGTAAATATAACATTAGTTCCATATAAGGTTCACCATTTTTTAAACATAATTATGGACGGAGTTACTTGTTCTTATTATCCCCATAATATTTTTATACTTAAAGGTATAGCCTAGAAGGAAGTTCTTGAAGGCACCAATTGATTGTCCTTCTAATATGTATTTATTACATTCAAGGTAGCAATTATTAGACAAATTTACATCATATAATGGATACATTAAAGTTCAAGGTTTATATAGTAAAGATCCATAGGTATCTGGCATTGTTACTTCCATATCCCTAAACCACTTGTTCAATTATGTGATAAAAAAGTTAGACTCTCCAATAACATATGGTAAAAAAAATCATATATTTGCCTGCACCAGGACTATGTGTTATAATCCTTACCATTGACAGCTCTAAAATTCTATCAGTAACTACTTTTCTTTTTATCACTATCCTAAGCACAAATATGTTTTTGCATTCCACCTTGTCATGAATGATATTGAGGCATTCTTCAAGGTTTTACTATGACAATCATTTACGTGTCTAATACATTTGTCTTGTAGATATTCTTTGATTGGAGTGCATCACAAATTCTTGATCGATATCCTCTACCCGATCTCTAGACAGGGACCTCTAGCATTTATGTTGATTCAATAAGTTTTATGTTTTTCACCTATCAAAGTCATAAAATGTGGCAATGGTCACATCATGATAATCATTTTTCCATATTTTATTAAATTTTAGTTGGGATATTTGATCATATTCCATATCTTATAATTTTACATTGATGTGGCACCTCATAAATTCTTAACTAAAATATGTTGGAAGATGTTGAAAATTTTCCTATGAGCCAATTATATCTACCTAACATGTTAGTCATGGAGAAACATCTACAAAATCATCTACCAATAGTTCTAACAAATTTTAGGTTGCCATTATGTTCTTATGCGTATTTTGTCAAAATGTCCCTCCATGGAATGCATTTAATTCCCCATTTTTGTTTCAATTTTAAAATAAAATAAAATAAAAATAAGAAAAACTACTTTTCTTCAATCCATATATTTTAATCCAAGATTCGAAAATAATCTCTATAACCTGAAAGTCAATGCTACTTTTTTTTTTTAAAAAAAAAACTGATAGAAAGGGAAACTAAAATATGTTGCCTCTTATCTGCTGTGGAAAAATCAAGAAAATTTATCTTTATAGAGTTTAGAATCTCAGATGACAATCCTAACTGAAAACATTTTTGGTGTAACATTTATCTACATAAATTGTTGAAATCTCACAATTTATGGTTTCATCAAGCTCCACTTCACTGAGTGAAGTGTTTGGATAAATTATTTTATGGCCTATGTATTTTTAGGAATGAGCTAATTTTTTATATTACTTTGCACTAGGAATGTCATACAAGGAGAGACTTCATTATCGAATACATCTCAAATGTTTCCAATTTATTTCTCTTTTGGTGTCATGTATGGAAAATTGATTGCTCTAAAAGTCTTAGTGTCTACTATTTTGTTAGATGGCCATTTAATGATATATGTTTCAATTACCTCTATACTAAAAGTTTGATAATGTTTTATAACATGCATTATGTATTCCCAAGTCATTTTCAAACATTCGGATATGAATGCAGCTAAAAATATCCTTTATTTTTGTAACTTAAATAAAACCAGAACCAATTTTTTCATACTTTACAAGAGCTATACATTTGTGTAAAAATATATACCCTTTTCCCTATAATTTTTTTCTTAGGATTTGAAATGTGGTAGGATCATCAAAATATCGAACAAATGAATCCAAGTAAGGGTTTTATTGTTGTAATGGTTGTATATGTATAACTAAACTCGAATTATTTTATTTTTGTTACATGTCATTATTTATAAGAAACTTATCTTTGACATGTTGCATCATTGTTGTGATACATATAGTAAAACTATCAACTACATCCCCCAAATTATCCACAAAAGATGTAGGAAATGGAATTGGTAGAGTTTGATCAAAATCTTTAGTCACATTAACACTTACACATTCAATATTTATTTCCTCATTGTGGCATGTGGAAGTGAGATTTATGGGTTCCATACATTCAAAATCTAGACCTACCTCTTTGTATATTCTTCCTTCACCAATGACATTACCATTATTTATGAAAGAAACATAGTCTCCACATTGGAAAGCCATTGATGTATGATTTTTCAACCTAGACATTTACAAAATACATGAGAATAGTTGTTAATCATGTTATTTATAAAATTAGTCCAATTTATACCTATATGTAGTAGATAAAGATATATTTATAGCAGAACATAAGCATGGACATATGTTAAAACCTAAAAATGTTAAAAAGGTAATCTACACCTTTTTTTGAAGATATTGTTTATGTCAATCCAAAAAAATAATATCTTTCAATAATGTATAATGCATACTTCAATTATGTCTTCATCCTACTTTGAAGGTGTCTCCTAGGAGATACATTTCAAACATGCATCAGATTGGAATAGACACATAGAGAAATATAGCTAATTAAGTCAATATTAAACCATGTATTTTATTATAATACAAAATTATATTGAGCAATGAGGGTTTTCATTAAAACTATAGAAAATTATCAGCTACATATATTATGGGATCCTTTATGTGATTTGAACCTCTATTGTGGACATAGAAGTTTTAGTGTATCACTTAGGAGATACCTTTCAAACATGCATATGGGTACCCTTGAAGGTTTGAAGCTAGTAGTGGTTGATACCTTGAATGTCCTTGTAATACCTTCAATCATTTTCATGAAATTTATCTTAAGGCTTCAATTTTCAATAGTCAAGGACATGTTGCATGTACCCATAAACCCGTGACATTTAAACACTCAAAAAAAATTTCAAGTTCACCAGGTGAGTGACTCTTCATGATTATGCCAAATGTGTCCATCCTATTTACCCAAATACTGATAGATTTAAATTAATGTAAAAAATATTAGGGATGTGTAATAAGTATTGTGGTGATGTGTATTTCCCTTTAAAATGCCTCTAGAATTCCTATAAAAAATAGGGCCCGCTTCCCTCAGCCAATGGTGTGCCTTCTATTTAAATAATAACTCTCTTTTTTGTTAAGGATCACTTTGATGACATGTGTCTTCAGCATAAGGGATTGAGACTTCAAGTTTGCATCCATGCTCACCTGTGCACTTATTCGTTGTGAGTCCATGATTAAACCAAGCATTGGCTTTAAGTTTGAGGCCACATTCTTTATTCTCTCCCAACAGGATACATATAATTTTTGGAATATGGACACTCACATAGATTAGATTTGATGGTAACCCTTACCCATCAAGACTTTTTTATGATGGATTTTAAATCAATATCCAAGAATGTGGTGGTGTGAAGACATGTATGGTAGAAGGACTACTAATGGTTTTGTAAGACTATTAATGGCATGGCATTAGGAAAGATTGCATCTTGTTTGAGGCATATTATGTTGGGATGAATGACATATATTCTAACACATGTTATGGTGTAATTTAAAATTTTTTTAGACAAAAAATATCATCATCAAAGCTAAAATATCAATGATGAGGAAGAGCGTTTGTGTACATGCAATCGGTGCATTTAAAGATGTTTTCAGGAAAAAATTAGATGCTAAAATCCATAAAACAAAGAGGAGGAAAAACATTTAAAAAATATAGAATTTGTTGAACAAGATTATTCTACTATCTTCTCTTGATAGAACAAGGAAATCAAATAATGTAGATTAAAATTTTAGTCATGGATAGGAGCAAGTTATTCATCCTACTCATAGATGCAGAGAATGGAAAAATAGGGATTGGGATAAGTATTAAACAAACCAAATTCAATGACTTGGATCCCTTCAACTTTGTGTAAATAACTAAAGTTACTCTCTTCAACCTACTAACATAACCAATTGCATAAGTAGGAGCTCTTGCACTTGAACATCCATTTCAAGGTTCTGATCCAGAGAGGCGAATCAATCTACCTACATTTAGGCTATTAGATGAGGTCATGCATACCTTGTTAAGTAGATATAACCAAGGGGCTATTCATTTGGCCAAAGATATTACCATTTAGAATAATTCATAGATAATGGTGAGAGCCATAGCCCTCCTGAATCATGAAAAATCCTTACTACCATACAAGTCCACCACACTATAAATTTATCCATATGTTTGGGATAAGTTTCACACTAGGGAAGAAAGAGGAACCCTAATTAACTACATTATTGACATTGTACTGTGCATTCTAGTCGAGAGTATTAAAAATAGGTTTTGGTAGACAATGAAACATGCAAAACATGTAACAAAAAGAGTAGTTAATAATGTGTATCACATGATACACAAGAATGATAACTTTAATTGGCCTAAGTTTCTCACATCCAAGATTGCCACTAATATTGAAATGGTACTTTTAGGTATCTCATAAAATTTCCAATATTAGTTTCTAGTTTTGTTTCTATCCTTCACCCAATGGAAATCCCCACTAGGATATGTTAATGTTACTACATAATTTTGGCCTGCTACTACCATCACAAGAATCAATTGGACTAAGACAAGGCAATAGTATGAAAAAATGGGGAGGTTTAACACATGGTGGCTTGAGGCTTTAGCTTTTATCATGTCACACACTTGAATTTCACATGATGTCATGCCATATTTAAGGTACCATGCATCAATAACCAAATTGTATAATGGTATTCAAATCAAGGAACATGAGTTAGCCATGCCAACTATGACTCCAATGCCCTTTTTCATCACAATGGTTTAAACACAAGATAAAAAATGGAAGTAGAGATCATTAGTTAAAAAATAATGCCAAAAATGGCAATAATAACCATAGGCCTCACCTTAATAGTCTATATCTCCACCACAACATTAAAAATATAATTGGAAGGGACTTTCATAGAGAGCTTGAACACCACCAAGTAGAAAGAGATCATGGAAAATCATGTCTTGGTGGAACAACCAAAATATGCAAAGGATATCTTGGGATAATGATCTCACAATGTTATGGGTTGATGAATATGAAATTATTCAATACATGGTCAAAGACATCGGTCAAAAGGTCTATGATAAGGAGGAAGAAAATGAGTTATTTTTCTATAAAGTTATGCACACTTGACAAGTATAGAATAAGGGAAGAAGTGACCATTTGTTCAACATTAAAAAAACCCCTCCATTTATTATTGTGGATATAATAGGTCATGATGAAGCTCTACATGAAATTGTGATAGAAATTTTCCTTAAATATCTATAAGTTGGTTCATTGTCTACGTAGTTTGTAGATCTACTAGAGGAAGGGATCCTGATATGGCCACTAATGTGAAAAAACATCATTCATCATCGAGTGAGGTATTTAACCACTATATTTAAACATTTTTATCTTTTAGAGAGCTATCCATAATTAGTAGTGCCATTCAGGTAAAGTTTAGGGGCATGATAAGACACAAGGATACACTTTTCATGGTTATCTAATCCAAATATTTGGAGCACTCACATTCTAATAGGTAAATAAATGATGTATATTAATGGAGGGATCCCCAAATACAACTATATGAATGAGATCCACCATGCTTGCATCCACTTCTATGGAGACATCTTTAGAAGTTTCATAGCTGTCATTATCCAAAAAACTTAAGGGAGCAGATACTTTCCAAAAATATATTATGTTAAAGGATTTAGACTTGGAACATATTATATTTTAGCTATATGAGGATAAAGTGAAAGAAAAGAAATAAATTACTTAGTCTAGAAAGCTCATCCATGCCTCTTGTCTTACAGTGGCTACATAAGTCCTTGGTGATCAAGTAATGTGTGAGGATAAACAACTCAATATATTTTTAACTTAAATAACAAAGGATTGGGTGAGTGCACATAAATTGAATACCCAAGGGTAAGCTATCTATGCTGAGACAGAAAGGCATTTGTGAACTTTCAAAGGAATGTGTATAGGTCTTGGATACAACTATGCATGATGCTAAGTAGATATTATAAGGAATTATTGATTGGAGGTAGCACCATGACAAATCCTTGGATTTTGATAAACTAGAGTTTGAAAAGGTGGATAAAGCTAAATCTATATTGAATGATTGAATGGGTACTAGGGAAACACTAAATCATGCATTTCAATAGTTTTTAGAAAATAGGGATACTATGGTGAAAAATCCCTAGGTCTAGCAGAATGAGACAATGTGCAAAACATTTGTGTCAATTCAATCCCAAAGCACTATAAACAGGTTGGATTAATTATGTTAGTTATCCAACTTAAGATATAAAATTCTTGATACATCCTTATCATCATAGAATAAGTAGATATGCACAATTTCAATTTCATTCATATTTCACTACACATTTTGCTTACCATGGTGTGGGAAGTACTTGATGATTAGAAAATGCTCAAGAATTAACTCTCATAGGTTGAAATAGATATTGAAAATATCATAGATGAACCTAAGTGCATTCCATTATAGGATCTCCAAGCAATTTTTATAAGATAAAGTTGGATATAAAGGTGTATCCCAGGCAGCCACAACTTAGTTAACTAAGCAAGTGTTGGATGTAGAATAGGGCCTCATATTTTCTATTGGAATGAAACAATAGTTTAAGTTAGACAAAGTGTTGGATTTTGAGTAGGTCTTTGTAAAATTTTAAGTGTATAATTTCTGGGCACATGTACATAGGGTATCATTTTGTCATCTATATGATCTTTCAGATGTCTTTAGCCTTATTAGCCAATAGATAGATATAAGAATGCCATGACTCTTTCTTTTTTTATACTGAAAAGCTATAATATGATAGAGCCATGTAAAAATCTATATATTTTTATCTTATATAATCTAATATTGTCTTGATATGTGATAAATATTAATAGATTAGCTCTATTATTGTTTTCCTAAGATTATTTTACTTATGCATAGTGTGCATTATTTACTCTATTTTGTTTGAGATTGTTTTATCTTGTATTATGATATTTATTATCCAAAATTTTGAAGTCCATTTTAGTTTATATTTATATTTACTATGATTTATAAATTTGAATATTTTGTAAATTCACTCATGCTATTATTATTCTTTTCTACTTCCTGTTACACAAGCTATACTTGTAATTTTCATGTACTACAGAATTTCTAGGAAAATTTGCTAACATTCATTCAACATGCTCATGATTGGAATTTTATTTCAAAGTATATTTTAGGATATACCTTGAACGTATTTTTATTACCTCTGAGTGTACCCTAATTTATGTTTTTAAAGTACAAGGTATCTCATGGGAGAGACTTTCAAACATGTATTTTTAGTACTTTGAATGGGTATCCTAGTAGATACCTTGAAAATGCACACAATTGGATTTGTCTTATAATATATCTACTATGATATACTTTGGAGGGAATTATAATACATTTAATGGTTTATTTTATGCATAAATTTATCTTTTAGGAGATACCTTTAAGGTAGCCATGAAGGTATTACAATGCCCTTCAATGTATATTGTTGGGAATATTTAGGTAGTTTCCATTTTATTTGTGCGTTTCCCTTTTTTGTTGTTTGTTTCCACTTTTGTTGTTGTTTTTTCCCAAAAAAAGTATCAATTGCATAATTTTATGCCATTATATTCCAAGTGTCCATACCTTGGCCCCCTTTAACTTTAAAATATTTATCGATAGATAGTTATCTACACCACTCCCCTTACAATTAATGTCCAAGTGCTTTGTATTGCATGATCCCACATAAGGATCACCTTAAATATCTTATGAAACACTCCTCAAGCATGTGTGTCACCTTTAGCATTGATTGGGACCTCATTTCAAAAAAAAAATGCTATGATGATAAAATTTATTGGGTATGTCTCAAAAAATATTTCATTGGTATTTTTGTTTCTCCCACTTCCCCAAAATAAATTTGCCTTTGTATTTAGGACTTCTATTTGTGGGATATTTTTTTGGGAAATTTTTTATTGCTTTCAAACAAACTTACATATGATGTCTCCTACCATCCTATGTATCAAAGATCACTAACTACCATTTACAAATAGAATTATGAGAAAAAACATCGACCAAGTTGGAGCAAAATTGATTGCACACCATACATAACACATAGAATAACACTACAAGAAACACAGGGCATATACATTACAATAACATCTTCATCTAGGACATTTATAGGGGTAAATCCATCATCCCCTTATCTATTCAAATATTATATAGAGTTCATGGACAAAATGTTTGACACTACCATATTTAAGGACATGTACAAGAACTATTTAGAATTATGGGACATCATCGATTCAATGGATGCATTTTCATTATTAGATGATATGACACTTATAGATAGATAATTCATCAAGGAACTACTATCTTTCAAATGTTAGATATTAAATTTTGGTGTCACTAAATTAGATGTGATGCCATGCATCGACCTTGTACAAGATTTGTTTTTCTTAGGAAGAATATCACAAGATGCTTTCCTTCATCACTCTAGAAATAACATAGTTTTTGTGTGCATATTGTGACCTAAATTTCAAAGGTATTTATCTTTTTGTATACTTGATTATTTTGAAAAATTTACATTGGTATAATTCAGTGTAAAAATCTCAATCGAGATGGCACTCTCTACGTGGTTACTTCTAGATCAAACCATTACATGGAAGGGGAAGAAACTAAACGAAATGATTCATATTGAAAAATTTAGAATGGGCATATGTATTGGCATGACACTACTCAATCAACTCTATGTTATGCCAGGTATTCATTTTGTCAATTTAGACTATGTGACATTATTGCATATGATGCCCACCCACAATGTTGCATACACCCTAACAAATATAATCAAATTTAAACTTAGAGAGTATATAACCAATAAGGATAGCCATCCCATGATTTTAGGTCATTTTTATATGATATCATATTTACTTGATTCAATCATGGAAACCTATTACAAAGACCTTGGGGAATTTTAGATTGTAGCCACAAACTATGATAAGAACAAAATATGTGACCATTATCAGTTTATGAATATTTATGCCTATACCAAGCATATGGTTAAGATATCTAAATATGTCTATCCATATGTTTGGAAAACCATTCATTACTCGCCCATGACTAGGATCGAGATAAATATTAAAAATAACTTGGTAAGAAAACAGGATTATTTCCTCTACAACAATTTCATAGTAATCATGATTTGGGGGAAAAAATTTAGTCCTTTGTGTCTTCCAAAGTTTGTACCAGACAAGTTACCTGAATAGGAAATTAAGTTTCAGCTATGGTGGAGTATTGAAGAGAACATGTCAAAGTAGAATAAATCCTTGTATTTTGGCCAGTTTATAACAATTGGTCGAATGGTTTATACCATGAAGAAGCAATACATAAAGGTGGGAAGAAAGTGTAAGATTTATCCTTGTCTAGAGCTTCCACATAGAGATTAGGATCCACATGGGATGATTTGAAAGTACATACAATGATTCAACATCCCTTATATCCATGTTCCCTATCCATATGATTATTTATTTCTTAATGAAAATTATAATGAGTATGTTTTGGATATATCGAAGGTCATTGGGCTAAAGGAAGATCATATTCAAATGATCCAATATGACCCCATAGTCACTGCTATAGAATTATACAGCAAGAAAGCTCTATATAAGGAATGGGAGCATTCTAAATTTTGGAGAAGATATTTCAAGGTAAAATCCAAAGACAAAGCAACTTCCTCCTCGCATGGACTACCTTTAAAACTGAAGTTGAAATCCATGAATATAGAGCTTTGTTTTGTTAAACCAAGAATTAGCAAGGGGGCACAAGCAGGGGATCCCATCAGTTTGGATTCTAATGAGGAAGAGAAAATATAAGAATAGTTAGTTGTGAGAAACATTCAAGAATATAATACTATGATCCATATATAGAATGCTTCATATATTTGGATATAAACATCAAAAGTAGTGGCATTGTCATCACAAGGACCCTCCACATAACTAAATACCCCATTGGTTTATACAAGGAAGTCAAGGACTCCTATAGGTAGTCCTATATTTTAAACATCACAAGGCTTTCCTACTTAATTAAAACAAGAAGTGAGGGTGATATTCAATGACATTGAGGATGATTTTGATGAAAAATTGGAGTTGGAAGTAGCTACAACCATGAGCCTCCAGATAGGACCCATAGCACCAACTTCTCTAGACATTCAACCTTTTGTAAGTTTTATTTTATCTTCTTTAACCATTTTTTACCATGTTTCAATTTATTTTGTATTGGGATCACCTAGGGTGGAAGTACTTACTTACACCTTCATTACTACCATTAAAATTTATCCATTCCCCACTTCCATTACCACCTCCATCTAACTCACTATGCCAATCCCATATATCCCTGTTGGTGCTTCCACTATTAGAGACTTAAAAAAAGGAGTTTATGAAGGTGCATACTGCATTAGTCACCTCCTAACTCCATGTCCAATCCACATAGATTTTTGTTCCTTTCTCATCCATTACCTCATCCCAATATACCACCTTGACAAGTTCCATCAAGGGAAGGAAGGCCAAGACATAATTAATTATAGTCCATCCATTCCCTCAATTTGGAGGAGTGGATTGTTTGAAAATCATCTAGCCTTCACTACCCTATGTCTTTGTCAAGGCCGAAAAGAAATAGCCAGCTTAAAAGGAGATTGAGGTAGAGGTTGTGGTTATAAATTTTGATCCATCATAATCATACATCCCTTTATGGGCAATGGATTTAAGAAGCAAGGCATCTCAAATGCCTAGCTTTAAGATCACTGAGCTTCCCTCTATTTCCATTATATTTAATCCATCATCTGATAGTAAATAGAGGATGAGAAAAAGGAAGGTGGAGGATGATAAAGGTACCAAAATAATCCTTGAAGAAAGGAATGATGTGTTCTACCTCATTAGGAGGTATAAAATATAACCAAAGGAGTCCCCATAGATTGAAAATCTAGTAGACCTCACCCAAGCTCATAAGGATGCCATTATTTCTATCTATAAGGGCACAAAGATGGATGGACAACAGCTAGAGACCCAAGTTAAGTAATTCAAGGAGTAGGTGAAAATAGTACGCATTCCTATAGGTATATAAATAGAAGTCCTAGAGGTAGCCTCTAGATTCTACAATTCATTGAAATTAATGGAGTTTATGAAGGCAAAAATGGCCCTGCATATGAATAATGCAAATCAATTATACAGTAATTTAATAGAGGATAGTGCCAAATCAAACATTCTTGTGGCATACATAGGCAATAAGTTATATATTCATCTAGCTTTAATGATGACAATAGAGGAATCTAATGCCTTAAATTTGGTAATCATAAGGTAACAGAAGGCCAAGGAATTGTTGTAATTAGTTAGGACTTTGAGCCTTAAGTACCAAGGTCATGAGGTACAACTTCTCTAGATCATATATGATTTGAAGTTATCCAAGGTAAAATACTCCATAGGAAAATTGATCAAAAATATCAAATTTGATCATCATATAAAAAGAAGCGGTGGATAACTTCAAATTAATTCTCTAGGACTCAATATTGGAGAGGTTAGAGGCAAATTTATGTGTCATAAGGAAAAAGGTCACTAAAGTCAAGACATTCAAGAAAAAAATTTAATTGACCAAGGGAGAACATGTGAGGATATTTGCCTAGGCTAGTAGGATTCATCAACCACCACTATTGGATTTGAATATTCTTCGATAGTAGCATGATTCAACACATAAATTATATCAAGAAAATAAGGCTAAGAAGAAACAATCTAGTGAGGCTTCAAAATCTATAACTTCTATTGCTACCACCTCAACTTCCACACCAACCAAAGTACATGAAGTGGTTTGTACGATGTATCATTGAAGCTAATATTTTTTTATGTATGATTTTATAATGATGGATATATTTATAGTTTGAGCCTTTTTATTCTAAAATTGACTTTATATTTTATAAACATGCATACCTTGTATAGTTTTAAAAAGTTAATTTATTTAATTGATAATTATAGGTTGTCTGTTATATGGTTTTAGACCATATTTAGACCCACATGTTCTATATACTTCATGTAATCACCTTGTATGAACTTGGAGGATGAGGTGACCCCTTCCCCAAGTCTATATATATAGTTGTAACCCAACTTAGATTTTTTTCATAGATTTTTTATTAAAAGAGCAACATCAATTTTGATTGTCAATGAAGTGTTTGTGTATTTATTTCTAATTTATATGTAATTAGTTATTATTTCCATGGTAACGTGTTTTAATAATCTTAAGTGTGCAGTAACTATGAATAGGTTCTTGATTCTTTTGATCGATATGCTAATTTGTAGATGTGTAACAACTATTGAAAGATTAGTACATGTGTTGATTAAGATAGTTTAGGTCAAGTTGATTAATATTTATATGTGTGTACTAGTCATTTCATTGGTGTGTGTGCTACCTCAGATAATTCACAAGGCTAAGACAAGTTTTTAGACATTCTAGCCCTATTATTAGATTTTGGTCTTCTAGTTTTTTGTTTAAATATTTTGTTTGATGGATTTTAGTCATTAGAATTATTCTTCAGAAATTTGAGTCTTTGGAATTTTTTACTTAGATTTTTTACATCAAACATTTGTGTTAACAAATATTCTAAATAAATTTTGCAAACAAAAGTGGAATTACCCTTCAAGGTACATCCCAAGAGATACATTTTAAATAGGGACAAGAGTGTATTTATCCTTCATGGAAGGAGTACAATTTTTCTTTAGATGATGCCTTAGATGATGTATTTAAGGATATGAAGGGGCACATTGAACAATAAATAAGAACCCAAACTTAATTTAATGATTCAGCCCTAAAAGCAGATAGCATAATCACATCTACAAATGTAAAGTAAATAAATCAAATTGAACTAGACAACCTTCAACTAATTTTATGTAGGCACAAACTCAAATTAAATGAGAGACTTTGTTTAAATTTTATGTGGAACTAAATATAAATAAATATTCCATAGACTTAGTTCAACTTTTATTCTAAGGCTTAGTCTTGTTTATTAACACAACCAAACCTTAGTCTAATGATCCATGTTTGGTCCTTTTTATGTCTGAGACCCATCTTCATCATTTGAAAGTCCATTTTTTATGTTTATAATTATTGTATTTGATATTGACTTACCTTTTTCTTGATTTTGATTAGGAATTCCTTCAAGACTTATGCATTTCAAGAATTATTTTATACATTTTGTTCACAACATATTACCTATAGCAAATTTCTTGATACATTTTCCCTATAGTAATTTTTGTGAAAGTAATTTTCAAGATTTTTGAAAGCACCCCTTTTCCATTTAAAAATGACACTTCAAAATTTTATCATCAAATATTTTATCCTACTTAGAAATCCCAAAACAATTCCCCTCAAACAATCTTGCCAATGCAATTTTACTTAAATAATGACCCCAAAGACACATACCCTTCCATATTTATGAAACTTACCCTTCCAAAGTTTTGGAAAGGATAATTTACCTATAGAATTTACCTTTAGACTTTTTAAAATAGACCTTTACCATCTATGATTACCCTTCTACATTATTTGAATGGCCCTTTACCCTCTAGAATTACAATTTAGCTCTTTTTTGTTGTGGGCCTTTTCCATGATGATAAGTGCCCTTCAGACCTTTTGAAATTTCCCTTTAGCCCTTTTTAAATTTCCATTTAGGAATTTTGAAAGTGCCCTTCAAACCTTTTTAAAGTGACCTTCAAAATTTTTGAAAGTGAAAGTGCCCTTCTCACCTTCTGAAAGCACCCTTCAGACCTTTTGAAAATGCCCTTTGGACATCTTGAAAGTAAAAGTGCCCTTTGGACCTTTTGAACAATCCCTTCAGACCTTTTCAAAGTTCCATTTAGACCTTTGGAAATTTCCCTTTCAACCTTTTAAATGTTCACTTTTGACCTTTTGAAAGTAACCTTTAGACCTTTTGAAAGTGCCCTTTAGACCTTTTGAAAGTGCCCTTTGGCCTTTTTTCCATATACACTTCCATATTTTTTTCATCATCACTTTGGCCTAAGAAATAATTTTCCTAAGATAATTTCCTTGAGACATTGATTTCATCATATTTATTTTGTGCTGTGGTCAATTTATTGTGTTGAAAACTTTAATTTATGTCCACCTGGTTTAAGATTTTATATATTCTTGGGCCCTAACTTTAATATTTCCCATTATCTATAATATCTCCTAGGAAATACCTTGAAGGGCCTTGGAAAACCTTATATGTTAATTTGAAATGTCCTTACAAAGGAATTGATATATTCATGACACTTTTTTATATGGAAAGAATCCTGATGCACAAGATTATATGTTTATTTTGAGGTATCTCTTGGGAGATACCTTGAACATACACATTATTAGAATTTTCATTCAGGTATCTCATAAGAGATACCTCGAAGAGTCTTGGAATAGATTTCATGTTTATTGAAAAATTATTTGAAAATTATTTGATATAACCATGACCAATTTTTATCTAGAAAGAACCCTAATGCACACTATTGGAATTTTCTTTCGATATATCTCTTAGGAGATACCTTGAACATGCATATGATTTGGAATTATATTTCAAGGTATCTCCCTTGAAGATCCTTATAATACCTTCAATTTTGAATGTAAAGGTCCTTGAAAAGGATTTGATATAACCATGGCACCTTTTTAATTGGTAATAACCTTGATGCACATGATTGGAATTTTCTTTTGAGGTATCTCCTAAGAGATACCCTAAACATGCACATGATTGGAATTTTATTTCAAGTTATCTCCTAGGATATACATTGAAGGGCATTGGAATACCTTCCATATTTATTGAAAATTTCCTTGATAATTATTTTATATAACCATGACAACATTTTATTTGGTAAGAACCCTGAGGCACACTATTGGAATTTTCTTTCGAAATATCTCTTTGGTGATACCATGAACATGAAAATGTTTTGGAATTTTATTTTATGGTATCTCTATTGAAGGGAATTGGAATAACTTCTATGTTGATTTAAAATTTCCTTGCAAAGGATTTTATGTAACCATGGAACCTTTTTATTTGGTAACAACCTTGATGCACATGATTGTAATTTGCATTCGAGGTATTTGCTATGAGATACCTTAAACATGCACATGATTAGAATATTATTCTAATGTATCTCATAGGTTAAAAACACAAGGGAATTGGAATAAGTTCCATTTTTATTTCAAAGGTCCTTGTAAAGGATTTGATATAACCATGACAACTTTTTTTTGGCAAGAACCCTAATGCACACTATTGGAATTTTCTTTCAAAATATCTCCTAAGATATACCATGAACATGCACACGATTTGAAATTTATTTCAAGGTATCTCCTAGGAGATACCTTGAATTGTCGTAAAATACCTTCTGTATTGATCTTAAATGTCCTTGAAATGGATTTTTTATAACCATGACACCTTTCTATTTTTCAAGAACCCTGATGCACATGATCATAATTTTCTTTCAAGGTATCTCCTAGGATATACCTTGAACATGCATATAATTGGAATTTTATTTCAAGGTATGTCCTAGGATAAAAAATGAATGGCCTTGGAATAACTTCCATTTTTTTTTAAAATGTATTTATAAAGGACTTGATATAACCATGATAACTTTTTATTTGGCAAGAACCCTGATGCACACTATTGGAATTTTATCTCGAGATATCTCCTAAGAGATAGCTTAAACATGCACATGACTGGAATTTTCATTAAATGTATCTCTTAGGAGATACCTCTAAGGTATTTTTAATACCTTTTGTGTTGATTCAAAATGTCCTTATAAGGGATTTGATATAACCATGATACCTTTTCGTTTGACAAGAACCCTAATGCACAAGATTGGAATTATCTTTTGAGGTATCCCCTAGGAGATACCTTGAATAAGCACATGACTGGAATTTTTTCCCAAGGTATCTCCTAGGATATACCTTGAAAGGCCTTGGATAACCTTTCAAGTTGATTTCAAACATTTTTTCAAAGGATTTTATATAATCATGATAACTTTTTATTTGACAAGAACCCTGATGCATACTATTCGAATTTTATTTTGAGATATCTCTTAAGAGATACCTTAAACATTCAGATGATTATAGTTTTATTTCAAGGTATCTCCTAGGAGATACATCGAATGACCTTGAAATACCTTCTATGTTGATTAAAAAGGTCCTTTTAAGGGATTTCATATAACTGTGGTACATTTTTAATTGGCAAGAACCCTGATGCTAACATTGATTACCTCCAAGAATGATGCATGGTAGTCTCATAACTGGACAAAATTAAATTGCCCCACCTAAGATTTCATCATGAATACAAATATTCCACATGTAAAGTTTCTTTATCAAACATGATGTCCTTTTATTTTATTACAAACATGTCTTTTCATCTTCTAGCTGAACCTTGAGATCGTTAATAAATTTCTCATTATTTTTAGCATATTTATTCAAAATATATGTCTAATCTTCAAGTGCCTTGGCCACATCCTTCCACTATTGATTCTCTTTCTTCAATTATTTAGCCATAGTTTTACCTATTCAAAATCTCCTTCAAACTAGTAAGCTTTCTCCAAAGAACCCATTATGATACAAATTGTTAGAGGTATAATCATTGAGGGGAGGGGGTGAATCAGTGAGCCCAAATAATGTAAATTATATATCCAAAATCTTTCAAAATCTTAATCAATTACCATAATCATTCATGAAGCATACACATCATTCATAGTAATCAATGAAAATGACAATGAAAGATCAAGCACATAATGTTAGTTATACTGGGACACCCTTTTGAGTAATAAAACCCACCAGAACCTAAAATTGGAATACTATAATATAATTAAAAAAACCAATTTAGACCAACTACAACTAATCAAGGAACTACCATCCCTTATTTATTGAGACTACAATCCCACATGGTGATACTACACCTATCTACCCGAGTAACCATAACAAATAGACTTTTAGAAATTTTCACCTTGTAAGGAGGTAAAAACTACCTTAGATATTGAGAAACTATAATGACACATATGAACAACTCCAATTTTGAACTAATGTATTCAACACCTAATGATGGAACTATAATTATCACTCTTCACCTTTACTAACAACTCTGTCACCCTACACACCCTATTGGCCAAAACACATTACATACTTGAACCAACACACAAAGATAAATTAGGACACATTACATATCCCAACATACCTAACTCCTCAAATTTGGACATTCATTTCATGCATCCAAATCCACATTTTGTATCACTCTCAAATCCTTAGTAACACATCACCATATCGATATCATGGTCAAATGGTCATACACATAGTCTACAAATTGATCTACCTCTTAGGTCAACCACCAAGCTCACTTAAACATCAACAATCCATTACTCACACACAAGGCATAGAAACCATCCTTTTGTATGAACCTAGAACTATTCACTCATCCTTAACCTTGAAAGATCCCTATTTTGACATCAAATTATCACAGTCACCTTTGCTCACCTTTGTGTATGCTCAATCAACTCCGAATAGACCTTATACATAGGAAAACTATGAATAAATACAAAATCAAATTATTAATCTTTGTTTAATACTAAATATGTACTGGTTTCACCTCTAAATTCCACATAAATCATCCTCATGGAGTCTAGATCACTTTTCAATAGCTAATTCATTATGAGACATCTAAACAATATCAAAATGAACTCAAATATCCTTCTTGCATAACTTGACAAATACAATGAAACACACAATTAAATTTAGAGCTCATTGTCTTTAAATATACAAACATTCAGATCATGTAACTAGGTTTTATTATAAGTGCCATGGAGTCCTCTATAACTTTATTTTTTACTCCATCAAGAAATTCATCTTGGATCAAAAGTTATGGATGAAATACAGAGTACTAATTTTTCCCTTTGTACATTTGAATATTAATATTCAAACTAGGGACTAAAGTGATCACAACCATATGAGAAACTCCCCTAGACTAATCCATACATAGCAATGGTGATATCAACAAACTGCCTACTCAGATTTCCTACCACTAGAAAAAAATGTTTAGATAAAAAATGATCAACCAAATGAAGTACACTTACTTCCATACTCATCATAAACACCCTTGACAACCTAGAGGGTATTTTTAACATATACATACAAATAGTACTATCTATCAAATGCCTCCCTTAGTCAAACACTAAAGAACCATGAATGAATATTGAGGCTCATTGAATCACATTTTATCATTGTCATTCTAGCACACATGAAATGTCATCAATATCCTTGGTCACCTTGGAGACATCATTGGCAAAACTCAAACACTTTTCCCCTCATTTGTAACAAGAAAACAATTATTACCAAGATTAATATAAGGAGCCAAAGAATTTGAGAGTTTATTTGTAGTGTTCTCTTGTATGTGTTCTGTTATTTCTAATTCTCATGCTTTTATATGGCTAACAATTGTTTTTTGAAAGCTAATTTTGTAATAACACACATTAGTTCTAGAATTTGGAAGACACCATACAGATAAAAATTTAGATGAATATTCAATTCCATGAAATCTTTACCTTCAACTACTAAATGGACTTAAAAAACATATTTCTAGTCAGGGCATTAAAGTAATAATGTCTTGCATATTTTCAAAGTTCAAACGATCTTATTATGTTTGAAGAATAATTTAAGTTTTTTTCCTTTCTCTTTTCATCCTAACATCTAATAGGTTTAGTAATTGATCCTAATTTATATATTTATAGGATCTAGCCTCACATCTAGAGGTTTGGCCTAGATTCAGGTATCCCACAACCTCAGATCATTATAATGTCTAGATATGAATCATATTTGAGTAGTTAAATTCAATTAGGTGCTATTTGGGTTGCTAAAAAAATCAAAGGAGATTTGTTTGTATTTATTATTTCAAGGGAAGTTTCTTTTCTACCCTATCTTACTCCCTCCTTTTAAACTTTATTAACAAAAAACACTTTAGATTAATGCTCATTGTGTATATCCATTTGTTTATTTAAGAGTTTTAACTTATATTAGAAAATACAAAACAATTTACATCATAAAAATTTTAGGTAGATTATGTCACTGCCATATTCTTGTTATCCTTATAGCAAGTTCTACTTGTAGACTAGAAGGTGTTAAGTTGTAACCACATAATATCTTCAAAAAAATTGAGTGAATCCCCAAGGTTTCACAACCATATTTCTATTGTTTCTATAATATGAGAGATTCTATTCTATTATTTTCATTACATCATTGACACAGATACACATCAATAGTCTAGAAGGCCCTGAGGATGAATCTAAATATTCTCAACCTACTATTTCTTGTCATGCACTTTTGGGTATTATTACTCTTCCAAATATTAAGGTGGTTAGTTTCCTTAATAAATATAATTTGACTATATTTATTCACTCTTGCACTATTGATAAATTCATCAATAGTAAGTTGGCTAATTAGTTAGACTATTTCATTTACCCAGCTTCATATTTTCAAATCATAATTATAGGTGGGGGTGTAGTCAATTTTTTTGGTAAAGGCCATAGCATAAATCTTTATATTATCTTATGTTTTCAATTATCATGAATGGGACAAACATATTTTTTGGATTTTAATAGATAATTATTTTATGCACAATTGAGATGAATTTTGAGTAACTATTCGTGCTCATTCATTTAGAAGGAAGGACATTTTAACTACATAGTCTATTAGCTAAATCTAAGTAATTGGTTATTTTTAACTATATTATGAAGATGATAAATAATGATGCAAAATAATTATTAGGTGACTATTTTCCATATAATTTAAACCAAACAAGGAGTCCACCCATATTGAATTACAACTGGTGGAGTCTACCCATTTTTTTCTTATACAACCATTTGACTCTTTGACATATTTTTCTTTTGAAATAGGCTTTAAAAATGGTCTCACTATTTCCTAGGCCAACCTAGGGCCTCCCTAAGCTTGACACACATTCTTAGAAATTATTATTTTTTAATTAAAAATTGATACAAGTATATATAGGTAGAGCATTTGGAATTATATTTAATGTATTATTTTATAAAATTTTAGTGTTATAATTTGAAAACCATATTTTCCCAACAAATGCTTATGTGTACACTCCTTCAATAGAAAGCTCACTCACATCACAACTGGCCATGCTCTAATAGGGAAAAAATATTATAATAATCTAGGCAGACGATCTGAATCTTGGAAATTTCATAACATATTAAGGTGTTAAATAATTAATAAAAGGGATAAGTCAACACAAATAAATGACACATTTTAGATAGAGTAAAAAAGTATATTGAACACTATTAAGATGAGATACTTGAAAATAAAGATTTCTACACATCTTAGATAGAGTAAAAATATATATTGAACACTATTAAGATTAAATACCTAAAAATAAGGATTTTTAGAAATGACTATAACAAATATGGTCAATGATTCAAACACTATAGAACATTCTCTATTTTGATTTTGTAATACTCTATTGTGAATGTTAAAAAAAACTAAGAATATGAAGGAAGAGGAATATATCTAGTCAGATATGTTTGATAGTTTTTTCTCCTCTTAAAAATGTGTCAAATTTATTTGAACCCTATTAAATTTGAATTTTAAAATTGTTAGGGACTCCATCCTATTTTTGAATGCAAATACACCTCAGGAGTAGTCAGGTTGAATTAAAAGTGAACGATATATTTAATATATTAAAATCATATATATATATATATATATATATATATATATGATTAAAATATATATTATACAATGTAATATAATATTACAATATTATATATTATATAATATATTTTAATAATGTTATTATTATATAATATATATATGTTAATATAGTTTATAAATCAGATTATTATTATATTTTTTAGTATAATATATTTAATATAAAATATATAATTTATATATAATATTACTCAGTTTAATATATATATATATATATATATATATATCACACACATATAATGATATATAATGTATGTATATATGTATTGGTGAGGGGGATTATGTAAAGGGAAAGAGTATAAAATTATAATTTATAATTAAACCTAGTAATTCCAGACCCTTGACAATGTCAAAATATTAATGAACTTCATCTTTAAAGATAATTGTGGGTGTAGACCAATCATGATCTAAATCACCATGCAATGATTGAGTTTCTGATGTCTTGCATTCTTGTGTAAAGAGATATCCTCTTAGGAAGGGGTCCCATGGGAGGGGGGCTCCTATATTTTCTAAATGAGTAGTGGAGAGGGAGTTTAGGAGCATATATATAGCAAAAGTGGTCTCACAGAATCAAAATTCTGAGTGTATGCTCCTAATTTATAGGAGATAATATTTAAAAATATCATATTTTTATTTATAATTAAATTTTCCATATGTTTTCTCCACTCATATAATTATAACTCATAGAATATCTTCCTAAAAAATGGAAGCACATATGGAGAACTCCTAGTCCTCCTTTTTTTACCATCTCAAACATCCTCCCTAAAATATATTCATCTCCTTACTTTTAGGAAAATATTTTAAAATTTTCTTATACCATGAATTTCATTTTTCATGGGGCCACCCTATAACTAAATATAGGAGTAGCAGTCCCCTACATTGGACCCCTGACTTAGCATGTAATCTCTATGTCAAAACTATAACTCCCTTGGTTTTGATTAGAGTACGTCTATATTCATTAGATAAAGAGCTCAACTATGGTTGATCACATTTTGTCTTAGTGATTAAAATAGAGAAATTAATTTTGTTACAATAGAAATAAGAAAAATAAAAAGGACCAAGAGGAATTTTAGGTTTAAAAATTAGATAAAAATTGAAGTGGACATATATGTTCAAAATACACCATCTATTCCATTACATAGAGCATAGAGCACCATAATTGGTTTACATCAAATCCAATTAGAAAACACCACCATAATTAGTTTGCATCAAATACTTCTCCTCATTTAATTTAATTTCCAATGCATAGAGCACCACATGATTTACATTGGTATGGATGAGTAGTAGTGTTAGTTGGACCATCTTCATGTCTACTCTCATAATAATTAGTATGGGAAAATTAGCTTGTATGTTACATGAGGGTATTAGTAAGTGTGTTAAGTGTATTTAAGCTATCAATATCTATAACATCCTTCACTATAGAGGGGATTGCCTCAGGCTAAAGAAGATATTTGATAGAGATTCTCACTGGTTGATTAGGCACATGATATGCACCCAATCTATCCTTTCGAAAGCCTTTTTATTGGCCGTAAAAACTCTTCACAATAAAATAAATATATAATTTCATTCAAGATATTAAATTTTCATTAAATTTTGTTTTTAAAATATGAAAGAACCTCATTGTTTACATCATAACCATCCATCATTAGTCTCAAATATTATTTCTCATTAAATAATGGTGGTAGTAGTGGATTGGTAAATGTTTGAATTACATTAAAAGTGGCACATTAGTTTTTGGATTTTTAGTAATGAGTATTTTTTTATTTTTTTTCTTTTTTAATCTCTCAAACTAAGTGCTAAAAATTTGATAATATCATACTATAAGAATTACATCTCTCTCTATATATATTAAGATTCTCATCTGTAAATTTCACATGTTACCATTTAATAAAATTCACCTATAGTAAGGTAGGGGTCCAATGCTGGGGGATTGTTTATTATTTTTTTGGGCATGCTACTAAAAAATTATAAGATCAATTAACATAATTTTTATTCCCACGTTATTTAAATTTTTTTTTCAATATACATTGATTAGAGAAATTATGAGCATTTTACTATAAAAAAAAGTTATTAAAAAATAAATAAATAAATATGATTGGATACAAAACTACAGTTTGAAACAAAAAATTCATATTATATGAAAAAAGTTTTTATAACATTATATTATAAAAAATTTAGCTCACATCAGGTTAAATAACCTCTATGGGAAGCTTTATAGATGAGGGGCTGAATATTGTTTGTAAAACAACCTCTAGGATTTTAGACGCTGACTCTCTAATAAAATTTTGGAGTGAAAAGGGAATCATAGAAGAAAGGAAAATAAATAACATCAAAATTAAATCTAATCTAAGGTGATGCACTAATAGATTTGAAACATCACCCTATAATTACATAAAATAGATTAGATCCTGAAGCATCATAGAGCATAAAAGAGCACAAAGGATGAACTACAATCTATTATGTGAGAAAATACCAAAACTATAAAAATAGAAGAAAAGAAATAGTGGATAGAGATAATTTTCCACTCTAAATAACACAAAACATCACATCCTCATAGATAGATAATAGAATATATAAATCCACAAGGGCACATACAAATCATCCAATCACATTCATGAGGTGCATCTGCTAAGGTTATACAATGAAAAAAATTCACTAACTATCACTACTCTTAGTCTTTTATAATGGCTTGTTATCATTTGTTTGTATTCTAACTTTTTTAAATATGTGCATCAAATACATGAATATTAGTAACTATGCATTACAAAAAAAAAACCATGAATAAGGCCATGATATACACAAGTCAAAAATGCCAACCGGTCTTGTCCATAAAAATGGATGAACACATATCTAGCTTACTTTGTAGCACCTATAGTTAGAAACACCAAGAAACACATCTCACAATTAGACTTTAAAATTGAATTTAGTAAGAAAATTATCCATCTAGTCTTATAAAATAGAGAAATAAACCAATGGATTTGAGTGGAGAAATAAACTCATCAGGTTAGATATTTGTTGGTGCATTATTTTAATTTGAATCTATTCAACAGAAGAATTATGTATCAATAATTTAAATTGCATCTCAAAACACTTGATGATTAAATAAATGATGGTCATTTTAAAAATTAGAACCTACTTAATTCCTTTGTATAATTTATATGTAATCTAACAGTTTGTAGAGTTTTTATAACCAAGTTGAAAAGGATATTCAAAAGTAATAATTTATATTACTACCAATTGTCCCATGCCAAGTGTCATCTATAACATCAATTTTAATGCTTGTGACATGATTTAAACTTCAAAATATGTGATCTAAATTTTTAATTTAATCCCTCCCAAACATAATAATGCTTGATATATTTGCTCTTCGAACTAATCTATCTCATCTACTACGCACATGGTGAAGCACCATAGAGTTTTAAATCCGTATCTATGATCACATTTACATATTTTATGATGTTACATGGAATTAAATAATACGTTAAAATTATAAAAATTTATTTAATTTTTTTAAAAAATTAATATTATTTCTATACCATTAACAATATATAGATATATTATAATTTATATAATCTTGATAAATGAAGTTTTTGTGATTCTTCTATTGAAATATTTTTTTCAAGATTAAAGTTTCTTGGCTTATAGTTTCTTGTTTAAATGTACTTGATTTTAGATTGATTTGATTTGGCCCTATAATTATTATTTTTTAAATCACTTCACTACATATCCAATTGATAATGATGCATGGATCATTTGCTTCCATTAATAAAATTTCACCTTTTGTGATGGATAAAGGATATGTGATTTAACCTTGTTGATACATTATTATTTTAATTTAATGCCCATTTCCTACCAAATATTGTTAATGCTCGATAGATTTAATCTTCAATGTAGTCTATTACATGTATGGTGAAGCACCATAGAGTTTTAAATATGTACTAATGATAATATTTTTGACCTTGTAATGTTAAATCCCATTTTCATGTTACATGGTATTATACACTATGTTAAATACATAAAAATGCATTTAAATTTATTAAAAATATAATATTATTTTTCTAATACTAATAATATATAAAAATTATTGAAATATATTGTACTAAAATATATAATATATAATATTGATTTATAACCTATATTAACATATATATTATATGATATAAAAATATATTTTACAAAATATATATTTTATATATAATATTAATAACTAATTAATTAGTTTAATATATAAAAATATTATGATAATATTCCAACTACATTTATTTAATAACTAAAAAAATTGTGCATGTAGGGAGGGGGTCTAAGAGGGGTTATGTGAAAGGAAAAAGTGAAAATCGATAATTAAACCTATTAGTTACTCTAAATGCATGACATTGATGTCAAAATAAGTTCATCTTAAAACTAATTATTGGTGTAAACTTATTAGGATCTGAATCACCATGTAGTGCTTTAGTCTATGATGTCTTGCATTCTTCATGTAAGGAGATAGCCTCTTAGCACAATCACTACGTCAAAAAATTGCAATGAGTCCCCTAGTTTAGAATAGGGAGAATATGTATTCACTAGATAAAGAGAACCATAGTTATGGGTGGTTAGGTTTTATCTTGGTGGATGCAATGGAAAAATTACTTTTGTTACAATGACACTAAAAATAGAAGAAACCAAGAAGAATTTAGGGTTTAAAAATATGATAAAAATTTGAGGTTGGCATATATGTTTATAAGACACCATTTATTCCAATGTGTAATCCTACTATTATAATTCTACCACTTATTTCTCCTAATAATTGATAATGTAACGTCTTAAGAAAATGTGGATGAAACTCCACTTATTTTACATTGAAGAGCCTAATAATTATTTCTAAATTATTACCATCAGTGCCAAAGTAACTTCCATGATGATAATTTTACTTATATTTCCATATTTTAAATACTATAATTTTTATTTTACTATGGTCCTGTAATGGATTATTGAATATTTTTTAATTCTAATGATCCCCTAGATGTGATAAAGTGTAATTTTCTGTGATGATTCTATTTCTATTTTATTAGAATGAAATTCTTTGAATTATACAAATCTATATATAGATATAATCTATAAATGAAAAGTCTACCTATATAAATATTATATATAATTATTATTATGAGGTATAATTCTAGTTATTCCCTCACATAACCATATTATTTAGATAAGCACACAAAATATTTTCCCAATATGTCTTTGAGTTACTAGGTATGATTTTGTGTCACTTATTTTAATTACCATTTTGGGGTCAAATTTGTCTCCAAATATTAGTTCGTAAGTTCAAGAAAGGTGACTCAACCTCACAGGTAATTGAATTAGTGAATTAAATTATCTCAAAGGTATTTTTATGGGAGCTAAAAATTAAGGAGTCAAATCCCTATTAGACAATTCACTTACATTACATATTCATAAAATTTGAATAAAACTCCACTAATATTATGCAAGAGCCTTATATTATTTCTAAACCATTAGCATAATATCTACATAAAAATTATAATTCTCTTGGTTTTGATCACGGGGCATCTATATTCATTGCATAAGGACCATAGTTGTGGATGATCATGTTTTATTATGGTGAGCCCAATGGAGAAATTGCATTTGTTACAATGACACTAAAAAAATTAGAAGCGACCAAGAAAATTTTTGTGTATAGATATATGATAAAATTTTGAAGTGCACATATATGTTCGAAAGACACCATCTATTCCAATGTGTATGCCTATTATTATACCACCACCACCTATTTCTTAATAATTAATAATGTTACATCTTCAAAAAATTGTGGATGAAACTCCACTTGTTATGCATTGAAGAGCTAAATAATTATTTCTATATCATTACCATCAGTTTCAAATTTCCATAATGATAATTTTACTTCTATTTCAATATTATTTGAATTTCTATAATTTTCATTATACTATGGTCTTTTAGCAGATTATTGAACATTTTCTAATTCTAATGATCCCCTAGATGTGATCAAGTGTAATGTATTATGGTGATTCTATACATATTTTATTAAAATGATATTCCCTAAATTAGACAAATCTATATTTGTATACAATATATAAATGAGATGATATATATAAAAACACTATATATTGTATGTGTTAAGAGGGAGACTACTATTTATGCCCTCACATAACCATATTATTTATATAAACACACAAAATCCTATTTCAAGAGGTCTTTGAGTTAGTAGGTATGATTTTTATGTCACTTATTTTAATTACCATTTTGGGGTTGAATTCATCTCAAAATATTAGTTTTTGAGTTCAAAAAAGGAACTCACCCTCACAGGTATTTGAATTGGTAAATAAAATTACCTCAAAGTTATTTTAGGGGGGCTAAAAACTAAGGAGTAAAATCTTTATTATACAATTTGCTTATGTTACATCATCAAGAAATATTGATGAAAAAATAATAATATTATGAAATAGACTTATATTATTTTTAAATCATTACCACAATATCTACATCAAAATTACAACTCTCTTGCTCTCAATCAGGGGGCATCTATATTTATTGGATAAGGAGCACAATTTTGGGTGATCAAGCACTATATTGGTGATTGAAATGGAGGAATTACTTTTATTACAATGGCACTAAAATATTATAAGTAACTAAGAATAGTTTTGGTTTTATAAATACGATAAAAATTTGAAGTGGACATATATTTTTGAAAGACACCATCTATTCCAATGTGTATGCCTACTATTATACCACAACCATTTCAATTTATCATAATAATTAATAAATGTTACAACTTCAAAAAAGGTGGTTGAATCTCCACTTATTATGTATTGAAGAGTCTAATAATTATTTATAAATCATTACCATCAATTCCAACGTAACTTTGATGATGATAATTTTACTTCTATTTCTATATTTGAATTTCTATAATTTTCATTATACTATGATCTTGTAATGAATTATTAAACACATTCTTATTCTGATGATCCCTTGGATGTGATCCAAAACCCATGGTAGTAAACCCATAAATGTAATTCATTATGATGATCTTGTCACAATTTTATTGGAATGAAATTCTCTAAATTATATGAGTCTACATTTAGATAAAATCTATAAATGGAAATTCTATATATAAAAATACTATATATAGTAAGTGTTCTAAGATAAACTGATAACTATGCCCTTACATAACCATTATTATTTACATAAGCACACAAAATCCCTTTCCAAGAGGTCTTTGAGTTACTAGGTATGATTTTGTTTCACTTAGTTTAATTACCATTTTGGGGTTGAATTCGTCTCCAAATATTAGTTTGTAAGTTCAAGAAAGGCCACTTACCCTCACAGGGATTTGAATAAGTGAATTATATTATCTCAAAGGTATTTGAAGAGAGGATAAAAATTTTAATTGGACATATACATTCAAAAGACACCATTTATTCTAATTTGTATGCCTACTATTATACCACCACCACTTGTTTCTCCAAATAATTAATAATGTTACATCTTCAAAAAATGTGGATGAAACTCTTCTTATTATGGAAGAACCTAATAATTTTTTTTAAATAATTACAATCAGTTCCAAAGGTCCATGAAGATAATTTTATTTTTATTTCCATATTGGAACTTATATAATTTTCATTGTACTATGATCTCATAGCTGATTATTTATCATTTTCTAACTCTAATGATCCACTAGATGTGATCCAAAACCCATGGTATGAAAACCATCAAGCGTAATTTGTTGTGATGAGTATATTGATATTTTATTATAATGAAATTTCATAAATAATACAAATATAAATTTAAATACAATCTAAAAATGGAAATTCTATATATATAAATACTATATATAGTAAGTTTTTTGAGGTAGACTATTAGTTATGCCCTCATATAACCATAATTTAGATAAGGACACAAAATCACTTCCCAAGAGATCTTTATGTTAATAGGTATGATTTTGTGTCACTTATTTTAATTACTATTTTGGGGTTGAATTTGCCTCCAAATATTAGTTTATAAGATCAAGAAAGGTTACTCACCCTCATAGGTATTTGAATAGGTGAATTAAATTATTTCAAAGGTATTCTTTAGCTGGAACTAAAAATTTGAAGTGGACATAAATATTTGAAATACACCATCTATTCCATTATGGATACCTACTATTATACCACCACCACATGTTTCTCTTAATAATTAATAATGTTACATCTTAAGAAAATGTGGATAAAACACAACTTATTATGCAAGAGCCTAATATTTATTTTCAAATCATTACCATTGTTTCCAAAGTTCCATGATGATAATTTTATTTTTATTTACATATTTTAAATTCTATAATTTTTATTTTACTATGGTCTTGTAACAAATTATTGAATATTTTCTAACTCTGATGATCCCCTAGATGTGATCCAAAACCCATGGTAGGAGACCCATTAAATGCAATTTTTTTGTGATGAGTCTATTGATATTTTATTAGAATGAAATTCCCTAAATTGTACAAATCTAAATTTAGATATAATTAAAAATGGAATGTGTATATATAGTAAATGTTCTAAGGTATAATCTTACTTATTCCCTCACATAACCTTAATATAGATAAGAACACGAAATACTTTCCTAAGAGGTCTTTGAGTTACTAGGTATGATTTTGTGTCACTAATTTTAGTTATCATTTTACGGTTGGATTTATCTCTAAATATTAGTTTTTAATTTCAATAAAGGTGACTCACTCTCATAGGTATTTGAATTGGTGAACTAAATTATCTCAAAGCTATTCCTATGGGGGCTAAAAATTAAGGAGTCAAATTATTAGATAATCTGATTATGTTACATCTTAAAAATATGTAGATTAAACTCCAACAATATTATACAAGAGAATTATATTATTTCTAATTCATTAGCACATTATCTCTTTGTCAAATTATAACTCCCTTAGTTTCAATTAGGGGGGATCTGTATTCGTTAGATATGGAGCATAGTTGTAGGTGATCAAGTTTTATTTTGTTGATTGTATTGGACAAATTTATTTCACTACAATGGCTCTAAAAAAAATAGAAGCAACCAATAATAATTTTGGGTTTTAAAATATAATAAAAATTTGAAGTGGGCATATATGTTTGAAAGACACCATCTATTCCAATGTTTATGCTTACTATTATACCACCACCACTTTATTTTCTATTAATAATTAATAATGTTACATCTTCAAAAAATGTGGATGAAACTCCACCTATTATGCATTGAAGAAGCCAATAATTATTCCTAAATCATTATTGATCAAAGAAAATTATTTATAAACCATTACAATTGTTTCTAAAGTAACTTCCATGATGATAATTTCACTTCTATTTAAATATTTGAACTTTTATAATTTTCATTATACTATGGTCTTGTAGCATATTATTGAACATTTTATAATTTTGATGATCCCCTAGATATGATCCAAAATCCATGGTAATAAAAAGAACCAAAGACTTTTTGAATCGAGTATCTTTGTTATGAGATGCATTTTCTAATATAGCTTGTTATGTATTATCATGTTCGCTATTTGACTGGTATCATATTTTGGTTCATTCAGATTAATAACATTGTAAGATGGATTGATCTTAAATTTTTATGTATTGGATGAGGCTAATGTAGTGGCCCCAAACTTTAATTGCTTGTTTAATGCAAGGACTTTCATTTCTTGATCATGTTCATGGTCACCCAGTTATTTCTCATAAGTAAAAACATTTAGTGCCACATAGTGTGGTGGAAAGGGATGAAATGATACCTCTAATGAAAGAGGGTTATGCAATAAATAATCTAAATTAAGCACATAACTTGGATGCCTTTTAGGTATGTTCTTTTCAATGAGAGAATTTTTCTCCTTTGATACATTAATTATTTGTAATGATGTTGTGAAAAAACCCCACCTTGGTTCCTTTACCTTGATTTACAAATTTTTGTCTAAAATACAAATTTTAAGATCTAAATAAATCTATAAATGAATTCAACTATAGTATATAAACTATAATATATGGGTTGGGGATTATTCTTGGAAGCCTCTAGATTTAGAGGCTTCTAGAGAGGAGTGGTGAGAATAAAGATGATTATAGAATTAGAGAATTCTAGAATCCTCTTAGGGACTAATTAGGATTAGGTAGGGGATTAGATAGGGATTGGGTGGGTGATAAAGGACTAGGGGTGTAGAGAGCCTAGGAATAGGCTAGTGTAGGTGGGTAGGAGGTCTATGGGAATTTAAAATTCTATAATAATAGATAAGTTGGAATTATAATAAGATAGTGGAAATTTAGGATATAACTAATTGACTAGTGGGGAAGGATAAGGTTAACAGATGGAAAATAATGGAGGACATTAGATAAATAACTACAAAAGAATGACAAATTAGCAAGATGAAAGGGGATAAATTAGATAAGTAGAATTAGTGTTGACTAATAATAATATTAGTAATATTAAATAGAGTGAGTGAATTTTAAGATGCATACATCTTAGGATGTATTATTTAATGGTCATAATTCCTTTGAAAGGCTTCTCAATAGATATAATTAAATCTTGTGTTCCATCAATAATATAATATATATAATCTTGATAAATAATTTTTTTTTGATACTTATATTGAAATATTCTTTTCAAGAGGAGTAAAGTTGCTTGGCTTAATAAGTTTCCTATTTAAATTTAATGTATTTTCGATGGATGTGATTTGGCCATGTATTTTTGACCCTAATATTAGGCTTCAAAGTTTAAGTACTCAATGTGTTATTCACCAAAATGTTTAACCCTACCTCTAAATTGAGATATCAAACAACATGTATCATTAATGAGAAATTAATGTTTATAGATTGGTATGGTGTAGACTGATTATGACCTCACATAACCATAATTTAGATAACCTCAAAAGATCTTTTCCCAAGTCTAGGTCTTTGAGTTACCAGGTATGATTTTGTGTCACTTATTTTAATTACCATTTTGGGGTCGAATTAATCTCCAAATATTAGTTTGTTAATTTAAGAAAGATGGCTCGCTCTCACAGGTATTTTAATTGGTAAATTAAATTATCCCAAAGGTATTCTATGGAGGCTAGAAATTAAGGAGTCAATTATCTATTAGATAATTTAGTCATATAATTTAATGAAGAAATATAAATAATTTTTTTATTAGAATAATTATAATAAACAATAAAAATTTGTAAATATTTTTATATTAAAAAACTATCTGAGTTTATTATTTATTTTTACCTATGTTTAAATCTTTAAATATTTTTATTAAATAATGTACATTATCTAAATGTTTAGTATGTTTAAATATATAAATATTTTTAAATAATTTTATATGTTACTTTTTATATAAGATTTAAAATTATTATAGAATTAAACATTCCCACATTGTTCAAAATTAGGGTTAAGTTTATCTTGACATCTTTTCATTATTTTATCTCAATTTTTCTCTCTCCCTTTGGAATACTGAAAAAAATATTTTATTAACTAATAGGTTAATTATGGCATTAGTGGTGGAAGTTTTGATCCCAATTTTCACTATCATTTATACAACTATGGTGTTATTGGTGGAAGCATTGACCCCATTTTTCACTATCATTTCTACAGGTGCTCCTAGTGAGGTATTTAATCTATGTAATGTATTGTTTTACTGTATCTAAAATGTGTGATTTGTTTGTCTTGTCATGAGCATTTTATTCATTATTTATTACTTTAAGTTATGAAATCATTTAGATTCAAATATACCTAGATTTTTTTTATGAAATGGTAGAGGTTGGGATTCTTTAATGCTTACATGTATTCAATAAGGACCCAAATGGTGAATGTGAAGAAAAGACATACATTGTTATTAACTATAATCAAATAATGAGATGGATGAGATAATGAAATGGATAAGATAATGAAACGGTGGATATTATGATTGTTTAGTTCTTACTTGTATTCCATAGGGACCCAAATGATGAATGTGAGTGGAAAGTAGACATTTTTTATTAATTGTAAGTTAAAAATGAAATGGTAGAGATTATGATTATTTAGGTCTTACTTGTATTCAATAGGGACACAAATAGTGAATGTGAGGGGAAAACAAACATTGTTGATTAATTATAAGTAAATAATAAAATGATAGAGATTAGTAATATTTAGAACTTGTATTAAAAAGGGATTCAAATGGTGAATTTTAGGGGAAAGCAGACATTTTTTATTAATTATAAGAAAATAATGAAATGGCAAAGATAATGAAATGGTAGAAACTAGAATTTTCAGCACTTGTATTCAATAGTGACGTAAAAGGAGAATGTGAGGGGAATGTAGACATTTTTAATTAGCTATATGCAAATAATTATACAAAAAAAAGTGATATGATGCAAGAGGATTTCAATGGTTCCACCATATCTATCTCATCACATCATTTGTCTGTTGGCTCTATTCAAGATACTATAAATTGTTTCTATTTTAGAATGAGTTGAAAAGTCATTTTTTGGCTATTATGGGTTATTAATATTTGAGTTGATTTTTTTCCATTTTAGACTAAGTTGAAATGTCATTTTTTTGGGTGGTGAAATTTTCCATCATGCCATATCATAAAATTTAATGAATGAATGATTTAATAACACCTATCATTATTATTTAAGCTGGTGAAATTTTCCCTCACGATTCGATATTATTAGGTAAATGGATCCCATGCATCATTATATATTACAACATTTCTTATAAAATATTTGAATTTATTATATAGCAACTGCTATTAGTTATGAAGAAGTTTTTGAGTGGTGGGAAGCAATAGGGAGATAATGATTTGTATGGTTGCTCCTTTTTTTTTGGTTGCCATCTATAATTTGCCTCCAATCAATTTTTTATTTAAAAAAAAATTGTATTAAAATGTTCATTATTTATCTCGGTATCATGTATTACACATAATTTTTATAGTCTTCAGAGCACATCCAAATATCTTTGGAGCATTCAATATAGGTATTTTGATCACCTTGTATAGATCTTTTGAGCATTCATAGACTTCTTTAGAGCATACTATGTATGTCTCAAAATCACACCCAAATCATATTAATATAAAATTTAAATCACCTTTAGAGTCTCTTTGTAACATTCAATTGTTAGAGCTCACTTGTCGAATCCTCAAAATTATAGTCAAAAGAGTTATAAAAACTATGTGTTGCCTTCTCAAAATTACCCCATAATTGGAATGTTTTGTTGTACTCAAAATTACCCCTTCCTTGGGATTTGTTCCTCTACTCAAAATTAACCCATCCATGGGATGTGTTGCTATACTCAAAATTGTGTTATTCATCCAAGTTAGACACAATAACAAGGTAAAGAATTAACAAAAAATTAAATACAAAAAATGAATAAATTGGATTCATATCCTACTTAGATAAGATTTTAACTATTGAATACAATATAATATATAACTAAATGCAACACTTTAGGGATAATCTATATAACTACGATGATCTACATGAAATGTTCTTCATTTCACCCCTACACATTACCTTTTCCAAGTCCTATCTTAATGAAGTGGGATGACTAATCCTTAATCAAAATTTGTTAATTAAAACCTGTGACTCAAATCATAAACTTTAAAATGATGGCCCAGTCATGGTGACCCCTTGGAAAAAATCTAAAATCTTCAACAACTGAATGCACCCAAGCTTAAAATTCAAATTTTACTTGACAATTTCAACACCGTGATGGAGATAGACAATATATAATGATAGAAGGCCTAAACCTCACCCCAATCAAAACATTTGAACCTCTTTCTTCTAAGTGCTTAGCGATTATCTAGAAAACTACTTTCACTCTTCTTAGACTCCATTTAATATTTGTGGCACTGAGGACTTCCCTGCACTTCAAATCAATAAGTAATGTCTCCCACCTAGCAAGACTTGCATTGAAACCATTGGAATAATGGTGGTTTATAAAATATTTAAAACAAGCAATATTAGACCTTAATAGCTCATGATACTTATTCTTCATATGATTATGATATAGTGTTTGAAAAGAAGAAATATGTTTCTTTGCTTATGGAAAATTTGGTCTCATGCATAATCCAGTGGTGTTTATAATTCCATAAATATATTAATGGCCTATTGCCATGCCATTTGGTTCCTTAGAGTGGAGGGAAAAACATTTAATTGTGTCTCTCCAAAAATAAATTTATCATAAAACCATATTGATATACTAACAACAAATTGAAAGTATATAACTCACAATTGAAATCATGCCTTTATTTATTGCTATTTAGAAAAATATATATAAATACATACTCATCCTCAATGATATATGAAAAACCAAGGAAAATTAACTGAATCTACCATTTATAAATCCACTCATGTAAGAAAAGAACATAAACTTATGAAGGCTACCTACATGCTAATAGTTTTTCATAAATAACACAAATGTGCTGGATAGAAGCTTGTTCTTTTTGTAATTACAGTTGGAATTCTACCAATCACTTTTGAGATTCCTCCTTAATTTTGGCATTTCCATCCTTTAATTTTTGAATATTATTCTAAGTGATATGCCAAACATAGATTATTTCATGTAATTGAATAGGGAAATAAGGAATAACTCTTAGTGGACCCTCTATTTGAACTACAGTCTCTCATGTTTCTCTTTACATGACATGATTAGAGGCTTGTAACTCAAAATTCTTAGTGATGATCTCTATTATTATATTAGTATGTAGCACAATAATTTTATTTCTATCATTAACACATTTTATTAGATTATTAATCAAATTATGCTTATCAATATTAGCATTTTATAAATCAATAATTTGAGTTTCCTTGATAGCAAGAGAATTCTACAAAGTAGTAATTTGAGTGTCCTTAATAGCAAGAAAATTTTGAAAATTAATTGATTCTTGGGTTTGTGAAAACATTAAATTATGTAACCTATTCTATTCAACTTGTATTCTTTAAAGAATTATTTCTTATTAACAAACTCTAGTAATAGATTCTTCCCACCTTTATTTCAAATTATAAATCATCAGGTCCTTACCTTTCAAAGTAGAATGGAGAACATCTAACTCTATTTTTTGTAATATGATTATTTTCTCATGGAAATATAAATCCATGACATGTTACACTTATTTTTATTTATTGATAGAATGTGGATAAGATGGATCTTATTTAACCAAGGGTACATTACCTTTATCAGCAATAGTGGGCACAAGACACTCTACTTCTTGAGGTACAACATCTTCTACTAGGGTTCCCTTTATAAATATAGCTTCTTCTACAGACTACACATCTTCTTATTCTTCTTACAAGATAAGGAGATAAATGTATCAAAGATTACTTGGATTAGGATGTGGAGTGTTTGAAGAAAGTCCCATTTTTTGCTTTGATCTCCAGTGCAGTATTTTTAGAACCAATGGAAAAGGAGATGGCTATTCTATAATTTCAACTGTGGGTTATTCAACCTAGATTATAGTATAAAGAGGAGAGGCAGGACATGGTGTCTTTTTGGTATAAATTGGAGAAAACATTTAGAGGAAAGAGGACCAAACCTTTTCACACCTTGCTTTATTGAAAAAACAATGGCAACAAATGAGTGTAACTAGCCCATGATTGCAAGTAGACCCAATACATCATCTTATTTTTTGAGAAACATTAATTAGATCATTATGAAGGAAAAAGGGAAGATTGATACTATATTATTCTTAAATAGATCCATTCCTTAAGTAAAGAAGGAATATTATAACATCTCCACCGACTGCTGTAAATTGACCATCACAAGTTATATATTTCATTATCCAAGAAAAAACATTTTACCAAGGTTGAGGAAGAATTTCTCTCAAAATTTTGTTCGCCACTCCTTTGGGGGCTTTTTCCATTCTAGAGTATGGCTCATTTCCTTTAAGAATCCCAAATAGAGCACCGATTATAGAGAGATTTACTAGAATGTTCTACTATTTGATAATAGCATGATCTTCATCAAAATTCTAATAGAATTCTTTCAAACTTTCTTCATGGAATCCCTAAAACCTTTTTAAGTAATTCAACAAACCTACTATTTCAAAAACATCTTTGGTTGCTTCATCTTACAACAATGCATTGAAGGATTTTTTTTTCACTTTTTTTCTTTTTCCCACCCATATCAGGAGAAAGATTTATTTAATTTTAAATATGACTATATTTTAAAAACATAGAGCTCAAATTTGCAAAGGGAACAAGGGAAGCAACAGGTTAGAGATACCACATAGTAATTTTTGGCAGTGACAATGCAAAAATGAATAGCAAATCAGGTTATATGATTTGATTGTGATAATAATGATGGTTGTAGTTATGTTTATCTCTTCAAAGCATGCCATACGAGATATAATGAGAATGCGATTTATCTAGTCAAGTAGTAATGATGTGTCATAAAGGTGTCATAAAGGTCATTATAATAGTATTAGGAGTAATAATCACAATTAATTATGTATCATAACAAATCATTTTGAAAGACCCTCTATTTAAAACATAGTTACATCAATATTATTTGAAAAAATTATTTTGAAACATCATCACATAATACCATTACATCAATTATTTTGTATATCTTTTCAAAACACCATTACATCAAAATATGGATTGCAACATTATTGGTCTAATGGAATTGTTTTAATTCTCAATGATGTAGGCGGATTCATCATTTTCCATTTTAGGAGCATATCTATCAATATTTAGAGCATAAAATGATTTGAACCATAAAATGATTTGATGTCAAATTATTTTAGGTTTTATCTTGATGGATACTAACTTCAAATTATATTGTCATTTAAGGGATAATTGCCTCATCTTGGATAAGACCTAAAATCCATCTCATATTCCCCTCTCAAAATCCTTTCACCTGCTTTAAAATAGTTCTTTTAAATGGTTGCATAAACCCAAGTCTCCCCTTTCCATAGTTTAAGATTCTATCTAAGGTTATTATTTTTTACACTGAGCTTATAATCAATGTTCCTCTATTCCTTGTGCATGTTTTAGAATATGTCCTATACCCCACCCATTGTCCTCCTCTTTCATTGGTAAAATATATACCTATCCCTCTCTCTATTATTTCCATTGATCCCGCATCTAGGTTTTTATATAAACCACTGGAATGGTCATATTCGAGATATGTCTCTCACTACATTCCTCTTAACTCTATGGGGGAAATTAAAAGGTGTGGGTCCAAGGAAGGGGTAGAATGATATTTTATTTCCTTCTCAACATGTTCATTGAAATAAAATCTAAATTTTTCCTCACCCTATAAAAAAACATAACCTAGGTAAAATAAAAGGGAAAAGTTCTAACTATACACAATGATTTAAAAAACATATTCTACAAGGTCCTCTTAATTAACTCTATAAATGTGAGAACCAATTGAAATAAAGAAAGGGGAAGATCCCTTTCAAATAGAAATTTAATTATTCTCTTAGATTTTTAGTGGGTTAGGATTTCATAATAAATGAGAGTTTCTTAGATGATAACTTCAAATCGATATAATTGATTTATATTTTATCGATGAAACTAAGATCCTTATAGTAGTGCATCTTGATATGTGTTTAATAAAAATTCATGCATATTTTTTATTTGGATCCAAGGATTAGTTAGGTGGTCATTCTACCATTTTAAATGAATATTTAGTTTCTCATTTAGTTATAGACTCTAGGAAAAATTAAATATGTCTTAATACCTTTGGGCTCAATGAGATTATGTTTTTTTAATCTTTAATGTGTATTCTCCCTCAATCATAGTTTTTAAATATAATATGTCAAAGGAAAGATTAATTATTTAAAACTCATTTCAAGATGATAATAAAATGTTAGCTAGTGACTTCAACTATATCTTTATACATCTTGACAAAAGAGGAGGGATTCAGATAAATTCTCAATTCTAAATTTATTTCATTAAATTTTTAACTGATAGTATTTTTGGACATTAACCTTTGTATAGATGACTTGTCTGCACTAATAGAAGATATGGTTTTAGTAACATTGCTGATGAATTTATATATTTATTGTCTCTAGTCATTGAATAAATCAAAATTGAATCCTTCACTCATATAATTTAAAAGTCTCAGGGGCAAACCAAATATCTATTTCCATCACTATTAAAAGATATAGTTATCCTAATATAACACCTTATATATGCAAATTGTTATAGGTAAAGGATGTAAATATGATTGATCTTATGAAATATTGGAATAAGTAACCAACCCATATAAGTAGTACCAAAATGTTTATTATAGATCATAAGCTAAATAATGTTAGAAAATAAATTTACAAATTGAACAAGGGAATATTTGTGAACAAATTTAGGAAAAAAATAATTATTGAATCTAATATTAAAAACCATAAAGACCAAGTGTATAGATTTGGTCATGCCAAAAATTATCTTCTAGAATAAAAACCACTAAGCACAAATCTAAACTCAATTTTTGTAAAAGAGTATATTTTTTAGAAACAAAAATATAGAGAGTGTTGGATTACTTAAGGAGATTGTAACACATAATTATCTCTAAAATATACCTTACAAACTTATAATTCTAACAAGATTTTGAAAATTTAAATTATAAATGGTCCTTGTACTAAATATTTGGATGTGATTAAAAATGAGGTAGTCCATTTAAGAAAAATCATACTTAAGGAATCCTCCCTAAATTTTTATTAAGAGAAGCATCAATTTGTGAATCTTATTCCAAGAATTATCAATGATAATCAAAACTTTAAATTTTATAAGGCCTTCCATGAAGGAATAAATATATTTTATGCTTTGGAGTATGGACAATTACAAATATTGGGATCCTAATGGGTTCCACTAAGGATTTTCTCAAACACTTTTTGGAAATTGTAAAAAGTTATTTTATTCAAAAATTTTAACGATTTTATATCCCCAAGAAAAATTATAAATTGTTTAAATGGACCATTCTATATTTTATCCCCAAGAAAGAAATTATGTAATCCTTACACAAATTAAGACCTATAGCCATGGTAACAATATATAAATGGTTATTTAAAAATCATTGGATAATCATCTCAAAACCCTCCTTATTCTTATTATTTGAGAACAATAAGGTGTATTTTTAGAAATTAAGACAATATTAAACATATTTTTAATATTTCACAAGCTAATTCACTCAACCAAATTGAATAATAAAGTGACTATGATCATAAAACATGATTGGCAGATGGAGGATAATAAGGGCCAAAACTGGGGACGTAAATAGACACTTATTTTTTTAAATAAAAATATTTTAACTTGGAGATAACTTTAGATACACTCGGCAAAAGAATTTGATAATAATGTAAGAATATGAATTTGACATATTGGGTGTGTGTGTGTGTGTGTGTGTGTGTGTGTGTGTGTGTGTGTGTGTGTGTGTGTGTGTAAACAAATAAAACACTTCCTTTTATAATTTAAAATTGATTTTTAATTCCTGAGAGAGAGAGAGAGAGAGAGAGAGAGAGAGAGAGAGAGAGAGAGAGAGAGAGAGAGAGAGAGAGAGAGAGAGAGAGAGAGAGAGAGAGAGAGAGAGAGAGAGAGAGAGAGAGAGAGAGAGATAAAAATGTGTGAAATTGATGCATTTATGGCAATAGTTTGGTATTTTTTTGAGTAAAGGTAATTAGACTACATATACACAAACAATCCTTATTTTGTAAAAGAATAAAATTTTATATGAAATTTAATATATGGATAGAGGAAATGTCTGAAATTTTTGACAATATTTTTGATTAATTTTTTAATATATGTATGTATGTATGTATGTATGTATGTATGTATGTATGTAATAATTTTACAAGTCAAGATAAATATAAAATTGAAACTGCAAGTATAGGAACACAAAGTTTTGACCATAAATTTATTAATATCAATTTTTTTGAAATAGAAATTCTAAACAATGTGTAGATTTTTGAGATATAAATTTTATAAAATTTTGATTAAAGGTTAAATAGATTTAAAGGTATTTTTAATGGCATGTATTTAGGGCATAATGAGGTATGTTGTGTATAAAGTAAGTTTTAATTAAAAATAATATTTTAACAAATACAAATTTATAAATTCAAAAACTCTTTTTCTCCTCTAGAAATGCATATAATTTTTTTCAAATAGTAAAATCTACCTCATCAGATGTGTTGGAAAATACATAAAAGGCACATAAATTTCTTAAAATTCATGTGGGTTGGTACATCATAGGGTTTTCACTAAAATCATACCTCCCCAAGCCTAAAACCAAACCAATTTCGGAGGGAAAGTGGAAAATATAAAGTAAAGAGTTGTTTAAATGGCATACACACATTGAAATGCATTTCTTCTAAGGGAAGAGTAAAAAGGTTTAAATTTTAAAACTAAAGGGTGTATGGCCTTTGATAAATAACATAAAACCTATGTAGTATAAAGACCGTACATAAATTGATAGAGGATGTATGTTGTATCTAGTAGAAAGGGCATACACCATTTATTGAGCAAATGGCATACATCCTTTAGATAGGAAAAAAATGTACAACCTTTTATTTAAAAAAATGTTTTGTAAGAGAATTTTCTTGTCTGTGTTGTATATATTTAGTATAATTTTATAGTTAATTTGTATTACACTTTATATTCTTATACATTAAATTTATTATACTAAATATAACAAATTAGGGTCACTCTACATCTTCTAAAATCAATTCCAGCTCTGCATGAGTTACCATTTAGAATTTAGTTTCTCAAAATATAATCTAGTCTTTCAAATTTTAAGATTATAAGATGAATAAATATTTGATTTATTAATCTATTATCTTAGGTATGGATGTGATAGGTACAAATAGAGATAGGGATCCATATACATAGATAGGGGATAATGGATGGATTGGTTGATATATTGATAGGGCTTATGCTAACATGGATGCAAAATATACATAATATGATGGAATGGAACATGCATAGATGCATCAAGTTATCTCTACTGATACATCCAAACCTTATAAAAAACATATATTATCAACCACATATCATATTCATGGCATATGTTATAATTTTAACATTGTTTAAGGTGGTTATTCTCTCAAACTAGGGTTACACACTGATTATGCTCCAATTCCCAATATAGTAAATCAAAGTATATTATAATAATGATACCCTCACCATATATATATGGGGGGAACCATTTATAAGGACATTTCCTAATATCAAGCATTCTCAACTTGATAAGGCAATGCAATGTTTCCATACCTACTTTATATATGTCAAGGATTAAAGAAACGGAAGATTGCCTTACTAATATCTAACTTTGATTCACCTAATATCATATCAAGGGAAGATTTGATTTTCAATAGATAGTGAAGGTGTAAGGAATATGTATCAAGGGAATATTTCATTCGCAATATATATCTTTACTTTTATTTTAGACTAAGTCTCAACTAACAAGGTAAACTTGTTTCCCAATAGATAACCTTTTCCTTACACAATCTACTTATTATTCCCTACCCATTAAGGAAAGGGAATATTTATTCTTGATATACCTACCTAATTTTAATTTCTAGAATATATTCTTAGATATTAAGGGAAGCTTTCTTCGTGGACTATATCTTCCATATATTCCTACCATACTTACTTAGTTATGCCCTATGTAGTTAGCTTTTGTTGTTGTCAAGGTAAGCTTACTTCCCAACATATAAAATGAGAAATGAAGTTTTGAATCATGTTTTGTATGTAATATATTTATACCATTTAATATTCCCAACCTAATTTACCTACCTAAATATGTCCTACCTAACTGAGTATTGCCTATCTGATTCAATACATGATCCGTATCTTGATTTTGAGTATTCCATACTAAAATACCCAAGCCATAACTTGATCTTAGTTATGCCCTACCTAGTATACCTAATTTCATATGCCCTACCTACCCAACCTTCTTACCCAACCTACATAATTGAATGTGCACTACCTAATTGAATACCTGGTCCATATATTAATCTTGAATACCTGTATATAATCTTGAATATGTGTGTGTGTGTGTAGACACACACACACACACACACACACACACACACACACACACACACACACACACACACACACACACACACACACACACACACACACACATATGCATATGCATACACACACAGACACACACACACACACACACACACACACACACACACACACACACACACACACACACACACACACACACACACACACACACACACATACATATGTGTGTGTGTGTGTATCAATGAATGTATATATATATATATATATATATATATATATATATATATATATATATATATATATATATATATATATATATATATATATATATATATATATATATATATATATATATATATATATATATATATATATATCAATGATGGTATCATGATTATAGGTATGCTATAGGTTGCATGCTATAGTGAAATAATTTATTCATGTCGATACACCCATTGATTGAAAATCCAATAAATTATTTGGGAATTTGGCCTGAATCTACCTTTAATCATTTTTTTATAGTCCCTTATCACTCCTTTATCTATTTAAGTTATAATTTACCCTCTCCTTTGAATATATTTCTCATTCAATGCCCCATCTCTTTTCTATATATAGGTGATAATTCCCCTTTCCCTAATTGTCAAGACTGTATTGATCCAAGAAATCCCTCTCTCCTTTCAAGATATGACTCAGGGATTTAATTAGATATCAAATATTAAGTATATGTGTTGGGTAATATATATATATATATATATATATATATATATATATATATATATACCCAACACATATACTTAATATTTGATATCTAATTAAATCCCTGAGTCATATCTTGAAAGGAGAGAGGGATTTATTGGATCAATACATTCTTGACAATTAGGGAAAGGGGAATTATCACCTATATATAGAAAAGAGATGGGGCATTGAATGAGAAATATATTCAAAGGAGAGGGTAAATTATAACTTAAATAGATAAAGGAGTGATAAGGGACTATAAAAAAATGATTAAAGGTAGATTCAGGCCAAATTCCCAAATAATTTATTGGATTTTCAATCAATGGGTGTATCGACATGAATAAATTATTTCACTATAGCATGCAACCTATAGCATACCTATAATCATGATACCATCATTGATAGATGACATATATTATATACATAATACTACAAATAACTATATAGTTACTCATACATAACATCTAAATGTAATCATGATATTTTCACTCATCCCAAACATAAATGTAGATAATCACATGAGTACACTTCATTCATAATAGAAAAAATCAAAACACTATTAATGATTCAACCTAGAAATATATCATTCAATTTGAAAGAAATGTTAGATAGATGGGCCAATAGATGTATGTTTTAATTCCAGCAAGAAGAATACATCATCTCACTAATTTATTCTAGACTCACATAAAATAGAGTCACATTTTACCATTCCAAACTTGCCTTATAAACTACCACTACCACTACTATTTATGGAAAATTGGAATTCTTTTATACCTTTTTAAATTAATATTTTATCAAAATACCTCATATCATTATCTCCATTTCCCCAAATAATATGTAGAGAGGGGGGTCAAGCAAATAATTCATCATTCATCATCATAATCAATCCATCATTTGTCATTTCCCTTAATCATTCTATAATTGACCTTAATTATCCTTAATCATCCATAACATCCCTAATGACATTATCATTAGTCATCATCATCCCTCATCATCCCTAGTCACTCTCTGATAGGCCCTAATTGTCCCTCATCATATATAATCACTTCCTCATCATCCCTCATCATCCATAATCACTCCATTATTTAAAATCCTCCATCATCCATAATCCTCCCTCTTTTGATATATATATATATATATATATATATATATATATATATATATATATATATATATATATATATATATATATATATATATATATATATATATATATATATATCCCTCATCAAAATAGGAACTCATTTAGAATTATTACATCCACTCATACAAGTATTCTATATATAAGACATGATTACGTTCATAAAAAATATGCTTGTGAATGACAATAATATTATAATTATACTTTACTTACCCAAAATAATTTAACCATTTTTACTACATACAAAATCCATTTGCATTAAAGTTTAAAATCTATTTAATAAAATTCTCTAACTAGCTAACTCATCTAAAAAATTCATGACTAATTTATATGTAGATAATTCATACTGAGCCTACCATAATAAATAGTAGTTCCATTTACATTTAGAAGACTTAATTTGATGACACATGCAAGCCAAAACACAAACACCAATATGGGTTTTACTAATGTGATGGTTAATAATAAATAAATAGAATGTACATTAATATGCATTTACTTGTTTAAATCTCATTTTATACCACAATATGCAAATCCAATGTAAAACAAAGTTCCACTCATAATTATATTACAGTATAGAGGAAACATAGTTTCCCTCATACATTTATTGTTTATATCCCAAAATAGTGTACAAAAATTATTATACCATTATTACATAATATTCTATGCATAAACATAATTATTTATAAAAGATTTCATTGTTTTCAAAATAGATAAATACAAATCCATAATGCATATATAAAACTTGTAAAGGCTATATGGATTTAAACTAAATATGAAACCAATTGTATATTTTCTACAGTATATATGATAAGTATATATAGTTAATTATGGTTTGATATATATAATTTGTCTTATATTTATTATGATGGAGGGATATATACTTTTACATATGCAGATCGACTCCACAAACATATACATGGATTTTGAATAATACTAAACTTTCCTCTCTTTCCTTTATTACTCTCTCTTATCTCTCTTTACTATATTTTTCTATGCCTACTATCATGATACTCTTCATTCCTTTGTTGTATTCTTCTATAGTTTCAATTGCCATATTTTGCTTTTCTCCTTTGCTATACTATTTTTTTAAATCTCCTTCACTATATATCCTTCCACTCTCTCCTTCATTACATATCCTCGTTCCCTATCCATACTTTTTCCTTCACTATCCCTATTATTCTAATCTCTCATTTCTTTGTATTTTTTCTTTCTATCTTGCATGATGCAGTCATCTTACATTTTCTCTCTCCTAATCTTCATTGTATATTTATTTATAGTCTCTCTTTCCTTGTTATTTATTGCATGCATAAGTCACCCTATTTATTCCTATCCTTCAACATGTTTTTTCCATGCAGAGACTATTGATCTTTTATTTTATATTGATGTATCGTTTTGTTTTCAATTCAACATTTTTTGTATAATGTCTGAGTCACTACTTCTCTCTCTATCCTTTAAAATCTTCACTTGAGTTTTAATCTTTAAAAAAAATAATTATGCATGTTAATATATATTACATAGTGTTTATTTTACAAACAATTACCAACACTTTAATTGAGATTTCATTTAGTCTAACTTGTGCATGTCTACTTAAGTCATAAAATAATTATTTTTATATTTTCTAAAATCAACATGAAATTATTCATATATCTCTTTATGTTAGTATTTAGGATAATAAATTATTTGACTTAACTTAAAAATATAACTATCTCTTTAAAAGATACTCAATCCTATTAATAATCCAATTACTTTAAAATAACTATTTTATTGAATACTGGTGTATATGGATTATACATGTTCATATATATATATATATATATATATATATATATATATATATATATATATATATATATATATATATATATATATGAACATGTATAATCCAGATAATGATATTTACCTAATATCATTTATACCTACCACTCGTTAAGCAACCAAATCACCATAAACATTAACTAAAAGCATGATATATATATATATATATATATATATATATATGAAAATATGTTAAATCTAGATAATGATATTTACCTAATATGATTTATACCTACCACTCGTTAAGCAACCAAATCACCATAAACATCAACTAAAAGCATGATCATACCAAAAGTATATCAGCACTCAAAAATAAAGTAACCAGATCAAATAAAAGAGTTAACAAGTTATTATGCTCTATTATGTGTTTTGGGTTACTATAAGTTTCTCTATCATCCTCCAATCATCTAATCTATGCCATCCTCTCTGATGATTCTCTCCCTCCATCGTGCTCTGAGAGAAGGATTAATCCTGCATCTACATCACAATAAGTACATAGTTAGTCTGAGTCATCACATATATATCAACAAATGATCTATAACTAACAAATATATATCTATAATATATAGAATAATAAATTAACTATATCACATAATCAATCCATTATGTAAACTAATCAGCATATCATTGTCCCATAACTAGTATATGTCATGAATCTCAAATTAAAGAAATAAAAATCTAATGATAAACCTAATAATCCATGGATTTAATGTTTATAAAATTTAAGGTGAAATCAAGATGTAACATACTTTCCCCAGAAAACTAGTCATCATCCTGATGACACTTATTCAAATGATAGTTTTGAATAACAAACAGAGTTTAACAAAATAAAAAAATAGTATCTTTTATGAAATAATGTAAACAAATATGGAAATAACCTATATAACTCATCATTATCCTCCCATGTACAAGTATCGTTAGAATATTAGTCCTATAAGACCTTTAAGCATGATATTTCTCTATTATGAAAATGAAGTTCGTGAGTGTAAATTACTTTGATTTGTTTTACCAAAACCACCCTAGGATGCATAACCTATAAGGCATTCCAATCCAAAACATGTGAAAGATCTGCTATATACTTTTTATGATAAGATACATGGAAAACATTATTTAATTGAGTTAGGTTTGGTAGATATAAAAGCCTATATGCTACAATATTGACCACTTCGAACACCTTAAAGGGTACCATATATCTTTGTTATAGTTTCACTGGCTTCAAAAATTTAATTGATATCTTATATTTATTAACCCACAAGAATATTTTATAACTGATATAAAACCACATGTTTTTACTCTTCATATCAGCATAATTCTTTTATCTATCACTGGACTCAACCAATCTCTATCTAATTAATATAACTTTTTTGTCCATCTTTGAAATCATATTAGATCCAAATACTATCATATCCTCTAACTTATTCCAGTTGATTGGTGTCTTGCACCTACTTCCGTATAGTTCCTTAAATGATTTCATATTCAAAGGTGATTTGTATGAGTTATATGGAAACTTAACCAATTGAAGATAATCATCTTGTTTGTATTATTTGCCTATGTAATATATATAAATAATATACTTTAATATTTGATTTACTCAATGAGTTTGACCCTAAATATTTGGGTAATATGCACTACTAAAATTAAGTTATATATCAAAAGATGAGTGTAAAGTTACCCAAAACATAGAATTCATCTTTATATCACAATCAAAAATTATTTTATCTATAAATCCATGCAACCTATACACTTCCCTTATGAACCTCTTTGCATGTGTAGGTGCATCATCTATCAAATTACCTCGTATAAAATGATCCACCTTGGCTAGTTTGCCAACAACTTCCAAGATCATATTATGCTGACTCTATGACATTGATAAACCTTGGATATAGTCTAAATTGATCACCTTCCACTTATAATTTGGTATATCATATAGATATAATAATCCAGTTGGGTGCACATGTTCAACTTTTACACATTGACATTTTAGACAATATGACATAGTCTACCACATCTTTCTTGATTCCCTTCAACAAATATAGAGGTCTAAACTCTATCATGACCTTGATTACACTTAGATTTCCTGAATATGGGGCACAATTTAATTTATTTATAACTATGCTTCATATGTTCTTTTGATATAGAACATACATCCTTCCGTTGTAATGCAAAAAACCATCACTCTCAAAATTGAATCCTTTATACCAAGGATTTTGAGCATTCTAAAATAATACTTTTTTGACCTAATTATATAATTCATCTATTGGTGAGAATTTAATCACATAATGCCTAAAAATACTCATTATAGTATCCATAACTACTATGTACCTTTTATGAGTCAATGTGTCATCTAATTTATTCTCATTACCTTTGATGTAATTGATATAAAAGTCATAGTCAGATAAAAACTCTAATATATTTTTATAACAAGAATTCAAATTTGGTTGGGTGAAAATTTATTTGAGTCTCAAGTTATTAGTATTGAGATTAAATGGTGTTCCCAACAAATAATGTCTCCAAAATTTCAAATCATGAATAATTGATGCAAGCTAAAGATCATCAGGGGCGTAATTCACCTCATACATTTTTAACTTCATTGATTCAAAAGCCACTACCTCACCACCATACATAATGAATCTTCCTAGTCCCTCTCCTGATGCATCTATGATCATTGAAAAATTGACCATTGGAATTAGGAACTCTCAACATTAGTGTTGAAGTAAGTCTTCTTTTAAATTTTTGAAATGCTAATTCACACTTATCTAACTAGACAAATATTTGGTTCTTCCAATAAAAAGAGCTAATTTGGTTAACTATCTTGTAAAATTTTATAATGAACTACCTGTAATAGTCTGCTAATTCCATGAAACTTTTTGACTTCATGCACATTCCATGGCATTAGACACTCCATAATGGCTCTTATCTTAGTTGAATATAGATAAATACCATCTATAACAATTATATGTCTTAGGTATTTCACTCTATTTTTGGAATAATGTGCATTTGGATAAATTTTCATATAGTTTGTGCTTCTCCATCTATTGTAGAACCGGTTCCAAATCATGTAGGCTTTCCTCTTCATTATTAAAATATATAAGAATGTCATCCATAAAGACAAAAACTAAGTGATCTAGATAATCTCTAAACATAATTTTACTGAGATTTATAAATGTATTTGGTATGTTAGTCAACCTAAAAGGTAACACTATGAAATCATAATGTCCATAATGAAATTTTAAAGATATCTTCAAAATATCCTCATCCCAAATCCTTAATTGATGATATCCTTCTATATGATCAATCTTAGAAAAGATCATTTCTCCCTACATTTTATCAAAAAATTTGACAAAGAAAACTAGTTTCCTTATTTAACATTCTATAATAAATGTAAAGCCAAAGGGTACCATCCTTCTTCTTGACAAAGAAAACTAGTGCACCCCATGGTGACACATTAGACCTGATCAACTCCTTTGACAATAATTCATGGAGTTGAGACTTCAATTTAACTAGCTTATTATTTTTCATCATGTATGGTGCCTTAGACTATGGTTTTGATTGTAGTATGATATTGATATAGAACTCAAACTATCATTTAGGAGGCAATCTTGGTAATTCTTGTCAAAATATTTCATGAAAATATCTAACAAATGGGTAATCTTTACGATATGGTTCTTTAGGTTCCTCCATTTCATTTATATTAATGATAAATTCTTGGAATATTTTTCCTTGAGCCCTTTTGAGTTGCATTGCATAAATATAACTGAGCCTCAACTCTCTTTTCTCACCCTGAATTTGTGTCTAATTTCCAAAATCATTCAAACGTTCAACCTTATTTATGTAGATGTCAACCTTGGACTTGTGTTTTTCATTCCATTTGAATCATAGAATCACATCATATAACCTTAGTGTTACTACGTACATATCCATTATATTTGTGAATTTAGGCAACATAATCTTTAATTCATCTAGACACTTGTTAACCATGACTTTTGTGTCATTTCCATACTTTAGTAACCATGCATTTTACATAAATCTAGATATTTTAGGAAAATTAATAAAAAAGATAAGAGATATAAAAAAATTATTAGCCCATGTATCTATCATACTATAAATTGAATGTTTAAGCAAAATACCCGATAGCTCTATGGGTGATCATTGTTTCAAATTTAGTGTGTTGGTTATCAATTACCACATGAATATGATACTAAAAATTAAAATAATGATAATAGGACCTTTTTTATTTGACTTGACTTGATTTCATTCACAATTGTAATGGTCTCCTCTATAATTGAAATAGCCTCTAGGTAAACCATTCCTATTAGTTTGTAGGTTCCCCTTAAAATCACCTTTAAACCCATAGCATGATTTTTTGTTCCTGAATACATTGTTGAATTTATCACTCTAATTATTAAATTGAACATTCAAATCCTCACTCCTTTGTTTCTAGTTCTTATTTTTGAAATTTGGCTTAAAACTTCCAAACTTTTAATTGAACTTTTCACTAATGTATGGAAGAGACATCATCTTTTGCTCTTCCTTAGCTAAGTTATTGAAAACATGATTCATGGTTAAAGGTCTATTCACATCTACCTAACCACCGATCTAGGGTTTTAAGTCCCATGATAAACCTCTTGATAGTAAAACCTCAAATTTTCTTGGCATTATGATACATACTTCATAAGTTTGGTAAACTACTCCTATAACTCATTCACCAATAAGTCTCCATACTTCAGATTCTATAAATCTACGATCTTATGATTAAAATAAAACTATAGAAGATACTATAACTTGAATAATATCAAAAAATACTCTCATGTAGTGGTTGTCAAATTAAGGTTCATTTTTAACTTCTTGTTGGACTGCCATGTAGCTACCTCACTAGCCAGCTAGTATGCTCTCCAAATTACTTTGGTGACCTTGAAGTAGTTTCATATCTTGAAAGACATATCAATATCTATCATCCATGTTTTAGTTTCATCATCAATAATATTTCCATTGAGATTAGCTAGTCTTACCTTTTTCATGTCCTTAGATAACTCTATAGCTACCTCAGCTCTCACATTTTATTAGTTTTCCTCCTCAATGGGATGTTCACAATTTATTCTTGATGTTCTTCCCCTCCATGGACATGAACTTCTTATTCCAAGGCTATTATTCAATCCTTGGTATCCTTCGTGGTTGAAATAATCCGATCCAAGTTTGTTGAATGTTTAGTGGTAATTTAGTTAGGATCTACTATAGGGTTATTACCATTCAAAGGACCCCACACAATGATTTTGTTTGCACCATTATTATTTATCATTAAATAAAAATAATAATAAAATGTTAGTGGACTCATTAAGTCCTAGAATTCGAGCCTAAATTTTCATATCACATGTCACAACCCCTCATGGATTATACTATAATAATGCAATATTTTCATAAAAGGAAACTAATTACTTGATAATCAATCTATCATTACATTATACCTTGAGAATATAATTAGTGTTTTTAAAAAAATTAACCAAGTATGTTACATAATCACAACCCAGAACAATATTAGTTTGAACCACTGCACTGCATGTAATATAACATAAATACAAGGATAGTAATTACATTAAAATTCAGCCATGACTTGTGTAATAATACAATATTAATAAAATTATATTCCCATTAGGCCTTTATCTTTAATAAAATAAATAAATACTAAGATTTAAGTATCTCAAGTAAAACTAACTCATGTATCTCTGATAATCTCAAGTGTAGTCTCCAAGTATGTACTATAGTGGGAAGGGAGAGCATCATTAGAGCACTTTTTCATACCAATGATGTACCATCAATCCCCCACACAATATTCTATCAGGAAATGGACCTCCCTTCATTGATAGATAGATAATGATGGCTTTAAAATGTAGAGAGACATGTCAGTACCCCACATGTTGTAAGATTTATACTACATGATGTGTATCATAAAGAAAATATGTTCTAACATGATATCACATAAATACTTAAATAAAACATATGAAATGACAATGTATATCTAACATTACTTTGGTCAATGTTTTTAAATAACAAATGATCTCAAAAATTAGTCAATTTAATATAGACCACTTGATAAGATTATCTTAATCTTACATTCATGATGCTAACTAAGCCAACGAAGCCCATCTCACTACTAGTTTAAAATTATCAATACAAGACTTGTTAAATATAACATAATATATAAACTAATGATTACAATAGATTATTCCTATTAAAATACATCCAAGCTTATCCAAGTATATAAAATAATCATAACTATGTATTTAGTCTATCAAACACATTAAATGTACTCCAAACAATAAAATATTATAATATAATGAATATATCCTATTCTAATTGAGAAGCATACCATCTAGGCATGAATCCTATCCAAGTCCTTATTACATAAAATTAAAAATAATTCATTGAAATCTTTGTCACAATCATAAATAAATCATAGCTAACTTCATACAATAATACATGTATCCCCATAACCAATTTGTAATAGGTAAAGTACAACTTACATTAAGTTATATTTAACTATACTTAGTATAATAGTTCCCAATTTTGTAATAGGGTTTACTATTCCATATATATGTATACCTAGTAAATTTAATATATATATATATATATATATATATATATATATATATATATATATATATATATATATATATATATATATATATATATATATATATATATATATAACATGAACTCATTTAGAATTGCTACATCTAGTCATACAAGTATTTTACATTTAAGACTTGATTATGTTCGTAAAAAATCTTATTGTTGTCACAAATCAACCTTGTGTCCCCTTACAGATATTGGACTACAACCTACTTAGTGTGTTTAAATATAACCTATACTAATGATGATTGATATTAGTTTTTTTAATATGTTTACAACTTAGGTACCCTAGATAGCCGAGATTAAATGTTATATCACAGTTGATACTCATATTGGATTCATTATATCCTGATATGTATATTGCCTACACTAGATTCATTTTATCTTCTTTTATATATATGCTAGTTTATCTTAGTTATGTTATTGTATGCTATTGAATTAGTATGTATAACTGATATGGATTGAAATTGATCACTTTTTTAGCCATTGATTGTGCTTCATAGAGCATACTCGAGGTCATGGTTATCATGACTAATTCTGATTCCTTTTTCAACTATTGATGATTATACTTTAATTACTAGTTCATATTGATGGTTTATTTTAATTTATTTTTGTTATATCAACATTATGTAAGTACTATTGATGTCTTATTTCGTGAATGCATGCACTAGGCCACAACTTAGGCTTGACATTGGATTTGGATATATCAAGTATACTCATAAGTAATTGAGTGGTCAAAATGTCACTCTGATAGGTATAACACGTATTATATGGTACTCATCCTCCATTATTATATATATTTATGTTATTTATTTCAATCGTTATTAGTCTTTCCCTTTTTAGCCTAGATGTTTTATTCGTGTTCTCGGTTTGGATTACTAGGTTTTGGCATAGTTGTTCTTATTACCTATCCTTATGTGGTTGAGGTCATTTTTGCATTATATTTATACTATTTAGGTGTCATGGACATATGATGATTAATTTATAAGGAAGTGGATTACTTTTTTATCTTGTTATGCTATTGGTATAGGTTCATCTAGACCTGTATGTGTCTCTTGACCTTCGAGAATGTCCTGGGTACCCCTTCATGGGAAATGTCCACCATGGGATTCTGTTGATTTAACAATTTCATTCATCATTATTTTTATGATGTTTATTAATTATTATCTTATGATCATTCTTATTGTTTGTTAGCATCGATCTTAGGTGGACATTAGGATTCATTTATTACTATTATTTCATTGGAAACTTTATTGATTTTGTTGATTACTATTTATAAATGATTTTTGTGGTTATTATTGTTTTAATCAACAATTTATGAAATTTTTTATTTAGTTTATCTTATAATTTTGATAACTTATATTAACTATGATTTTATTGATTTTTAAAAAATTATTTATGATCATTTAAAGATTTTATTTCATTATCTCCTCTTGAATTGATTTATGGAAATGTTGGTTGACCATTATTTATTTATTATTGATACTTTTTTTTCTTGGATCGTTATTATGATTTTTATTAGTATTATCTAAACTAATTTTACTATTATTACTATTTTATTCATTTCAGGATTTTGTTAATTTAAGTATTTTAATGATGTCATTATTTAACATTATTTAATGTTTATTTTTATTATTTTTGTAAATAAATTTGGTGGTGATTATTTATTTTAATGTTTTGTTGTTTATCATTATTGATTGATTTAAGAGAATTATAGTGAGTATTATTTTATTACTATTTTATTTCCTTAGCTTGTAAAAGGCATAGGGGGCATTAAAACATGTGATAACTAAGATTATTATTATTTTTATTAATTTAATTTAATTTTTTATATTATATTATATTGTATCCGTAAGGATGTTTTATTATTAAATAATGTCAATTTTGGGACTTTGCCTTTGGGGATGGGCATATGGAGGAAGTTATGTGGTGTAACTTGAGGAACAAGGTAGGGGGAAAAACTAAGGGAGATGCATTGTTGTTTTAGACATATCTAGATGAAATAAAAGAGCACAACAATAAAGGAAGAGAAAGAATTATGATAAGGATGGTAAGTATGTTGGATAGATAAAAACATAAATAAAATGGGTTACATTGACTGGGGAGGTTTTAGGTTCAAATTTTGTTTTGGCATTGGAAGGAGGAAGCAAATGGAGAATTCATTTTTGCAAAAAAATGAAAGATGCCATGGGGTAGTGTGGGTGCCCTCTTTTATGAAAACTACTTCCTCTTCAATACTAGGTTGAGTGTGGAATCAAACTATGCTTTTACCTTAGATTTCTTATGTATTTCATGTTATTCGTTAAAATATCTTGTAACCTGCCATTATCTAGTCTTGAACAATCCAAGTAAGTGAGAATATTGTCTTCGTCTAGGTTGGATCATAACTTTTATGGATTGAGGCAAGCATACCGTGATTTATTGATAATTTTCCTTTACCTTACTTATATAAGTATATATTTAAATACCTCATCTACTATGCTTCTTTTTAATATGGATAATCCTGAAACATGTTTCCCATTCGACCTCCATACCCTATTCCTATGCCTGACATAATTGTATGGATTTTTGCTCGGTTATTAAGGAATTACTTGGGATTATTTTTCTCCCTTTCTTGCATCAAAACATGATAAATAATCTAAAATACCCATATTTTGCTTTTGATAATATTTTTTATGTATCTGAATCAATTCACCACATAACACTATACCTATATGTTTTGTTGTCATGGTGTTTAGATCATCATAGTAGGAGTGTGTTATACTTGGGTTTGAAATAAATGGTAATGTAAGAAGGAGATTATATTTTCCATTAAATGTAAGATCAAATGTTCTCTCATTTTCATTAATAGAATTTTATTAGTTATTATATATAAATAAGACCAGAATTTAAGAAGCTTGACACCTACCTTATCAGTGATATGATTTAAGCTCATTTTGTTCAAAACACTATAAAATTTGGAATCTATACATATATCAGGGAAATTTTATGACTCCATGATTTTTGGTTCTACTTATATTTCTAGAATACTTGGTTATCACTTGATGACATACTCTTATTATGCATACCCCTTTTCTAGACTTTAAGTTTTAGTTTATTATGAAATTGTTTAATCCTTATAGATTGTAAACCCTTATTTTACTCTAGTTCTTGGAGTGGGTTATTTTTCTCCAAAAATAGGTTGGTTTGTATTAATAGTCTTTGACTATATGTATTTTCAATTAGCTTGATATAAAAAGTTTGCATTATTCAAACTTTTTGGGAAAATTTAGGTGTTGACTGTATACGGCCATTTGAATAGCCAAACCATGTCAATATTTATTAATGAATGTTATACCTCCCATATTTTAACTCATTGAGCTATTATGTCTAATAAGTGTTGGTCATTTGAATGTAATTATTTCATGCTTAGATAAGCCCCTTGGCCTATGTATTGGACATTGGATAGACCCTCAACCTTAAAAATGGGATATATATTAGACTCTAATTTACATTATAAATCATCACCTATAAAGATCCAATGTATGCCTTGGTCATTACTCAATCCAACAAGCTCTATTGAGTACTATGGTTCTATGTTGAGTATATTATTCCTTTGTCTTTCTTGATAGTTTTGTAAGTCTGTACTTGGTTGTAAAAACCCTCCACCAAGTTGATGGTTGGGTGGGTAAGGGTGACCAATGGTTTGTCTTATAAGGATATTTTTGAGGGGTATCCCTCTTGCAATGTTTGTCCTTCTTCATTGATGCACCTAGATTATGTATGGTGGGTTGTCTCTCACTTGTGTCTATTAGCATATAATGTTGGCATGGTAGATGGTGGTTGAGATTTGTTTTATGTTGTGGTTTCATCTTATTACTTATGGATCCTCATAATATTGTTATGTCAAAATAAGGATATTTTTGGATATATTGTAGACATTGGAGGCAATCTTGATGATAGTTGTATGGTTGTTATATATTTAACAAACTATGTTTACTCTTTTGGCATGAATTTATGTTGGGATCTATTTATCATATGAATAGTAGGGTAATTATATTATATTATATTATGATTTTTATTTGTATAGTGTTGTAGGCACATGACTTATTGATATATCTATTAATTTTAAGTAGGCATGAAATTGTAGAAAGATTAATATTGGATCAGTTGTAGCTATAGTGTCTTTAACCTTGACTTTATATGAAAGTAAGATGGTGTGGTCTTACGATGTGTTGGAAATAGTTAGAGGTTGTAAATCTCCTTAGTGGAATTATGTATTTTTTAGATAGATTTCATGAAGAACAGTTATTTAGTGACATTATCATGGTATGGAATGTCTATCTAGTATGTAAACTTATAAATTATTTAGGTTAATCGAGTGATGATATAAGATATTAATTAATTTTAGCATTGTTATTTAACACATGGCCTTAAAATGAGGCTGAAAATAATATGTAGCAAATAGATTATGCAAATAGTCTCTTGGTGATTCAAGAAATATGTTATCATTACTATATTATAGGAATGAATGTTTATTGGTCATAATGTCATTTCAAGTGAGCTTACTTATATTTATTAAGAAATTAAGTAAGCTAGATTTATGATATTCTTATGTGGATCCACATTTTGGATTATAGACTATATCCTTACTGGTGTTAAAGTGATTTAGATGTATGACATATTTTTTAAGAGTCTATTAATTTTGATATTCATACCATAATTATTAATTAATGGAAGTTATCTATATTATCCTTAATTATTATATGAGAATAGATAGTCATTGGTTATAGTATATATGCACGTGCTTAAAATTAAAGCTTATCCTTGTCATTAAACTTTTGATATACCTTATATGTGTTCATTAAAGTAATAGATGATGCCAAAATTAGAATGAGGATATAATAAGTTGTGAAAAACTTAATGATTACATCTGGTTGTATGATTAAATAGTCCACCGTGGTAATGAGTTACTAAATCATCATCTTCCTTATTGAACACCTAGGTTAATGCCTGAGGCTAATTAAGTAACAAATTTTTATGTGGTATTACACAAGCTAATTGGATGTCATAAACTCATATGTCTATATAATAATTTGATATGATAATTAAATGATAACTAAGAAACATTTTGGTGTATATTGCTATATAAAAGATATGGAATGATGTTATTATATCACAAGAAAAAATTACTTCCCCATACCAGTTGTAAATTTTTTTAATAGGGGACTCACATGTGTGATGTTATCCACCTTGAGTTAAGTATATTGTACCTCATATAATTTAAATAAATGAAATTATTTCTTCATAGAGTTATACCTTATTTGGGTG
>JARHVA010000470.1:977500-1150000 GCA_037957365.1 Torreya grandis | reverse complement strand
TAATGTCATACTATTTATGTGAATAATGAATGTTGAAATCAAATCTAGTCTAAATTATTATAACTATTTTGGATTTCTAATAAAGAGTGGGTCAATGCTTTATTCAGGATTGCGGTCACATTTGTATTTAAAGAGCCTACGACCATTCAATCATATGTAATATGGTGGTTTGAATACAACCTTATTAGTATTTTTTGTCATTGGAATTGGAAGATTTAGCTTGAGCAAAAGCAATAATGTTTTTTTTATTATTAAACAATGGCTTGAATTTTAGAGGATTAATTTCTTATGCGCGCAGAACCCAAAGGATCTTGGATCGTATGTTTATTGACATTTGAAAAATTAAGGTTGGACTCAGTAGACCTTCCATATTAATTCGAAAGGATCAGTGGTGGGTTTTTATGAAATATTCATTATTTTAGTAAGATCTGCACCTTTGATGGATGTGTTAACCATTGGGTTTATTAGCTTAATGTGAGTGTAATTAAATTAATTAAAGGTGAATTTTTAGTTAATTATTAGAATAGCATGATTGTGATATAATATATATAATTTTTTTTTATCTTTTTAATGAAAGATAAATATCTAATTTTTATAAGATGTTAATAAATTTATGTTTTTCAATTTTATAGTAATTATTAAGGAGTATCTTTTCATATGACTAGAAAAAATGTCTGTAATTTCAATCAATGTAAAAGGAAAATAACTAAAAAATACTTGTATATAACGAGTTCTTAAATTAAAATAACAATGATTACATCTTTTTTGACATTTAGTGAACTTGAATACTATCGAGACAATAAAATTCTAATAGTTAATGCCTTTGAAACAATAATATGTACTGATTTCTATTTAATAATTAAAATAATTACAAATGATATATAAATGAGTTTCAAATCAAAATTAGAGTTGACTACAAATTTTAAATCTTTAAAAATAAATAAAACTCGATTTTTTATTTTTCATAGATTCTACTTTTAGTAAGTTTCGTATGCAAGTGTGCACAGCTCTAAAAATAAACTAAATACTAAAATTAACCTATCAGATGAATATCAATTAAAGTTTAAATCTGGGTAAAATAGTATGAAATTTAGAAACATAGAAAAAGAATTCAAAAATAATATCAAATAACAATTTCGAATCCTCAAATGATTACCTATAACCTTCAAAAAATATCAAAAATATCTTAAAACTGAAAGGCCAATAATTTTTAAAATAATCATTTTGTCATGAAGTTGGGCTCAAATATAATTATAAATCAAAAGTTTTGGCCTCAAAAAAATTAGACCTCTTTTTCTGCATCATCTTTCCTACAATTATTATATAATAAACTATGATAAAAGTTCAAAACCCTGAAATCGATAAATAAAAGCCATAATGGAATATTTATGTGCTCAACATCAAACCACTCAATCCAGACTAATTTTAAATTTTAATCTTTAGCCATATATATATTCCAATAAATTGATAACTTATTCATTCCAATAATAAAAATTTTATTATATAATGTAATTTTTTAAATTTTTAAATATACATATTAATTATAAAATTGATAAACAAGAGACATATGACATATAAATAAAAATTATAATCCATAGAAATATATATACTTTAATCAGTACACCACAAACAATATGTATTTTATCATACACATCTCTATCCTATTTTAACACTAAATATAAAATAAACCCGCCAATCTATCATACTTCATTTTGTTTTAGATATTTTATCTTATGTCATTTATTTTTGGTTTCAAAACCATGTGTCCTTGAAATTTTATATTGATAAGTAGAAATCCGGATGCTTCATGCACTAATTAAATTTACTGTATTTTACCATTATTTAAAACTATTGAATTTATTTTACTTCTAATAAATAATAATTACAATTTTCTCATTCAGAATTGAAGTAATTGTTTAATGCAAATTTTACTTAAATTTTATTTCTTTGTTAATATTTCTAGTTAAATAACAATTCAAATGCTCATGTCCGCGAACAATAATTTTTAAAATATGTTTTTTTTTTGGTGTTTAGGTTGTATGGTCACAATTAGGGGTTAAATTTGAAGGTCATCTTTATTCGTTAATAAAAAAAATTGTAAGGATTTTCAAATCAATATCACCTTATTCGTGACATTCATTTTTCATTTTTAATTTTTATAATCTTTTTATAAATAATATAAAATATATTTTAAATTAATAAAATGATATAATAATGAAAATAGTATTGATATAAACAAAATCATATTCTATTTTGAATGTGTAAATATATTTAAGAAATAATAAAACTTAATATAATATATTCGATGCATTTAAAATATAACCTATAATCATCCAATGATCACATACAATTTGTAGGTCATTCCAAACAAAATTTTGTTTATAAAATTTATAGTTTTGATTCACATACAATTTGTAAGTCATACCAAAGAAAATTTTGTTTGTAAAATTTATAGTTTTGCCCTTACCAATTTGAAAAATTATAATTAACAAGATTTTTAGTACATATATTTTCTACTTCTTCTTTTCTTAATAATATTTTGTACTTCTTCTTCTTTTCTTAATAATCTACCCTTTCTATGGAAAAAATGGTTCAATAAATATTCTCAACAAAAAGGCCCACAATTTCTCACACCAAACATAATTTAAGAAATTAACTTCTCCCATTTGTTACTTCTCAAGTAAATATAAGCTAAAGTGATTGGGATCTTATCATCCCCACTCCGGTTCTCTCTATTATGTTGTGGATGAACATTTATCAAAATTTTCATTATTCTTTTAAAGCTTATTGGAGATGATATGTTGAGGACTCCCCTCGTCTAATCAAATCTAGCTACACCTTTACATTTCCATTTAGGCATTATAATTATTTGTGTACATTAACATAACTGGCCCTATTTTCAAAAAATACCAATTCCAAAATATATGTTCATATCACAAGGATTTTTTAAAACTTCCATGATTGTGTCAATATAATACCAAATGCAAATTTGTACATAATTTACTACTTTCTTACAATCTCATTCAGACAAGAAAGCTTAGTAATATTATTTTAAGAGTTCAAATAATAAAAATAAAATAAACATGAAAGCCTCGAAATTGTAAAATATAATAAATCATGTATTTTATTAGTTAGTGGTGGGCAAGCATAATATTTATGATGTCCATGAATCATGACTAGATAGTATGTGGAAATGACAGGAGTAGTTTTGATTTTAATTCTTACACTACAACAAATAATATCGAATTCGAATTTAAGTAAGAAACCATAAATTATTGTGCACCTTGAAAATAAAATAATGTATTGAAAATCTATATAGATCTAAGCATGCCTATTCTCCATAAGTCTACTAATGATAGAAACAATTTAACATAATATCCAATATTACAGGAACCATACAAGTAATTTTGATAACATCTTTTATAACCAATAGATTTTTTGCTTGCCATACAAATAAATTTCTATAAAAATCATTTAAAAATCCTAATCTTGTCTTATAAAAATAGAACTCAACAAAATCTCAAACATGGTTTATAATAAGTAGTGAAAAATGGTAGAGGTAGGAACAACATGTAAGAAAAATAGAGCATAGCTTGAAGTGAGTCTGGCAGTGACGATTTGCTAGTGCAAAGAGTATGGGAAGGAAAACCCACAAACACTCTATTGTGAATGCATGCAATTTTTTCTACCTCCATCTATGTTCCTCAAACATTGTTTCACCAAAAACCCATATTCATGATGAGGAGCTAAACATCCATGGCATCCATGACTGAGTTATACAAAATAGATAAAACATCGCTATCCTTAGAGGATAATTTATGTTAAAAATTCTTTACAATCATCGATGTAAAAAAAGGTCATAGATGAGACCCTTAATGTGAATACCATTGACCAAGAGTCAGTAATTCAAAACTCTGACAAACTGACTACTGACATGTGTCCACCATCATTTGGATTTAAAAAATTGCTTTTACAAACCTACAGTTCAATTTAACTTACCAAATGAAAGATCCTAATAGTGATTGCATATGAAAGTCAAATTGTGAGTGAGCTCACATTACAGATTGGGGGCATACAAGGTTTAGGCTCGAATTGTAGGGTCTAGGTTGTTGGATGCATTATATTATAAAAATGAATACTTTTTAATTTTAAATGTCATATTGACATCCTTCATAAAACTTTACCTATCTATTATGATGTTTAAAAAAAATTATTGTATTTCACAAGTAAAAGGGTCAAAAATGCCTAAACACATGTCAAATTTAGCCCTATAGATGAGAGATGAGACCCTTAATGTGGATCCCAAAGACGAAGAGTCACTAATTAAAAACTTTGACAAAATGATTGTTAACATGTGTCCACCATGAGCTTGCTTTTACAAACCTATAGATCAGTTTAAACCTACCAGGTGAAAGGTCATAGTAGTGGCAGCCTATGACAGTCAAATTGTCATTGGGCTCACACTGTGAATTGGGGGCACACAGGGTCTAGGCTAACTCTGTAGGGTCTAGGTTGATGGATGTATTATATTATAAAAATGGTTTCCTTTTAATTTCAAACATCATGTTAATAGCCTTCATAAAAAATTTCCCATCTATTATGATGTTTAAAAATAATTTTTGATAGTATTTTATAGGTAAAAAGGTCAAAAATGCCTGGATAGTTATTAAATTTAACCCATGGCCACAACTCTATTATTTCTGTGTACGTTGTATAATAGTAGTTTCTCCATCGATTGAGATGGTTAATTTTTTTTTTTTCAATTGTGATATATGTGAACGTTCCAAAAAGAGTTATGATCGAATATAATAGTCAACAATTAATTTTATAACTGATTGAAATGATTAAGAGAAATATTCGGCCTATTAAGGGAACTTTTAATCGTTCTAGTACCACCTGTGTTAGAAAGAAAGGAGCTTCTTTTTCCTAATTTCAAATCTGTTTGTGGAGGGATGGGCTCCCCTTATCCTGAAGGGACGTCATGTTTTAGTGCTAACAAGAGTGAGCGTCTTTATAATTTATTCCATAAGAAGGATTGGTGGTCGATATTGGTCTCATGTTTTAAATTGTATAAGAGCAATTCTCAAATGGATTCTCAGGGGCATGTTAGTTTTATACTGAGATCAATTTTCTTATTGAGATCGGCAAAAAGGAGTTGGCCTTTGACCAACTAGCATATCATGAGAAAAGCTCAGATCGAGGTTGCTCTAGTTTTGGAAGAATGATAACATGGGTGCTTACGACAGGAGGGAAAGCTTTTCTGGGTTGTTTGCTCTTGATTTTGAAATTTGAATTATAACTATATAATTTTATTTTTATTTTTTTATTTTTTATTTTATTTTATTTTAATTTTTTTACCATTTGTTAGATTCTTTTTGGATCATTTTTAACCATTAGGTTAAGTGATGCCAAGTGGAATGGGTGTGCTTGGATCCTTCACATAGTCATTTGGCTCTCTTTTGTTACTTTGCTATCCACCCCATTCTATGTCTCTCAGCTAGAATAAGTTCTTTGAGGGACCCCAAAAATTACCTTATGCGCATCTACAGTCCTTCCCTTGTGTAGCATGGATCCCTAAGGGGGACCTATCACATTTGGTGAATTTATTTTGAGTCCTAGGGCCCTTTGTGCCAAAGATGGGTTTGGATTTCGACTTTGTTTTGTTTGGTCCCTTTGTAGACCCTGATGATTCTTTTGAGATTTGGGCCTCTTTCTTTTTTTGTGTAAATCAGTTTTTGATCCAGCTCTAACTTTCGTTACAACAAAAGCCAGTTAGGTACCGTACCAATAAAAATTGGTTGTTGTATGCTCCAATTATGATAAATGGGCGTATAACTCTTCCTGCCCTGAATGGCTTTTGGTCTAGTCAAAACTAGTTGGTTGTTGCACTAATCAAATGTAGGAGTTGACTTATCTCTATCCCATTTCTGATTCTATTGAAACTAGCAGGTTTTCACACCAAACAATTGCGGTAGTTGCAATTTTTGTGATGGTTCTTTTTTTGTTGGGTCTACTCTCTTCTAAATGTTCATTCCTTTTTTCACTAGGTCTTCTCTGAATATTTGGTTTGTTGTTCCTTTTTATATATTTTTTTCCATGCAGAGACCTAGATGCCTTGATGTGTTTGAGATAGATTCTGCAACAATTAAATATGGGGGTACCTTAATCTAAACAATTAATTTTATTATTTAATTAAAATCAAGATAAATTTGATTATTTTTTTTCAGTAAAAGAAAAATATATCATTAAATATATATTAACTAAGTTGATTTGTTAAATTAATTTTTTTAAAAATTAAACTTCATAAAATTAAAGAAATATAAAATAATAGTATATAATCGAATTTGTCAGATAATATTTAAGTTAATATTAATTTAATAATATTTTATACTATATAATTTATTTAATTGGTTGGAAAAATATTAAAAAATCTAATTAAATTTTATCAAGGTTAAATAAGTTTAATGTGATAATAAATAATTAATGAAATTGTTAGATAAAATTTTAATTTTAATTACACTAGTCATGATCTGTATTGATTAATTAATTTATATAATATTTAAGTTTAAGTAGATTGAATTATATTATTTAAGATAAAAAATAAATATTAATATTAAATATTTATTAAATAAAATGATTAATTAAATCAAAATAAAATAAATAATAAGTAATTAGATTTCAATATTATTAAATTAGTATATTTATTTTATAGAAATTGTTTTTGAAAATGGAAAGAAATATTATTTTCAAAACATTTATATTATATTAAATTTTTAATATAAATAGAATAATCACCATTATAATAATAATAATTTATATAAAAAATAATAATAATCTAAGTTGTAATAAAAATAACAAATTAATTAAATTACAATTATTTAAATAAAAAAATTATATTCTTCACTAAAGTTCAATCCTTCCCCAATACACGAAGCTTTGGTTCCATCTCTTAAAATCAAATGGCAAGTGTAATACGCACCATTAAAAGTAATATGTTTTTATGTATTATAAAAACTCGGTTTCACCAAATAAATATTAAAAATTAAATAAATAAATGAATACATCTTGACGTATGTTCGTATCCCAATACACTAATATGTAAGGAGTGGAGGTGCAACCAATGACCTACATGGACGCTGCACTTGTCCCATTTAAATGGAACAGTTTAAAAAGAAGAAATGCCAAAGTTCTCCTAAATGATATTCAAACTATATAAATAAAATAAATATAAAAGTATTATTTTTTATTTCATTTTATTTGAAGTCAAACGTGATCGAAGAAATTTACTATATTTAATTTATTTCATAGCGTCTATTGGCAAGCTGGGTGTAGTAATAAAATGTTAGAATTGACAATAATAATGTGTGTTGCAGAGCGTCAGTTAGTGTTGACGAGCGGTAGTAGATTTCTGGAAGAATCAGCAGCAGGCAGAAGCATGATATGCAGGTCTCAAATGGATATCTACGACAAGAACGACGTTCGTGGCTCTGTAAAATCTTCCTGCCCGACTGTCATAGTAACAATCATGTTTCTCTGAGACTGTCATAGTGATCAATCCTTCCTTGATCAAACAAATATCAGGTGTTGTTCAAGAGAATTTGAAATTTGTTGGGACTGCGTGTTAAAATATTTTCTAGTTAAAATTTTAAATATTGTATCAGCTATTTTTCAAATTCCATGTTAATAATAATTTCATTTATATTAAAAAAAAAGATGTCGGCCAAGGTTTTCCTACCAACAGTATGCATTAGATTGCTCTCATCCCTCGGTCATTGTAATAATAAGTGCAATAAGTGCAAGATAATAGTAAATAGTTGAAATTCTTAAATAGTATTTAAGATGGATTTATAATAATCATGATTTGATATATGGAGATAGTATTTTAGATGGATTTATAATCATGATTTGATATATGGAAATATATCAATTTTGAGATGATTATCATATTTTTGTTATATCAACTTTTTTATTAAAAATTTTATATTAATTAACAATCATACAATCTTCTTTATCATAAATATATTAATTGAGAATATATAAATTCAATATAATTATATCTTTTTATAAAAATATAATTAAAATTAAATTTAATATATAAAATAAAATAATAAAATTCATTTCAAAGATCACATATTTCTATGATACCCTTTTCGACAATACAATCTACTCCCTTTCACCGTTTACCATTATATATTATGCCCATAATGGTATTTGGGGTGTAACAAGGGAGCACACTAAAAAAACACAACGCCTTGTTGATTTATAGGGTTGATTAAAAGTCACTTTCACCGTCCACTCCCTCCTCCCTTGATATCTACGCATATGGTTGGCATCGCCAGCTAATACAGTTAACCAACATTACATTTTATTTTATTTTTTGGGCGAAATTTTTGATTTCCTTATAAAAGGATTGTATAATGTTTATTTGTTTATATTTTTTATTATTGTAATTTAATTCGTTGGAATCTTTTCCGCTTTAATTACTTCCAGAAGGAGTCTCCATATATAATTAATTTCGCATAGATCAGAGGGAAAATTAAATTATTTTTATTGGGAAAATTTTATTAACATAGATTCATGTTTTTATTAATTTTTTCTAATAGTTACTATTTTTATTTTATCTAAAATATTTAGATAAGAATAAAAAATAGAGAACCAATAAAAAAAATTATTTAATTTTTCAAAAATATAAAAAAAATATATAAAAAATTTAATGATTGAAAATAATTAATAAAGATTTGTGTTTTTATATTAGATCAATTTATCAAGAAAATATTTAAAACTAATATTCATTTATTCATATTGAATGATTATGTACAAAATAATACAAAGAAACTATATTAATTGAAATAAACAGTTAGACATAATGTTGCAACCAAAAAAATTAACAGTTTATTATTAGAAGGTCAAACAAAAAATATATACATGTTTTTATTACAAATATATCATATATAAATATTCATATTCAAAAAAATTATCATATGTATTAGTGTCTTAATAATATTGTTTAACTCTCATTTTTTATTAGAATATTTTATTTAATAAAATAATAATAAATAAATCAAATAATTATAATTGTAATTATATCTCAATCTAATTAAATTTTATTATATAAATTAATTATTAAAAAAAAGAAGTATTATTAATTCAGATCATATATATATATATATATATATATATAAAGCTTATGAATTATATACATTTTTTTTCATTTTGTGTTTATTAGATATATTTATAAGGTAATATAAATTATTATAGAATTAAAAAATATAAATAATTAAACTTGTGGTGATATTTATTTTTATAAAAAAAATTATAATATTTTAAACTGATTTTGAAAATAATTAATATAAATATAAATATCTTAAATATATTTATTTATAAAATATCAATATATATTAAATTAAAAATTCTTATGTCATACTTTTACTCTTTTTTATATTAAAAGAATAAATAAATTTTAAAAAATGAAATAAAATAAAATAATTGCAAGCATAGGATACCATCATTGGTTCCTAGTATATTTTATTTTCTGATGTAAATTGCGAGTCTAGTTTAAGCACGCACATTGCAGAATTTGGAGCTAAAAGGAAGAAAAAAATTAGACTATTATGTACATCATGTAGCTTCGCTATCATATTGCATGCCTTTTAAGGAGTGAGTTTATGTTAGAAACTATTTTGGATTTTAAATTATATTTATATAAGTGTTTTTAATATTATTGATGGTTGTTAGAATAGTTGGTAGACATATTATCAATTCATATATGAAACTCCAAATTTTACTATTATATGTATGTTATCCTTTTTAATGAACCTAATTAAAAACTTAAATATTATTAAGGGGAAAAAAAATTAATAGGTATAATATTAAGAATTTATAAATTAATAATTTTTATTCATTTTTGTTGAATGAATAAAATAAGTATATGTAATTAAATTGAATTTAAAATTGGTGTTGACATTTAAAATTTGAAAATATTTTAAGAAAAAAAAAGTTATATTATTTTTAGTAGTTATTAATTTTTAGTATGATCTATATGTATGTTCAATGAATTTTGAAAATCTCATTTATCTTATTAATAAGATATTTACATTAATGAATGAATTTTAAATCATGTACATATTTGATTACAAAAATATCTAATTTATAGAATTTGAAAAATCCATGAAAAAATTATCTTTAAAAAGTACGATCATATCCCTAATAAAATTCAAGAGTTTTTTCCGTACGTTATGCAGACAAGGAAGAACATGATAACTTTTCTTCTCCTTAGTTAATCTTCTTGTCTTCTAGCTCAATGACTAGATTACCTTTTCTAGAACTTCTACTAAACTAGATAGAAAAACTATGTCTAGGAGAGATTTTATGCTTGGAAAAAATATTATGAGACAAACTCCTTGGCATGATATGAATTTTAATTCCACTAACAAAATGAATAGATTTTGGTTGATGTTTATCCTTTGGCATGGAATACTTTAACCAATAAATTTTCCATTATGTGGGTATAAGAATAGAGTTAATCAAACCCTTCTCTAATTGAATTATAACACTTAATATGTGAGCATGTGAAATAATTTATATGATATTAGGGTTGATTGTATTGACCATAGAGTATAGAATATAAATGTTAAGGTTAACTTACTACAATGGACGAAACATATCAATACCATACATAGAGGGAAAAAACCAAAATAATCTAAACTTCCAACTTTAACTTACGTTCATCTTTTATCACATGCATTAATTGACAAATTTTTAAACAATTCATAACTAACATGACAATCATTTAATTATGAGAAATTTGATAACTAACAAGAATGAGAGAATGTTTCTTGGATTATATCACACATAGCAAGATGATGAATAGGCATAATGTTACCTAAAAATAAGGGCTTAATATTGACACAAATCAAGCCAAAATGAACAAATTATACATCTTCATGACTCGTCATATATTCAGTTTCAAAACTAAGAAGAATAGGAATCATATTTATTTTTTAATTCTTTTTAGGCAAGTGTATTTTAAGGCTATAAAAAAAAATTAACATGGGGTCTTAAAAATACTTATATGTACTTTTATATAATACTTTACCCAATAAATTCTCGCCCTTAGAATATAACTGACACTTCTTATATACACTAGAAAGCTTAATATCAGAAGGTTTAAAATTGATAAGCGTACCTTGAAGACTATCTTCAATAATGTTTATATATGTTAATTCAAGGTTTTTAAATTTAAATACCTCTTCACTAGGGTTCTAAGAATTCAAACTTAAATATCTTTGATCTTCTACCTCATTAAGAATCTTAAGTCCTTGCTCATCAACATCACAAGATAATGCTACCATTCTTCATCAATAAAGTTTTGGGACTATGAGTGTATCTGGGTATCTAAAGACCAATAAGAAAAATAATGCATTTTCACAATATCAAAAATAAAAACTTATGTCCTTTGAGACAAGAATTAGAAAACAAAAAAATTATATGCTTATCCTATAGCTTTGATACCAAAAAGGGAAAGACTTAATCAGGATTTTGGTCTATCTGTAAGAGAAAATAGTAGGATAGGTTTATGTCCAAATGGTTATGACTTAAAATTACATAATAATATTAGATATTAAAAGGCTTTCTTCACAAGATTCACAGGAAATTTTTTGATTCATAGGATTTTGAAGGAAAGTGAAGAGCACACTCCTTCCTAAGACTAGATTTTCTAAGGGAATAAATTAATAATGAATCTTTATATCTAGACTCCTCATGCCCACTATGCTTCCTAGAATCCTTATTTATAGCATAAGGACTGAGGACTACTAGAATATTAATCAATATTATACATCACATCTTTAGCTTTATAGCTATAAAGTAATAGATTTTTAAAGAGAATATGTACACAAAATAGGTGCACTAGATAAATGAGATGTGAATTATGAAGAAGATGATGATGAAGAGATAATATAAAGACATTGAGGGCAAGGTGCCTATCTTAGGTCATCATCAGATGAAGATGAACTTCCAATGTCCCACTAATTTGACCCTTGTCCTTCAGACATGATATTTTAGAATGATACATTATGTCTTTTATCATTATTTGTTTGAAATTAAATACAACTTGGAAGAAATGTAAATCTGAAAATGGTGTATGAAGAGTACTATGGGAATTCAATCATAGATATTTATAGATCTCATGTTAATCTTCTTATAATTATAGTATATTCAATCAACCTTTCAGGTGGATGTGGACCATATAATTAAAGTATCAGAGGTACACATAATATTACAAATTTAATAGATAGTCATTCATTTATTCTTAAATTATGATACTCCACCAATAATTAGTCATGTAAATTAGATCAACAAAATTTTAACACAATAATTCATAATTTAACCTTATAATTGTTAGATGATTATGCAAGCCAAAAGACACTATACTACATGCCGTAGAAGAGAACAATTATTGTGCTATATGCCTAGATATTTTATGCTAACAATCAATGACTTCATACCTAAATACTTATGTCTGTATTGGAAGACATAAAATATCAAATTATGTACATTCTAAAAAATAGCTTTGATAACAAAAAGGGACAAACATCATCAAGATCTTGGTCTATATGTTAATGGAGGTTAATGGCTGAATGGTTATGACTTAAAATTTATTAATAAGATTAGATATTACAAGGATTTATTTACAATAGAAGAAAGTTATGACTCAAAGGATCAAAAAGGCAAGTGAAGAGCACATTTTTCTTTAGACTAGATTTTCTAAGGGTGATGATTACTAATGACTCTTGATATCTAGACTCTCCATGCCCAATACACTTCCTAGAATCTTTATTTATAATATAAAGATTGAGGATTATCTCAATATATGATGACATTATCTATCACATCCTTATATTTATAGCTATAAAGTAATAAACTTTTATAGAGACTATTTACATAAAGTAGGTGCACTAAATAAAGAAGATGCAAATTATGAATATGTTGATGATGAGGAGATAATATAAAGATGTTCAGCTCCTAATGCTAGTCTCAGGTCATCATTAGATGAATATGAACTTATAGGGTCCCACTAACATGACCATTATCCCTCAAATAGTAATCTTTAAGCATGATGCATTATGTCTTTTCTCATTATTGGTTTAAAATTATATATAATTTGGAAGAAAAATTATAACTTCCAAAATGGTCTATAGAGAATAGTATGGGAATTCATACACATCTAAATTTTTTAGTCCCATGTTAATATTCTTATAATTATAGTAGATTTAATTAGATTTTTAGGTTTATGTGGACCATATAATTAGAGTATGGAAGATCCACATAATATTACAAATTTTATCAGACAATCATTCAATTATTATTCAATTATAATACTCCACTGATAATTAGGCCTATAAATTATATCTACAAACTTCTAACACAATAATTCATAATTTAACCTTCTAATTATTAGATGATAGTGGAAGTAAAAATACTTTGTACTACATGCCTTGGAAGATACCAATTCTTATGCTATATGCATGGATATTCTATAATAATGCTCTATGACTCCATACTTGACTATTTATATTTGAATTGGAAGGGAAAGAACATCAAAACTACTATAGTTTACATTTTTAAAGTTAAAGTGAGGTCTTTGAAGAACTTGTGGCTGATTCGTATAAGATAAAGTAGGATTTCTGCTCAACTAGTCTACAAAAATATTTTCTCGACTACAAATATGATGAGTAGTATAATTAAAATTATTTAAATAATCTTGGAAACAAACATATTTAAAAAAACCATGTATTCTACCATGATCTTTCTCTTTGAATGTTACAAATCTAGTGTAGTCAATTTTTATCACAAAAAGTGGTATATGCATCAATTTTAGAGAAAATTTATTTAGATATTTTTTTACTACATAAATCTCATTGTTTGAAGAAATCTATTTTTTCACATCATCCTAAAACAATTCACTTGAATATTCACATATATTTATTCCCCATTTTATATAAAACATAGGATTCTTCCCCAAGCAACATCTCAAGTATCAATATATAATACATAATTTTTTTATTTTAAGAACATACAGTCTTGGAAGGTTAGATATCTTCTATGTAATTACATGGATTTCACTATTATTTTCATCAATATAATTAAAATTATGATTATTATTTGATAATTCTTGTAGATAATATCTATCGATACCACTATATTCATAAAAGCTATTTACATAATTGAGAATTCCCAAGAATGATTGTAACTTCTCTTTATCTAATTGATCTTGGACTTTGAGAATCTTATCCTTGAGATGATTTTTCACTTTGAGCTTACTATAATTTACTTCCATACTAATACATTTGTAATTAGTTTGACACAACTATATTTTAGTATCAAAAACCACATTAACAACATTTACACCAGTGTCATAATTTATTTAAATGTTGTAAATGTTTTTGAAGTGATTGACTAAAAATCAAGATGTCTTCAATACATGCACAAAGGAATTATGTCATAATTATAAATATTTTGTCAATAAAACTTTGAAATTATGTAGTTGCATTCATAAGACCAAAATGCATTACTTTTGATTGGAAATGGCCAAAAGGATAACTAAATGTTATTTTTCATCTATATTCCTCCTTCACCCTTATATAATAAAATCCTAATTTGCAATCAAACTGAGAAAACTATTTACAATTTGTAACTTTCTAAATTGAATAGGACTTATCAAGAATATGATACAAAAATGGCAGAGTGATGGCAGTTGAAGCCTTATAATTTACTACAATTATCTTTTTACCCCTCTTTTTCTCTAAATGATTATTAACCATAAATGCATATCAATAATAGGGATATTTAATAGTCTCAATTAAGCTAACATCTAATAATTCCTTAATGTTTTCTCCATATCCTGATCATTTTATGCAAGGATAGGAATCTTCATCCCTATATTCATCTATTTTATTTATACTAGGTTAATGTCCATGATAGGCATTGATTTGTTCGAAAAAAATTTGGGATCATTTGAACATATTTATTCCTTTACTTTTTGTCCTATTTTTTCAATTTCATTTAAGACATGACTTTGTCTTGATGGGATGTGATTTGTATGACTAGGATGTTTTTATTTAGAATAGACCAATCTAGGAGCTCTGATTCTTTGTCCATTGATAATAAACATAACACTTTTTTTTTTTACTAACGTATGGTCAAAACTAATCTATAAATGCTACTCCTAATAGAAAATCTATTGTTAATTAATAATAAGCAAACAAGTCAAAATAAAAATTGCTTCTTTGTATAATCATGGGTTCGTGGTGTTTATAATTGTTGCACCTAAACCCATTTCCTTGAATATCTAAGGACATATAACTATGCCACTCATTTGATTCTTCCCAATTATTTTATACAACTAGTTTACAAAATGGAATACATGCACCAATATCAACTTGAGCATTAAATTATTTGTCATTTATTTGAATTGAGACAAATTGTGCATACCTATCATTAATCAATTGAGATGCATCTATAGGATTTGCTTGTATAGGCACAAACACATTTAAACATACCAATTTGCATTTACATGGATTTGAAGATGTTGGTCATTATCTAGCAAGGCAAATACATTCCTCCCAATCAGACTATTCTCTCAATTTTATTTTGTATTGGACATATTCCCATTTGGTAGCTTCAACTTTTGCATCATAAATTTCTTCTTATCTTACTTCTTTTGTATAAGGATCTGCATAATTTAGGATATAAGTTAATCCCATTTGTGTGAAAATATTATTGTCACATCTTCATTAAGGAGCAAGAAACTATATTTATCCTTCATATATTACTCACTAGCTTTAAATATTTTTTGGAAAGCTAATGGTAATGGACTTGGAGGCGAAGAATAGGAGGTCGATTGAAAGTGAAGTCGATTGGATAATGGTTTTTCCTTCCTCTATTTTCTAATATAAAAGTTCTTCAAGTACTTCTTCCTCTTCCTTAAAGATTTATATAACTGATTTCACTAGAAGAAGTTCAAGGTCTCTACATAAAAGTAGTGTATTCATTTTCTAAATAATCTAATTCATTAGGATGATTTTCTTGTTCTTCATCAGCTTCTTCTTCCATGACTTCCTCTATGATAGGATCATAAATTTTATCTGAGTCAAATATATATTCATTTTCGTCATGGTGTTTGTGTGAACATTTTGGAGTGTAAACATCCAAATAAAAAGAATTAAATAAAGGCTTTCACAAATTGCCTCCATTTTTATTTTATAAGAAAGTTTTATCTATTATTTTGGTGGGTTTTATTTATTTTTCTTTGAAATTCTGCACATATGGGTAATATCCTTGGTAGGACACCAAATCCATGAAAAAATCCCAATGTTGCAGACCTTAGAAAACAAATTATGATAATGTAAAAATAACATTGATTACTAAGCAATGTGGGTTATTTAAAAAAATTCCACATATTCTAATGTAATAGAGAGACCATGGGGTATATGTGACCAGGGTTTTTGTGACCATTTTGTTGTGTAGACATTGGAAAACAAAATTATAAGGGATTGTCAAAATTGACTACATCCATATTTTATAAATTAATGGGTTATAACTCTATTTTCTATTTTTATTCTTTTTCCTTCATTTTCTTTGAAGTGATACTACATCAGTAAAACGATTGACATGGTGTGAAGACCGAAGGTTACAAGATAAATTATTATAATATACAACAATACTAAGTATTGAGAAATGTTTATTTTAAATAAAACTTCCCATGTATCCTAGTGTAATTGTGAGACCATAGGTTATGTGTGACAAGCCTGAACAATTTTGGAGTCTAAACATCAAAAGTCTTACGAAAACTTCCTCCATTCATGTTTTGTAATACTCTGTTTTACTACTTCTTTTTTTTTTTAAAAAAAATTTAAACCAAAACTAATCAGGATACAATTACCAAATCATCATTTTCAATTTTGGGATGATAGTTTTTTAAAGTAATAAAAACTGCTATAAGGGAGTTCTTGACTGACTCCTCAATCGTATATATGGTCCATTCAACCTAGGCCTGGATGTTGGTGAATCTAGATATTTCTGAGGACCTACCAACATAATTGGATTTGAATGTAAGGGCTAGAAAATGGGTTCAATATGTAGACTGTGAAGGGTTATCGTCTAAATGCCATATGTGTTTTAGCATTGGTCACATACTGAATAATTATCTTAGTATTAAATATAAAAAAAATTATAGTTGGTGGAAGGATGCTAGTTTATAACATAAAATAGTTAAAGAAGATACTAAGAGTGAAGATATAAAGGTGGTTCTTAAAATGGTAGTGGAAAATGTGGATCTAGTTCGGGAAAACACTACTTGCGTCTCAAAAAAGATTGACACTATAAATATGTCTAGGAAAAATTTAGCTCCAGGTGGGATGGATGCGACCAAGGGTTAAAATAGAAAATCTAATGATGGGATGAAGGCTCAGGTTCCTTTAAACATTCGTTCAGTTGATTCGTTGGAAGTTAATATCACCATATTGCCCAAGAAAGGGGTGAGGGAGAGTGGACTGTAGTCTTAAAAAAAAAAAAAAAGGACATCGTAAGGAGCTGGTACCATTTAGTTAGTATGACTGTTAGATCCGAAAACAAAAATATTATGGAAGGATCATAGTTGTTTTTTGGGTTGTTTTTAAGCTATTTTGATGTTATTTGATATAGATGTAGATTTTTTTGGTTCATGCTAACATTTAGGCAACATCTACTTTTTTCATCTCTGAATCATGTTTCGCTGGTACAGGAGTTTCTTTAAACATTGTATGTTATATTTTTCTCACCATTGTTTAAGGCAAGGGTCCTTTGAAAACCCTGTCATTTACCAATACTAACAAAAATCTGATTTATATTGTATTACATTTAGAATATCATTTGTTTTGAGCAAATCATGTATATTTTTTTTAGAAAAACCTATTGGCAAAGGATCCTCAAGCCTTTTTTAGTGTAAAAAATCAAGTCTTTCAATTTTTTTAAAAATGTATTAAGATGTCAATTTAAATATAAATGTAATATAATAATTGATAGTAAGCTTTAAAAAATTTTGAGAAATAATATGAATTGTTATTCTGTAAATGTCACTCGTGTGCATGTTTCTATAGCTGTAAAATACAGGACATGCTCAGTCCAACAATTTGATAAGTATTGGGATAAGTTATTAATTATAATGTAAATTAAAAAATCAACCTGTAACAAATCTTTTCCTTTGAGAATAAAATCAAAATATTAAAATGAAAAAACATACAAGTAGGATCATCCAATATATTAGGAATTGTTAAATTCAGTAATATTTTTATTTTAGTTACCACAAATGGAAATAAATAAAAATATTTCTCCCCAAAAAAATATAACAGATACTAATTTTAATAAGAAGAAAATCGCATTAAAGTATAATAAATCATTTCCGTGATGATAATTTATGTAAATGCAGATGCATGAGTCCAATATTAAATTTTCGACTAGTTTTAAATTACAGTGGAGAGGTTTACCATCAATATGTGATCGCAACACCATACATTTGTTGTCGCATCTAAGGATGCCATTCTGGGTATATCCATAAGCATTGATTTTCTCATTTTGTTTTTTAAAACAAACATGTCGAGAACAGAAAATTACTTCTGGTGTTTTATTATTTCTGACGCCATACGGATGTGATAAATACACAAAGTTGCAATAAAGTTGCATATGAACTTTTTCATGGACATAAATTTTACACGTTGTTAAACTGCCTCACTTCTTCTCACAAAATTTGTAGTTTGAATGTCGATAGTTACGATACGCCATTGCATGGGACACAAACTATTTTTAAATAAGTGAGGTTTAAGTGGTTTGTATAAGCTTTGAACGTGTTATGTCCTGAAACTACCAAAGAGGCTTTTTTCTTCTCGTAAAATCTCCAGTTTGGATATGTATTATCTTAGTATGCCATTGCATGGAACATACTTTATCTATAAATGAGTATGATTTAAGTGGTTTATATAAGCTTTGAATCATTTATGTCGTATAAATTTGGAAGAGAGTTTGTTGTGGTTGATTAAAAATTGAGGTATTTCATTAACTCATCTATTTTATTTGAAAATTGTTCATATTTTTTAATTTTTAATTTTTTATAATTTTAATTTTTTTGAAATGTTATGTGCATGAGTAACAACTTTTATTTTTTAATAAGTTTTTATTCAGTTTATTTGAAACATTGTGTGTATTTTAACATGTATAACATAAATATTGATGTACTAATTTTTTTTTAAAATGATGTCAAAATGAAAAAATTGTTGTTGGCATTTTACTTTTTGATCTTATACAAATGTGATAAAGCCACAAAATTGTGGTAAAGTTGTACATGGTTAATTTTTGGACATAAATTTTACCCTTCCATGCGTATTACACATATATTAATAAGTAAGTCATTGAACCGCCTCAGCTCTTCTCACCAAATCTATAATTTGGAAGTGGATAGTTTTATTATGTCATTGCATGGGACAAAAACTATTTATAAATAACTGCAATTTGGGTGGTTAATATAAGATTTTTACACATGTTTTCCTGATACTACTGAAGAATGTTTCTATTCTTTTCGAAAAACATATAGTTTATATATGTATTATTCTATACTACTGAAGAATGTTTCTATTCTTTTCGAAAAACATATAGTTTATATATGTATTATTCTAGTATGCCATTGCAAAGGACATAGGCTATTTATAAATGAGTGCAGTTAGGGTGGTTTATATAAGATTCTCATGCTTTATGTCTTGTAAATGTGGAAGAGGGTTTGTTGTGGATATTTATCAATTGATTTATTCCATTAACATCACCGATGGGAGGCGGCGCGGGGGCGTTTACCATTTTATTTAAAATGTTGCATGCATTAGTAAGACCCCTTTCTTTTCAAGAATTATTATTTAATTTATTTCAAGTGTTGTCTGTGTTTCAACATGCGTAATTATGACATGTAAAAAATGTTTGGTTGTTCTATATGGGGACAAGACACGATAATGCATGTATATATAATGTGTGTATACTAACCTAAAGGATTTTAGTTGCACTACTTGTTTGTTGATTGAATGCATGATTGGCAATCTATATAAGTTATATCAATCATATTAGCAATGTTACATTATTAAATACATCTACCTTAATCTAACTTGTCTACATGAATTATCGCTTGACATTATAATGGGTGGACAAGACTGAATGTGTCTAATGTGTACTTTTAGAAGCCTTAAAGCACCAAAGCTTACAATTTTTTTTAAAAAATATAAAACAATTTAACACAATAATTTATAAATGCAACAAGTTTGTTTTAAAAGAATCTAACCTTGGTACTATTACTAACTTCAATTGGATGTTGTATTTATCACACCATTAATGTTAAATTATTATGTACATCTTCCCTTATCTAACTTGTATGTACCAATAATATATTGAAATGATAAAGGGGGATGAAACTACATATATATTATGAGTATGTTAAGAAACTCCAAACATATCTTAGAAAATAAATATGAAAATATAAAATAATATTAATAGAATATTTTACTTTGGTGACATGTTTATTACCAGGGAATCAAGACATGATAATATTACCAACTTTAACTACTATAAACTCATTGAAGTTATTTAAAAATGTATCTTACAAAAGAACTATGAAAATATAAAATAATATTAATAAAATATTTTACTTTAGTGACATGTTTATTACCAAGGAATCAAGACATGATACTATTACCAACTTTAACTGCTATAAATCCATTGAAGTTATTTAAAAATGTTGTGGATCAAACACCCTAAATGAACTTGTGTGTACTAATTATCACTTGGTATTATATTGGTTAAATTTTTTTAATTCATATAACTAGATAACTAAAGATAAACTTTTAAAAAATAGTCTAATGAGTAAATGTGATTACCACTTGGTAATAAATTCCCCTACAAGTATTTCTTCAAACTGTATTTTTACCATGGGAAAACTGTATTTTTACCATGGGAAAATGTAACTAGTCCATTAGGTCTTGGGTAATTACATGACCTTATAAAAATGTTCATAAGGAAATTTCCAAGATTTTATGGATATGGAAAACAACACCTAGATGAACACCTTGTAGCATTCAATGTTGCATGTGGCATTTTAGGTGTTAATCATGAAGATATTACCATTAGGCTATTCATTGAAACTCTACACGATGGGGCCATAAATTAGTTTTGCATTCTCACTCTAATATTTATTAATAACTAAAATATAATAATACATAAAATTGAGAAATGATTTAAACCAGTTGAAGATGCTCATGCTATGCTTGTTCAACTTACATAAATGCAAAAATAAGTATATGAGCCACTGAGAGAGTTTGTCAGTAAATTCAACAAGTTACTAAATAAGATACTAGATAATACATGACCTATAGATGAAAATAAAAAATGTTTCTTTATCAGCTCTCAATTAGATAAAGTAAGTTATCAATTGATAAGGGCTAGAATATCAAATTGAAAAGCAGCTCAAGAATTGGATATCAATGTCAAAGATGACATGATAATGTATAGGAATCTCAAGAAAGAACCTTCAAAGAATAAAGCTCAAATTTAAAGAAAATATTCTATAGAACAACTCTTGTAAAAAATGGCTAACGATATAATAGCCCTCAAAAAGCAAATATCTGAAAAATCCATTATAGCTCTGTACCAAGATTTTTTTAGAAGAAATTATGTTACTTTTCAAAGAGATCATCCTAAACTTCAAGCTTATCAATAAAAAATAGAACTTGAGGCTCCTCCTTAGGAAAAAACTAATGCACTAGTCAACATAGTCTTGGAGACTTAAGAAATATTTGGATACGAAAAATTTGATGAAGAAAATGAACTAGAAAATCTATAACTTCAAGAATATGAAATTAAAGAACCTGGTGGTGACTTCATAAACACATTCTTGGAATATAATTCAGATGAAAATGAATATGAAGAGAGTGTTGTGGATATGAATAGTCAATCCTTTGTAGTTTTCATTAGAACTCATAACCAAAAAAAGAAGTCTATTGACTCACAACAGGAAACTCCAAAATTTATTCTCTCATGAGAAACTACTCCATTAGTATAGATAAAAGGGAAGCAACCAATGATAGGTAGTTCATCTAATGCTAATGTTTTTCAACCTGTTCAGATCATTTCTAGTAATTTATCGACCTTTAACACAATTGATCATGTCAACAAAACTAAGATTCAAATGCCATAAGCTAAGTACTTGAGATCATATCCAAAGCAGTTGGATAGGTTAGTTGATTTCATCAAAGGAAAAAATATAAATACTAAAATAGCTAATCTTAAAGGAATCTTAACTAGCCCTGTTACTTCTAACCAAGTCAACTCTATGGTGGAAATCACGTCCAAATCCAATAAAGCCAACCCTTTCTACATTTCCATTTTCTTCAAGGGATGCCAAGTCAGTAATTATATTCTTGACCTACGAGCCTCAAATAATGAAATTCCTACGGAAGTTGCTCATGTTCTTGACCTAACCTACACTAAGAACTTTGGGAATTGTTACTCTATGGAGGCAAAGCAAGTTCCCCTCATTATAAAAATTAATGATGCACAAGAGGCTTTGGCATCTTTCTGACAAAATTGAATCAAAATCAATATTTTGGTTACAGATATTCCAGTGGCTTACAACATTCTTTTAGGTAGAAATTTTTTCAAATAATTAAGAGGAAAAATTCAACTAGATTTATCAGATGCCATGATTCTAATCCAAGCATTTAAATAATGTCTAGATCCTAAATTGAAAATAAAATACACAATTCAAAAATTTGATGATCTAAGAGTTGATATTTTGTATGAAGATGATGGAACTAGTAATTATCTTCTAATGATAGAGAAAGATGTAGAATTTCTAGAGATCATACAATTAGATGTGAATGACATTTGGATTATGGAGTTTGATGATAGTTATTCATCAATGGGTTCAAGCATAGGTGTAATCTTGATATCTCCATTTAAGGGAATTTTCCTTTTTCCTATAAGTTGTAGCTTGATTGCACCAACAATAAAGATGAATACAAAACACTTTTACAAGGTTTGTAGGTAATAAAAGAGATGGAAATCAAGAATTTGAAAGTATTGGGTGATGTTGAAGTCATTGTGAAGAAACTAAAAGGTTAATACCAAGTGTATAATGATCACCTAAGACACTATAAGGATAACATTGAAATCTTTGATGCTTTTTCCATCAATACAGTTCCTAGAGAACATAACTCTAAAGCAAATGCTTTGGCAATATCATCTTATTTGATGATTCCCCATACAAATATTAATACGAAAAAATATACTGTCGAACTAATATATAGACCAAGTATTCTAGATAATGCAAACAATTACCTTGTTCTCTATGATGATCGACAAATCATTTATTTCCTTGAGAAAGCAAACATTTTTAGAAATTTATAATTTGAAGGTAGTGATTCCTCATAATGAAAATCTTTAGTTCAGACATCAAAAGAGGTAATCACAGATGAATAGGATGAATAATGTGTCATCAATTTGAATGTAATATTTTTTTTTGAAAGGCTTAGTTTCTTTAAAAGAATTGTTTGATAAACACGGTAGATTTTTAAAAATTAAAATGCAAAAATAAAGTCTTGATTCTTTCAACTATGAAAAAGAAAACATTGGTTTAGAAGAACATCCTAGATTCATAAATATTGGAAAATTTTTCTCACCTAAAGAAAAATGAAAGTTTGTTAGCCTTATTTGTAAGTATATTGCTATACTTGCATATTCATATGTAGTCCTTAAGTCATTTTGTCTTAAACAAATATGACATATAGTTCCTCTAAAGCCTAATGTGAAACCTTTCAAATAGAAATTTAGACAATAAATTCCTAAAATCTCATAGATGATTCTTTGCAAAGTGAAAAATATGCTTGATTCTTGAATTATTTTTCCTATTCAACATTTAACTTGGGTAGCTAACAGACTACCAGTTCATAAAAAGAAAGGTGAAATTAAAGTTTGTGTTGATTTTAGAAACCTCAACAAGGCATTCATCAAAGATAATTATTTGTGCTAGACATAGATCACATTCTCCAAGAAATAACATGATCTACAATGATTTTTATGCTTGATGGTTTCTTAGGATATAATTAGATCGAGGTTGATAGGGAAGACCAACATAAAATGTCTTTCATAACACCTTGGCGAACCTTTAGATATAGACAAATGACATTCAAATTGATCAATACAGGAGCTAATTTTTAGAGGACAATCGATTTAGCATTTAGAGAGTTGAATAATGAAATTATTATGGTGTATCTCAATGACCTAATAGTTTTCTTGATAAAGTGAGAAGATCACTATGTGTATTTAGAGAGGGTCTTTGAAAAGTTTCCTTTACATGGAATTTCTCTCACCCTTAAGAAATCCATCGTTGGAGTGACTAAAGGTAAACTCCTAGGTCATATTATTTGAAAAGAACAAAAAAGGATTTATCTAGAAAGAGTTCAATCTATTCAAAGGCTTTCCTTACCTTCTAGTAAACTATAAGTAAATTCCTTATTTGAGAAAACAAACTTTTTGAGAAGATTTGTTTCTAATTTTGTTGAGCTCACAAGATATATTGTAGACATGATAAAAATAATACCTTATTTCAAGTGGAATAATGAAGGTAAAGAAGAATTTGAAAACATAAAGAATGTTATTGCTCATGCACCAACATTGATATTTCCTAATTTTAAGAAAGATTTTATTATTTATTGTTATGTTTCAGAGCATACACTCTTAGCCATATTGATTTGAAAAAATAATGAAGGTATTGAACCCCCAATTGCCTTCATGAGTTATAATCTCAAAGGTTATAAGTTCAAATATTATCCTAAAGAAAATCATGCTTATGCAATCATAAAAATAGTTAAGAAATTTATGTATTAGATATTACATTCACATTCTACGGTAATGGTATTGACTATAGAAATAAATCTATTTTGACTCAACATGAACCTGGTTCTAAATGGGAAAATTGGATAAATAAGGTGCAATAATATGATCTAAAAATAAAAAAATTAAACTATTCTAAGGGAAAGGACTATGTCAATTGATGGAAGAAAAACGAGATATTTGATCATAATTTTCAATAGTTTTAAGTGAATAAGATGATAAAGAACTTATTTTGGTATTGTTTGTCGATTCTACTAATGAATGGTTTTTTGGCATTTCCTTCTACCTAATGTATGGAGAATGTCCTTCACACTTAGATGTTAAACAATGTATAATGGTCAAATTATACACTAATAATTATGTCATATGGGACAACACTCTTTTCAAGAAAAGCATTGATTGGTTTTTATTAAGATACATAGATAAGGAACAATAGAAAAAATTATTTCAAGATTTTCAAGATCACATTTTTGGAGGGCACTTTTGTGATAGAATAATAGCATTCAAATTTCTCAGAGCTCATTACTATTGGTCAACTCTTTTAAAATATTCATAGGAATTGGTGAGAAAGTGTGAGGTATGTTAGAACTTTCTAGGCAAACCCAAGCTAGCATCATATCCTCTTTGACTTTTAATAATTGAAGAACCTTTTCAGCAATGGGGATTGGATTTTGTCAAGATATTGGACCCTAATTTAAGTGTAGTTCATACTCACATTCTCACAGTGATGAATTATTTCACTATGTGGGTTGATGTAATTCCTTTGAAACAAACAACTTTAGAAGTCATTTGTAACTTCATGAAATCAAATATATTGCTACAATATAGAATCCCATAGAAAATTATTACGTTTAATGAATCTAACTTTTATTCATCAAATATGATTGTATTTTTCTATGGATATGGTTTTTCCCTGTCTCATTCATCAAACAATCACCCTCAAGGTAATGGTCAGGTTGAATCAAGTCACATAAACCTATTTACATTCATGCATAATGTCGTAGATGAGAATTTAAAAAATGGCACAAAAAGGTGTATGATGCTCTTTGGGTAGACCATAGAACACCATAAAATTCTATTGGTATCTCTCCATTCCAATTTTTATATGGATTATATGTTGTAATTCCCATAACTCTTGAGTTACCTACCCTACAATTGTCTAAATTAGTTGAAAATCTAGATTTTGAAATGTCTTTGGATAGGAGTATCTTCTATATACAACAAATGGAAGAAAAAATAATACACATGGTTGATAGGATCATATAACATTAGGCTCATGTGAAATTCCTCTTTGGAAAAAGTCCAAGAAAAGGGAATTCTAAGTAGGAGATTTGGTGCTACTTTAAAATGGTCACAAATAGCCAAAAAGGAGTCATAGTAAATTCATTTCATTTAGGATAAGGCCATTCAAGATTAGTAAATTTTATGATAACAACACTTTTTACCTGGTGTATCATGATGGAACACATCTACTATTGCCATTCAGTGAGAGATATTTGAAACACTATTTCTAGTAAGATCTAAGTGGTCTTGTTTTGTACATATGTAAATACAATTTTGGATATGTTTCCTTCATTTTCTTTGTTTTTGGTGTGCACGTTGTTTTTCAATAAAGGTGATAGTGTGTATGTTACCCTTGTTTTGTGATTTGGTCTTCCTACCAATATATTTTTATTTCTGTAACCTCTATCTGTGAATGTCATGAGTGACTACAAATTTTACAAGAATGACAAATGGATTAGTTCTTTCCTAAGTATCTTCAGGTGAAAAAGATGATCTAGCCTAAGAGTGCATGTTCATTTCTTATATGAATGTAGAAACTATCATCTTAAAATCTATTTCTAGCCTTGTTGAAATTTTGGAAGGTGAAGTTCCTCCAAAAGTTGTCATTATCTTTTTCAAATTACTCTTGCAATTGAAATAAATCTGATCTAAGCTTCTGGGCCATCTTTAGTATAGATTCATTCTCATTTTATGGGGTCTTAGAATTTTGGACTTGGTTATTGTTAGTAATATTGATTGGTACTAAAGCCTTTTGGTCATTGGTGTGAAATCCATTCATAACTTGATGACTCAAGAAACTTAGGTTCTGATTAGGAGTAACATGGCTAGTAGGTAATACATTCAGAATAGGGAGTTGGTTTAATGCTAGAGCATTTTGGTTATTGTTTGCCAAAAGGTTTAATATAGGCATCTAAGGATTAACATTTGGGATAGAATAAGCCATCTATCCTTGAGACTACATTTGGTCACTAGTAACCATTGCTTCAAAATAAGCTTGGGCCTATGTGTTGATAGTTGGGAAAGCTCTTTTTACAAACACATAAATCATGGGGTCTACTCCATCTTTATAAACTTCCACAACTAAACCCTCATTAGGTTTGTATGGATCCATGGTCTGACTAAACATCTTTTTGAACCTGGGATTGAATGATCTAATGGGATCATTTACATCTTTCTTAATGGAAGTAAATTGGTGATAAATGACACTCGGGCTTATGATCTTCCCATATTGATCAATAAAGATAGTGTCAAAATTATTCCATGAGGTAATAAAATTGTCAGGTAAATTGAGGAACCATTCATATGAAACATTTTTGAACGTAAATGGAAATAATGTACAATCTACATCTTTATGCATAACATTTACCTAAAGGCAACCTTGAAAGATTTAGCATGTTCTTTGGCAATCTCTACACAAGTTCAATGAAATATTGACAATTACATTTTAGGATTACAAGGAAAGTCATGAACTACACCTAGTATATTGATGGGAGAACATCCAAGCCATGCCATATTTGGATGAAAATTAAATGTAAGAACCACTTGTTAGGGTGAAGATGGTAGAGACTTGGAATGCCTAGGTCTACCTCTATCTTTCCTAGTTCTTCTATGGGTCTCTAGCTCAAGCAAGCGCTCTCTTGTCTTTGAATGTGACCTGATCTTGATCCTCAACAATTATAGCTTGAAGATTAAAGAACCTATTTGAAATGTGTTGTAACAAATTAGAATTCATAGATAACTATAAAGGGACACAAGTCATTGATATTTGACTAAGTAAGCTCAAATATGTGTTGAATTATGCAGAGATGCCAATTCATTGCAACCTATTACTCAAATAAACTCAATATTCACCAAGAATTATCAATCTTCAAGCAAAACAAACCGTTCTAATTTTAAATACTATGAATTCTTTTATCCTAAAGCTATCCTTACCATAATTTGACTATTTCCTTGTAGAGAACTAAGATCTTTGCCTAACAAAGTGCAAATTTAGTTTAGAAACCATCTAGATCGAGGATATTTTCACTTAGAGTGAAGACTCACTCATAAGGGCTAAGAATCCTATAAATTTAATGTAGGAATTATTTCAATTGTTCAAGAAAACACTCATTAGAGTGTTAGTGGGGAGCTTCATGTTGATGCTTCTAACTACCTCATATGTGTTCTTCAGTGTTGATGAACACTTCTCATTTTAAGATTCAAATAATTCAAGGCATGAGTTGCAATTTGTGACAATTATATGATGTTTGTGGTGTAATAGAAGTAAAGTATGGAAATTGTCAACAATATTTATTTAATTTGGTGGTTGGGAGCCACCAGGGTCTAAATATTTGTAATAATTCTAACCAATAAGTTAATATAAATGGATATTAACAATGATCTTTAAACTAGGTGAGTTTTGATAAAGAAAATAGAAAAAAGGAAGGGTAAGGCAGAAAATAAAATGTGATTGCAAATTCCCCTCTCAAATAATATGACAAAGTTATAATTAATTTGAGCATACATGAACCAATTTGTGTTGTAAAATAGTATAAACTCAAATTACATCACAAACCATGAAAGATTCAAAGGAGATATATAAACCACAAGTAAGAACCAAGTTTACTTTAAAAGTTTGCTACTGTAACCTAAATAGCATATGCACATCCAAATTCAGAGCAAATAAAGTGAAGTATACTTAAAATATTTTTAGATAATCTAGCATTATCACAAATTAACATGCCTATGAAAAAAAATGTATCTCAAAATGTAGAGAACAATTAAAATTTAAGACAATAACATGAAATTGAGAGACACATTTTATTTCAACAAACTATTCAGGCAATCTTTTTAGAATTTCTTAGTTGTATTAAAAACTCTTTTATATACAAATTGCTTGGAGTCTCTTTAAAAAATGGTAACCTTTGCCTATTTATATGAAACATAGGAACTATACTAATTATCATTTCCAAATATCCATGGTGTGATAAGGAAAATTATCCCTAATACAAAGATTACAATGCAACTGGCTTTCTATGCCAATTTTGACAAAAGGACTAATATATGCTAACATACTAGCATATATATTATAAAATAATATTGTTTTATGTTACTTATTGTGGATGTTCTTCAACTTAGTATATTAATCTCTGATTATCTCTAAATATATTTTAGGATTCACCAAACAATCCTCTTCTTAACCTGCCAATGTGTTAAATTCTTTGTCACTCTTGGATTTAAGGTCTTGAATGCATTGGGCCTCTATAATATACTTCCCTGATGTAATGATGATATGAAAGACCTTCTAATTATCCTTGATAGGATACCCTTGGTTGTCCTTAATGTTTTAGATGAAGGTACTGACCCTTTTCTTGAACTCTTCATCATCCATCAGGTCCATGTCATTGGTCTTAGAAGGGTTTACCAATAGTGCCTTTAAGAGATTCTCCATCCTTATTATCAAGCCTTTGTCCTCCTTTATGAATTTGTTGACAATATCACACCAATTGTTTAGGTTGAATATCTTATATTCAAGGACTCCTAGTAGGGCATGCAAATGCTCCAAATTGATGATCTTGATGCCTTGGACTTGATTATTGTTATGGACATTAATCAATTTAATTCCTTGACCTCTAGAGTTCTACCATTGAGTGATTAATGCTTATGCTTTCGCAATTTTATGGGTTAGGGAATTTGATCTAAGCTTTAGGGCCTTCAACCCTTTAAGTGTGTCAAAGAAGGACTTATTTAGTAGTTTCAATATATCCTTAGGGACTGGAAATGTAACTTGTGCTTCTAAGTCTTTCTTCTCCTTTTCTAGATTGGTGATCCTTTATTGCATCCCCTAGATTCCAACCAAGGTAATTATTGATTGAGACACAACCAAACTTGCCACAACCTCTTGATGGATGGGATTCTCCCCTATTTCCTACCCTTGTCTAAGAGTTAGGCCTACAAAAGGTTTTACCTTCTGAAAGGTGAATTCCTTAGTGTTAATGGTAGCTTTATTGGTCATCATCCTTTCAAACCCTATTGTATCTAGATTATACATGACAATGGCTACTAGTTTAGAGATTTTGGGTGTCTTTGGGGTTTCAATCCTAGTTCCACTTGATACCCCTGGACATTTTATTTTATTTCCACTTTCCTTGGCTACTTGAACAATTATTCTTTATTCTTTCTCCTTCATGAGCTCCTTGGTCCAACATTTGGCATTATCAAGGGGATCTCCAACTATAGAGTTCATAATTACCAGTGAGAGTGATTGGGAAGGAACCTTTTGGAGTTTCCCATATATGAACCAGTCAATAATGATAGGTCCATGTATGGGGAACTCATCACTGAAAAAAAATTCTTCACTGGTGGGATGGGTCCATGTCACCTTTGATCTTTTGGAAGACCTAGGGACAATGACCAAATCAACTTCCCTCTTATTTTGTGTGATAGGGACCAATTCCAATGCCACTTCTTTTCCCTTATCTTCCTCACCTATTTGAGGTCCTTTAATTTATGTCACCTCAGTTGTGGCTCCCTCATCTTCTTAATCAGACCCATAGGTCTCTATAATTTCCTTGAACAATTTTTATACTATCTGATATGGTTCTAGGGCAACCATATAAAATGCTCCACTAGAGAAGATGATTTTGGAGGTTAGGCTAATGATGAAGGATCTTCTCCTACCCTTTCTTCTAGTTTCTTCATCCAAGTTCTTAAATTTGGAGTGCCTATTGTTGTGGCTGACTTGGAGGTGTATTAGAAGTGGAAAGCAGTAGATGATAACACAATGGGTTCATTTTCCATCTCTCCCCAAATGGTTTCTCTTCTCTTTGTAGTCTATGTTCAAGCTTGAAACCATGTTGCCTACATCTTTTGACTACAAATGAGGGACAACCTTATGATTGGGGTCCCATTCCTTTAGGTCATCCTTCTAAAAGCAAAAAACATCCCTATATCTAGACATGATGTCTAATTGTTTCCAATCCTAGATCTAAGTTATCATGATCAAGAATGGGAAAAGATGCATAATTCCCATCCTCTTCTCCTTGCAATCATGATAAATTCCTTGGAAGATTTGGTCAGCAATTTCTGTATTAACCAACTTGAGGGGGACATAGATAGGCAACTTGAATGGTTGGGTCATGATCCCTTCTATTATAATAAAGGTATAGTCTAAATAGTACTAAATATCTCCCATGAGGTTGACATACTTCTTGACAAGAGCATTCATTATAGACATGGGTTTCCTTATGATATTCTTGACTAAAGTAGGGTATATACAATCACAAATGAAGTGCATATGAAATCCATACTTGAAAATGTGCAACTTTGCATAGTGATGGGTAATGATAATTTTGATATGGTAGGACCAATTATTGACAACAAGAATATGAGTGGATGCCATTTATGAATCCATCAAATAGGACATCATGGTGAATTTTTGGATTGTCATTTTTTTAATGCCAAAAAATTGTCTCCCCAAGTGGATGCTAATCAATTCTCCAATTGGTGGAGTTATCTTCTCTTCCACCATGAAATATATGTAGGAAACCCATATGGGGTTGACATCAGTTATGGTGGTTACCCCTAAATCTATATACAATAGGGTCATAATGATCCTAATCCCTTCTCTAAATTGAATGATATGGATTTTACAATAATGGTTCCTAGCCACATGAGTTCTTTGTATTAAGTAAAGTCTCAAGATAGCATCTAGATAATAATAGGTAATACATTCATTAATGGAGGGGACATTTGTGTGAGCTATAAGGAGCTTTTAGTAGCCTTCAAAATCTACTGGGGTGATATAGGCAATTCTACTTGACCTTCCTTCTTTGATGATCTAGTCATTGTCTATTCAACAATCAAGCAATAGGGGTGCAAGGATGTCAATGCAATGTAATACTTCAATTTTATAAACAACTTGATGAAGACCTATCATTTATATTTTAACCGGGTCCTTGATCCTTATTTTGGTGACTACCACCCTTTACTCACTGGATGATATAGGTTTTCGTTCCTTAATTATGAAGGAAATCTTAGACCAATTCTTCATGTCATTGGCCAATGCTCCTGTGTCCAATTCAATATCTTCAAATAATCTCCCTTCATGGTTTGTAGATAGATATATGTTTGTCTCTTCTTTCTATTATTGCCTTACCACTGCCATGATCTTAATTACCTTGTTATATGACTGGTCTTGATGCTCAGGATGACACTTTAAGCTTGCTTAATGCAATTGTGTCCTTAATAGTAAAGATTTAAGGCTTTAATTTGAGTTTTAGGTTTTAAGCTGGTCAATTAGGGTTTTAAGCTCTTCAAGTAGGGTTTTAATTAGATTAGGTAGGGTTTTTGAGGCTTTAATGGTGAAGGCAATAATTTTCATAAATGTATACATGTCTCAGATCTTATGGATGACACCACTTATGTAAATTTTATCTTTTTGAGTGTGCCAAATCTTAGGATTGTCCTTTAGTGCTTAAATGGTGCTCACATGGACCTCCCTAAGCTCGTTATCATGGCACTCCTATGGGAATCCCTTTGAAAATTAGTCCTTGGATTTTAAATAAATAATTTTATGTCACTCCATTAGATTAGGATTATAGGATGAATGTGAGCCTTCGATTAGGATCTTGGGGGTCCTTTTTGATTGGTCACTCAAATCCTATATGACCTAATTATTCCAAGTGGTGAATTTTAGCTTTCTTGGGAAATTAATAGATGTCGTTCATCCATGTGTCAATCTATTGGGCTCTACGATCCTTGGTTTAAAAGTCCACCTTCACTTCATGCTATTGGATCAAGATCAATGATAGAGAGAGAACTATTGATCTTTATTTATGAGGTCAAAGTTGATTAGTTGAGAGACCGATTGTGGTTAAATTTGATAGTCTCACTGACATTAAATATGTCCTCTTGAAAATCAAATGATGGGATCATGACTATCAAATTTAAGTTTGTGAGGTTCCTTTGGCTGAATGATAGCATGCCACGCATTGCATTCTCAGTGCTCTCTAGATTATGGGGTTGACATAGTTTGTTGGATCAAGCTAGGAGATGAATGTGAACTATTGATCATGATTCAAGAGGCTTCTTTAATTAGCCCAACTTTGGGGGTTCTTTGATCTCGTGCCATTAGATCAAGGCCATTAGGTGAATGTGGATAGTCAGATCTGGTAAGATGCATGAGCATTAAGTTAATATATAATGCAAATAGGCTTATGCTAAGGGGTTAACCTTAGATAAATAGTATTAAAAAAACACTATGGTATAATTTTTAATGTGATAATTCTAACATTTAAATGTTTAGAAGGTCCCCTTTTGGACTAAGGATAAAAGCTTGGATGGGGTTTATTTTGAAGGCCTTATTAACAACAAAGACATCCTCACAAAAATCAAATGATAAGAGCAAGATCATCAAAATAAATGTCATAAAAACTTATATAGTGAGCAAGGTTTAGTGCATAGTCTATCCTCGGATGATCTCATGCCATTCAAATGGGCCTCCAATGAAGCAAAGAATGTTAGATCTGCATCGAAGTTAAAACATCAAATTAGAGCATGATATGTGTAGTGACTCACACTAAATTTTAGGATCCTCAAGGCATAATTTGCTTTAAATAAAGTCCAAGACATTTCAGGTTTAAAACTTAGCTTAAACATTGATAAGGTCTTAGGCTAGGATGAAAAGGGGCTTATAGATATAACACTTAGTGAGGTTAGGAGGACTTTAAAAGGGGGAGGGAACGTAAATGGGGACTTAAGTATAGTTTAATGTCAAGGTTTGGGCATGTTTGAAAACATAACCAAGATTTAATGTAAAATTCAACTTAGGGTCTTTCTAAAAGGACAAATGCCTACTAAATTTTCTCTCGTGAAAACTTGAATCTGAACCCTTAGGGTTTTTGCTCAAGAACCCTGCCTTCCTCCATGAAACCTACACTTTTCCATCCAAGGGTAATCATTAGTAGGGTTAGATCATAAGGCATAATTAAACATGCAAGGACCCTTTCCCTTTTTAGGTGGATGATCTTAAAATTCTAAAAATAATAACCTCATGAAAGCTAGACTAGGATGCGGATGTTGTAAAACATTTACAGGGGTCCTTATTTTGCAAAGTAGAAAGAAATGGGGTATGTTGGTCTCAAAAAAAAGATCATACACACAGTCCTTAATCTTCCTTTATAATTAATCTAACATATAGGTACTCTCACTCTCCTCTTCTTTCCTTCACTCTCCAACTCTCTCACATATAAGTCTCTACAAAATCTCTCCCCAGTCTCTCACTCATAAAGTCTAGAAATCACCATCTTTGATTTCTCTACTTATAAAGCATACTTGATAATCAACACCTTGGTTAGACATTAGGCATGCCTTAGCCCCTAAGGCATATCTCACATAAATACATAACTTAGTACAAACTTCATAGGTCAGCCATTACACATATGGGTCACCCTTTAGTAGCTACACCATTTAACAAGGTTCTTATAGCCCTTATAGGTTTTATGAAGACCTATTCACCCATTTAACACATCATCAAGCAAATTAATAAACACATGAACACTTATAAAAACATAGGTCCACTACTTATGTCTCCTAGAACGTCTTCAAATGATCACACTCACTCATGCTCACCTCTACGTATGCTTAAACAACTCAATCACTGCCCTGGAGCACAAGAAAACAATGAAAAAAAACATAGTCAAATTCTTAAATTTTATTCATACAAAATAATGATTGATCACACCTCAAAAAACTAAATAGAATATCCTCATGGAGTCTATAACACTCCCCAATAGCCAATTCATCAAAAGACATCAAAATAGTATCTATATAAGTTCAATTATTCTTCTTAGGGCATTTACAAAATAAGCATGGACACACAATCAACTTTGAATATTAATATCTTGACTATACACACTTTGAGATCTTTTAATCATTCCCATTACATATGCCATGGAGTCCTCATCTTTGCTTTACAAAACTAGCAAATTTAACTTATATCAAAAGATATGGATGAAAAATAGATCTCTAATTTTTCTCTTTGTTAAAATAAAATATTTGAATGACAATGACTAGAATTAAACTATTCACACTTTAATCGCATCTCGTATCCTTATTTCTCAAAGCAATTACACACTGCTAATTTTGTTCGGTCTTTTACACATAGAATGTCAATGACAAAAATTACACCTTAGTCACTTTGACCTCATTTCATGCAATCTTGAAATGTTGACTCAATGCACTTCATTGATTTTTGTAGATTAGTCAGGTCTCTATCATCTATCTCATACCATTTGATCAATCTGTATGATCACCTACTCACTATTAGATCCTTATCATGTACCTTTAATAAATCATTAAATAACATGCACCTATCATCATCTAACTACTTCCTGACTTCTTGGAGCAACATGTAACATCAATTTTTCTCAAACTTTAACTTGTACATAAATGACCAAGTATGGAGAACCTTTCAATATGCATAGGAGGCCAACTTTGGATAAATATATCTTTTGTTTTAATCAATATCATGTATTACAAATTTCACCATATGTTCGCATTTCAAAGAGGAATCCAATTATGTACCAAATTATTCCTGGAACTTTCACGCGTGAAAGATATAACACCATTAAAATGCCTTCTAAAAATTTTCTATCATAGAGCAAACTATGTCAAAAACCTGCTTGAGATGCCAACTTTGAATAAGCATATCTTTTGACATGCTTCATTGCATGATTTGAATTTTAGCGCAAATCAACTAGGATCAAAACTGAAACAAACCCATATGATCAGTTTCTATTGACACATTCACACATGTAAGATATAACATTATCAAAGTGCCTATTCAATTATTCTTGTCACACATAAACTTGGCTAAGTATGGATAAACATAGTCAAACTGCCTAGGAGCACAACTTTGCACATACACATCTTTTGACGCACTTCATCGCATGAGTTGAAACTTAGTGCAAATAACTAAGCATAAAAGTGAACAAACCCATATGATTATTTTTTCTTGACACCTCCACATGTATAAATGCTGATTTTATCAACATGCTTACTCAGCTCTTTCTGGCCATGTTAATTTATCTAAGTATTAGAAAATAATGAAATTTGACTAAGAAGTTAACTTTGCACCTTTATATCTTTAATTGTACTTCGATGCATGACTTAAAATATGGAGTATAACAACTAGGGACAAATGTGATCACAACCATATGACCAACTCCCTTTGACTCATTACCACAGGGCAATGGTGACATCATCAAACTATCTACTCCAATTTTTCATCACTGGACCAAAATGTCTAGATTAACAAAATGAACAACTAAATAAATACCACTCATGCACACAAGCTATCAAAGAATATAACACTTCTTATAGGACCTATGTTACATGCCCAATACTTCAGACTCATCCATAAACATCTCAAACCAAATAATCTTCGAAGATCAACCAAAATTTCTTCAAGTATACTAGGACAAGTACATTGCACACTTTTTCAATGCCATATAGATTGTCAAGGCTCTTCATCCACTCACTAGGGCAACTCTATAACATACGATAACATCATTAACAAATATCCAACATCAATAACTTATCTTTAAGGGCACTCTTCTTTCCAAATATAAATCTAAATAAATTCCAAAATGCAACATTTTCTTGACTCCTAAAACATATGTTGCAACTTCATAAACACTAAATAATAAGACTCGAAAAATTAAAAAATAAAAATTTATGATCATTTTTTACTTTCAAATATAAATTATAAATACAAATAAACTAAAGGAAAATAAAGATAATTAAGACTGATACCATTTTCAGCCATATTTTAATGTTATTCAATAAGCTTTTCAAGAGATATGAATAGAGTTTTTGTAAAGAGAAATGTTATTTTATGGAATGCGAGTGTGAGTTTCCCCCACCCACACACATATATATATATATATATAAAACAAGAATCTGTGTGAATTACATAATGGGCGACTCCATAATTCATGTTTCTCGAGTAGAAAATGCAGAATTTCAAGTACGCACCCAACAAATTATAAATGAAATATCATAATTTAATATATTGAATGTCATATAAATAAAAAATGTAGAATTGAGGTGAAATCTTGAGGGACTAAAAGAGTATTTATTAATGTGTGAGAGCATAAATTTATATCTGGCGGATCATAATCCCTTGGTGGATTTTGTTATGAAAGCTTTCTTTGTCAAAAGGATCGGTAAAATAACACCTAAGATGATTCTCCCGAATAGAAATCAGAAGGAATCCATGATACAGTGAAGCTTAGAAAGGAATTGTATTGAGTAGCTATTAAATTTATTGGTTTTACATGTAAATGAGAAGTCTTGTAATTTTGTTTGTTCAAAGTATGCTTGCAATTTATCTGTATTTTTATGGAGATGGGCGTTTAGATATTTGTTTATTTATAACTTCCAAAGTTTATCATCTAAATGTGAAAGAATTTCTTGTGGAATGGAGATTGACTAAATTTGATAAAATCTTAATGATGAAATGTATTGTGCATTTGGAATTTCATATAAAGGCCGTATATACAAATGACTACCTTAGAGCTAACAATTCCACATCCTCAGGATTTTGAGGCCCATGTTCTATTTCAAGACAATTAATGTATTAATGTTTATTACGTCAAAGGCAATCTATATGAGAAACTATACAACGATTTGTCTGCTGCATGTGGGTAGGGTGCAGTGATTCAGCTGGTGATACCTGGGTAGGATGAAGGGGAGGTATTATCTGCAGACCCCACATGTTTTGAAGGGGACTGGGATGAGCGGTAGTCTGCGGTAAGTTTGACGGAAATAAAGCGACATTTCAGAAGAAAGAGAGAATGAAGCTGAGGAAGTCGTTCGCGATCGTGAGCCAACTCTAAATACATTTTTACATCTCTGTAAATAAATAACTTTTTAAAACCAAGATACGAAAGAACCTAAATCAATACGATAAATTAGAGGTTTAAAGGTCACAAGGCGCGGATCGCCTCAAAGCAGCGATATTCACATTCGTATGGGAGATTAGGTTCCTTTTATTAAGACAATAAAAGGAGGATCCACCGGCCATGCTTTATTTGCACAATTCTAAAATCCCTTTCTCTTTATCTTAAAACTTTTGCAAGCCCAGAAAGGCGGATAAGAATTTTTTCCCATTATTTAAACCAAAAATTCCTTTCCTGAATCTTCTCCTTTTGAAAAAAACTCCCATGGTAATACACCTTTGCGCTGCACTATGAACAAGCCTCTGTGATATTGAAGAAACCCTCACAAACCGTTGAGTTCCTTGCACTAGAAGGCATCAAAAACATGCGTCCTAATGACTAATAAGCAAGCAAGTGCGACGGAATCTTCTAATATCTCTGTAAAAACAAAAATCGTCTTTCCAAAATAAAATCAATGCATCTACTGAGACTTGATATGTGAACATATCCCTGTGAAACAACAACCAGTAATACCAAAAAAGCCATCTCGGATGTCTCCCTCCGTCGATTGTTTTCCAAAACCACGAAAACATGTTGTGCCTTCATGCGTGCTGTGAATTGCCTTTCCTTAAATTGCAATACGTGTCAGGCTAGGCCTCAAAGCTGTATGGTTTACCTTACTTTTTAGTACACTTATTATCTGATATACACACTTGGTTTTGTTTTGTATATGAACATAAAATCTCTGAATAAAATAATAGTTTTTTCTATTGGAAGCACATCGTCATATTAATTGACATGTTAATAGGAAAAATTATATACATTATATAATATTTATGTTACATATATTATGTAACAAATTATATCATATTATATTATTGTATATAATAATATATATAATAATTTTTTTTTGGTACATTAACAAAATAATTATATAATATATATGAATAAAATATATAAATATATTATATTAATTGTACAATGATATGTAATATATTAGTAGATTATGTTATAATAATATTACATAATATAATATATCATATTATATATAATATATGTTTGGATTAAAGTAAACTCATTTTTTATTAATATGGAACTTAACGTGGATATATTAAAAAGTTTGAGTCTCCCTCTCAAAATACAAGATAATAGAAGATACAATATACTAGAAAAATAAAAAGGATCCTGACAAAAAAGAAAATAGGAATGAAAAGAGCATAAATGACCCAAACAAAGGAGGAACAATAGAAAAAGGAACAATGATAAATTTTTCTTGACACATAAACCAATCAATTTTGGCTAGATTAGAAACTAGCATAGACTAATGGAGAGAGAGGCGCAGGTCTATAAGAGTGAAATAAGATTTTTTTTTCTGGTGCGGGAACTAACCGGTTTTAGTCAGAATAAAAACTACATTGGGCTAATGGAGTAAGAGGCACATGTCTCAATAAAGTCAACGAGAAATTATAGATTGATTTTGGTTGAATCAAGAACAAGCCTAAAGACAAATGGAGGTCTAGGTCTCCAAAATCACCCAATTAATAGAATCCTTGTGGGGTCCCATTAGGACCTGAAGCTAACAAAGCACTTTTAAAGAAAAATCAAGGGAAACACACAAATGACAAATGTTCAAAATGGTCTCCAAATCAGAGCCATCTTATATTTGCCTCAATCCAGAACCAACCTAGCCATGAAGGGAGGCCTAGGTCTCCATAAGTTGTCCATGAAGATCCATCTGGAAAAAAAAAAAAAAAAAACACACCCAAGTGCTCTCTAGAGTGAAAAGAACCTTCAAAGTCCCCAAAGGACCTAGACCCAAAAAATCCTACAAAGATGTAGCGTTTATGATTAGATCATATAGGTCTCTTGCATCCCTCATTTAGATTTGGAATTAATTAGAAACCATAAAGGACACAATATTAACCTTCCAAAGATATAGCCTAGCCTCCCTAAAATAATCCTTACCAACCAGAAAGTAGTAATTCTAGACACAAAGTGAAGCCCAAGGTTCATAGAGGAACAACAACAACAACAATAATTTATAAGTCATTAAAAATATTGAAAAAACTATCACTCCATGGGAGTTTTCTAGAAGACATGAACATAATGGAATCCAAAACAATCCAAGACCATACACTAAAACCTTCCTTACCATTTTCACCAAGCGCTACCTACATGAAGTTTCCTCGAGAAGGTAGATGGACCCAAAGGACACCCTTGCTTAAAGATCCATACGGATATTCCTTAGGACTCATAAAAATATTAGTATCATAAGGTCCATGAAAATATATCGTAACCAGATGGAAGAAAACTATCCATATATCCAAAGGAATCTAAGCCCTATAAAGTTCCTTAAGGGATGGCTCAAAAGCAACATAACTAAGGATAAAAAGAACCTGTAGCTAAAATTTAATCTTTTTTAACCTCGTATCAACAAGATTTAATTTACACAGATTAAAAAGAGGTGGACTTGGGGAAAGATCCTAATATGAGGATATCATTTAAAATTATTTTGAAACAAAGTAGTAATCCTTAGCTTACCTAGTAAGATCAGTGCTTTCTCCACTACCTCAAGGTAAATAGAAAAATTATCAAACCCTATGATCAATGAGACAGAATAGGAAACACACCAAGACAAACTCATTTTAATATGGCCGTCCTAGTATAAAAATTAAAGATTGAGCTATTAGTGAAACCATGTTGCTAAATTCAATTCCCATGAGTTGCTCCATCAATCAATTTAGGGCCCTTACAATTACAACCCAAAAATCCTTCGAAATGGTCTCCAAAGGCCATGTCATGGCATAAATTCTACAGGGTTTACAAAATGGAAATGGAAAAGTAACAAATCCTTAAAATCCCATTCCAATGAAAAAATTAAAGGAGATGCCATCTGAAGTAGGTTGTATAGGACAAAGTTGTCTAAATCTAACCTTCTAGCTTTGTGGTATTCTATGATAGTTGTTATCCTTCCCAAATAGAGCTCTCCATCACTATCCTCCATATCCTCTTCATATTCATCATCCTCATAACCATCTTTAGCCTCCCTTGAAACCTAATTTGAATTTCACCCTCCACTTCCTTTCTTTGTTGTCATAAGGTTCTTATTTAATTATTTGTTATTAAGTAATCACTCTAAGGAACTTAAATCATCACTATGCTTGAAGATCCTTATAATCATCATATGTTATTAATATGTATAATAGTATATTATAAATTAATAACATTTTTAATTAACTATACATATTATATATAGTTAAATATTATTATAAAAAGATACGTTTTTTATTAATATCATAATAATAATTTTATTTATATTAAGAATTATGAGAAATTACAAGGCAACACATAACTTACAAGTGGTGAAAGATTTGAAAGTGAGTTTGGTGGTGATTATGAGGGGAAATGATAGAGTATCTCATGTGATATCATACACTAGAGGGCCTATATCATACACATGCTCCAACTTTCGAGAAGTGGTGGTATTTTTATTGACTATTTTATATTTGATTACAAAAAGACTCAACGTTCGATGTGTGGTTCCAATCAACAATGTGATGAGGATGATGTGGGGGTAATGCATTGAGGTTATAGATATCATCATGTTCATTCCCCCCCCCCTAAATACTTATATTATAACATGTGTTAGACTAAGCAACTCAATTGGCATTGTGTGAGTAGTTAAACATATGTTTAATCTAACACTAGGGGTGGTAGGTTTTCACTTTTTGGTTCCTCATTAGGTTATATATGCCACTATGGGTACCCACATCATATGTTTAATAGGGGAATATACTCTGATAATTAAAATAAAACCATTACAAAAAAATTAATAAAAAGAAATATTTAGCTCCCATGCCAACACCACCACTGTGCTCACTACCAAAACTAGGGCCATCTAAACTACTACCAAGCTCATTAGCACCAACTAAACCTCTATTAAATCCAATGTCACCTACCAAACCAGCACCGATACCTTTGCCTAAAATTTTATGAAATTGTAATGATGAGGGGTGATAATAAGGTATTTCAAGTAATATTGTACACTAAGGGGCTCATATTATACACATGCCTAACTTCAAGGTAGTTGTTGGATTTATATGAAATACACACATTATAAATTAGTTTTTAGTTTTCAAGGTGGAGGCATATTTTATTGACTATTTTTTATTTGATTATAGAAGGAATCCACATCCAAAGTAAAAATCAAGTCAAAATTCAATTTCAGTGATGTGCAGGTGATAAATTGAGGTTCTATACTCTATCTTATTATTTTTATTGTGGTTGAAGTGATTAATGAATATTTTTCAAAGTGTACGTCACATAGTTGAATAAGGGGGAATCATTCATGCTATAATGTGAATGATGTGGTAGACAAGTCACTAACTAAGATAAAAGTTGGTCGATAGGGGATCAATCCTATGTGGTAGGGAGAGTTGTTACCTTTAATTATCAAGAAAAAAATACCTACCAAAACAATCATGAAAGATATATTTCATATATATATATATATATATATATATATATATATATATATATATATATATATATATATATATATATATATATATATATATATTAGTGCTATATATTAATGCTATATATATACACATCCCATGACTTCACTGACACATTTACACATCACCTTGAAAACTTGCATCATATTTTGAGGGGTAAATTTTTTACAATGCTGGCATAGACACACACTTAAATCAATATATGGCCAAACAATTTTTGTTTTTATTAATGTTTTTGGGTAAATCAAAACCCATTGCCACTGACTCAACATCACCAAAGTCTATATTATAGCTTATGCTTGACTATGATTCTAATATATTGACAAATTGAGAGATTAAATACCCTAACTCTAGGTAAATTATTGGATTTTCTTCACCACCTATTACAAAGAGGTTTGTAGCTTGAAGGGTGGTGGCATCTTCAGGTGATCAATTTTATGTGGAGAGTAGGGTTGATACATTTAATTATCACACATTAGGGGGTGTCCACATCATCTGGTTAGAAGGGGAATATACTCCAATAATAAAAATATAACTCTTATAGAAAAATATCAAAAACAAAAAATCTTTAGCTCCTATGCCAATGTTTCCACCATACCCATTACCACAACTATGGACATATAAGCTACCACCAAGTGTAATATCACCAATGAAACCTATAAATATTCCATTTACACCTCCAAAAATAATAGAAACACGTTTTCTTAAACCCAAAACACAACCCAAACCACCTTCAAGTCCCTTGCTAAGCCCTAATCCACCATCAAAATTACCACTAATAAATTTTCTAAACCCATACCTTTGCTAACCAAACTATAGTCAAAACCTCCACCAAATCCTCCATCCTAAGGTCTGATGTGTGAAGATGTGTGTCAGGTGGTGACAGAAAGGGAAAATAATATCCTATAACATATCCAAATTTTCGGCAATTCTTAGATCTACATGACATGCACCCATTACAAAGGTGTACATAGCTTTCAAAGTGATGATTTCTTTGATTGGACTTCTTATATTATCAAGTGTTGAGGAGGAAAATGTGAGGAATATTTGATTTCAATAATGTTTCATGTCTAATTTTGATGATGTGGGGACAATGCATTGAGGTTTCAATGCATATATCTCATCTTATGTTCATTTACATTGCCAATATATTCACATCATAGTAAATATTGCTGATGTGGAGATAAGGCATTGAGCTTTCAAAGTCTATATTATAACTTATGTTTGTCTATAATTCAAATATATTGAATCCATAGAAATCTCACATATGGTGTAAGATTTTGAAGTGATTTAGATAGTGATAATTATGGGTAGTGATGATGATGAGCAATGCCAAGCTACTTCAAGTGATATAATAAACTAGAGTGCTCATGTCATATACATGCCCTAACTTTAGAGTAGTTTTTGAACTTAAATCAGCTACACCCATTATAAATTGGTTTGTAACTTACAAGGAGGTGGTGTCTGTTACTAACTACTTTCTATTTGATTATGGAAGGACTCAATGTCCAATGTATGAATTTAATCAACAATATAATTATACTGATGTGGGGGTAATAAATTGAGGTTCTAATGTCTATATTGTTGCTTTTATTTTAGTTGATGTGATTAACAAATATTTTAAAAAGTGAATGTAACATGGGTGGATAAGGATACATCATTCATTTTATAATGTGAATGTTGTGATAGAGGAATCATTGGCTGAGAGAAAATGTGGTCAATTGGTGATCAGTCATAGGTGCCAAGGAGAGTCGATAGGTTTAATTCCAACTTATTATCAGTTTTAGACATCATACATATAATAAAACATAGTAAAATAGATTATAAGGTGATTGAGTTAGTCGTTAACAATGTCAATGTAAGAATTAATCACTTATGACAAAAAAATATGAAAACTAAATATACATTTATTTCAGCATTCCTTGCACCCTCTGGGTAGCTACTAGAATTAACATTATCCTCATAGGAAAATAGTAATTCTCAAATTATTACATATAAATATATTTAAATGAATAATAGTGCATATTCTTTCAATTAGTAGTCATACAATTTACCCAAAACTAGTAAAAAACTTGTTTGACTAAATTAATAACTAAGTACATGGTAAGACATGGTTAAGTGCATATAGAAATATGGGATTTGTAAAAGGAATTTTAATGCAAGCATAATCCTTATATTTCAAATGTTTCATTTTTATGTTGAAGGTGTTTTATTTGAGAAAGTATGAAAATATTCATCTCACATTCACCCTAGAAACATAATTTTTTTCCACCCATCATCTACTAACACATGTTAGGGAAGGTGTTATTTATATATGTTTATATTTTGGTGACATGTCTAGTAGGAATCCGTACATGGTAGTGACTTGGCAGCCAATAATATTGATGTCAAACATAGAACAACTGTAACTCTACCATTTTTTCAATTCATCCTATTCCATGCACTATAGATTTCATGGTGAACTCTCTCACATAAGTCACTCACTATCTCAAATTTCAAAGTAAACTTAGGTAATGTGGTCCACATGGTGTCCTTTACATACTACACAAAATGGGCTTGAAATTTTATTGAAATTTCAAATGGAAAGGTATCATGAAAATCAAACCAAAATCATTTTTACATCTAGAGACATATAACCATAGCCACATTAATAGTGGCCAACTATTTTATTACTAAAATATTATCTTTTTAGGAAATATGGATTCTAACTAAGTCATTAAAATAGCTAGAATTTTTTAATATGCTTATACCATTCTAATCATATATGTGAAATTAACATTATTGAAAGATATGGAGAAATAAGGATGTGAGGCTAATTAGGTTATGAAAGGTACAAAATAAGGCTATGCAGTCAATTACATCTAGAGAATGAAGTTGGAAGGTCTTCATAGATTTATCTATGTGCCCATAATATAAACTAAATAATTTTGAATAAATAGTTTAGGACAGATGAAAAAATTTGACCATAAAGTGTAAACCTTCAAGGAATATAAATGTATTCAATCACCTATGTAAATCATCATATTCAACACAATATTTATACTAAAATATACTAGGTAAATAGTGGATCATGCTAGATGATCTAAAAAAATTTAAAAGGTAAGACAATTGCTTCAAACACAAATATTTATATAATTATTAGAAGTGAATATTATGAAATAAATTCAAAAATATAAATACATAAGAATAAATATAACTAATTTTGGAAGCTAGATAAATCCCTGCTAAAAAGAATAATAAAGACATTGTATGCTCACAGATATCTTATTAGTCGGTAAGTTTTCATATTTCGGTGATATTAGCCTCTTAGCTAATTACATGTATGAAGCAGATAAGACTTCGAGGTGGCCTCAATAAAATGAAAAATGATATAATCTAAGACTATTGACATTGGTATAAATCAATCATCAGGGCTAACCCTAGTGGCATAAGTCATCATGTTTTAAGAACTTGAATCCTTTCATGAATCAAATAAAAGAATCCCAATATGCTATCAAAATTTGCCTTCTATTTGGTCGGCACCAGTTTGATATAATACATCAAAACTTTGGATTTATATCTAAAATCTAGTTTCCATTACACCCATAATAAATTATGAATAATTGAGCCACATTAGAATCAACTAGATCTTAAGGAGAATGTTTATCGACTAATTGGTAATTACTTGTGAGCTTGGTTGCATAATGAGTTATACTTGGTTGAAAATTTTATGAATGCTCTAGCCACATCAGATTCTACTTGATTTCCAGAAAGCCTTGAGGGATTAAATGTGTCAAGAAAAGGTTGGATATGCATAGGGGTTAGAGAATGTTAAAAAATGAATGTAAAAGTCTAAAATGAGCCCATGAATGAAATAAAAGTGTTTGGAAGAGTGAGAAAAGAGTGTTATTGAAGTGAGTTCCAAATATTTTACAAAGTTCATGCCCTTAATCTAGATCAATTACTTTCCAACATATTGATGCTCTCAATTTGAATTTATATCCTAATTCAAACATTAACATGTTAGTCTCTAATATTCAATATACTGATGGGTAAGTTAGGTAAACTAAGGGAATTACATTGATAGAGTGCTTCTTATACTAGTTAATTTATGTCTTTCATTTACTAGTGCCATCTCATTTGACATATGTACCGTAAAAATAGTCCTAGATATAAAAATAAGATTAAACATGTGCACCTCATATTAGATGTTATCCTTGAGACCATCAATTTAAAATCTATTAAAATTTTCTTCGATAATTATATCCCCCCACAAGAATATTTTCATAACTATTAAATATAATCCTTGATAAATCAGGTTTGTCACATATTTTCTAATGGGATAAAGTAATTATTCATAACATTGACATGATAGTGGAATCGTAATCCATCATTAAAATTTTACTAACACTAAGAACCTTATTATTATGACCATAAATCTATAAATAGAAAATTAATTACACACATTTTATCAGAATAATTTAGGCACACACTTTATAAGTATAAATATACGATTACCACTTTATGCCCACATGAGATATGATTTACCTAAGACAAGTTATCTATTTGGTTGATCTAGAATATTGGATCCTCTTCATCAAACTTAATCATATCCACTATTTGCATCATGTTTTGTGACCCTAGATTGGAACCATACAAAGGAAATGGCTATGCTTGAATTAAGGCTTCTACTACATTGACCAAGAGATTCAAATTGGTTTATCTATGTCATAGTGAATTATTATTTATTGATAAAATTCATTCAAAAATTTAAAATCTTATCTTTTCTATGTCTGAGTTCATGAAAATTATGATTATTGTTGTTTATATAAGATTTCATATTTAAATCAATATACTCATGCTTGCTTAACTTTTGATCTATTGAAAAGAAATGAATAAAAGCTTCAATGATTCATAAATAGGGCTCAAGGTCCTATTTTTTGATAAATTTTCATAGATTTTTTGAACCCTTGCCTACCCCTAGTTTTTGGTCGTACCATACAAGTTTTTGATAGTGCAAAGTTAATTTTCACCTTTGACCAAATGATTTCAGAATTATTTCAGCCTCAAATACAAAAACATAAAGAATAGATACCTAGTATATTTTTTTTATCTTTCTAAAAATTTAAACATATATAAAAAATACATAAAATTTAGATTTTAGAGAATGTTTATCAAAAACACTAAAAATACAATAAATTACTCAAAATGATCACCAAACCCTATTTTTTTATTTTTGATTTATTTATTGATCTTTTAATCTTGATAAGAAAATAAAAATACTATGTAGTGGTTCTCAAGATATAGATGTTTCTGCAAAAATATGGGTTTGAAAATAATTTTAGATGAATCCAAACTCTTATACACCTTTAATGAAATTACATAATATCTAATTAGAATAAAATAAATATAACTTAATATTAATTAATGATATTCAAATGTATGAATAAATGAAGAACCACTTTGATGAGAAACCTCCACAACCTTACAATATGAAAAAAAATCATAACATGGTGGAAAATTAATAACCACTAACTCGTATAAATACCCTAAATATCTTATAGATAAAATATAAGATGATCCTAGTAATAATATTAAGCTATATAAATCGTCCTATGAATTAATTAATCATTACTATAGCCATAAATCAACCACACATAAAAATACTTTTTATAGGATAAGGGAATAAAAATATAGACATATTTAACACCATGGGGAGAGAATTTTGAATCTTTTTTTAACATGGATTGAGTCCATCACCTGAATCACTAAAACTACATTGATCCATTATTGTGAAAGTTACGTGTAGTTATAAACTACCATGGTGCAAAGGACAATTCACTTTACACCTTTACATTTTAAATTTGATGTGAATATAGGTATTAAGGACATATTCGGGTCACTCTTAAAATAGGGAAATAGGTGATTCTTTGTTAGGGTCAACACACAAGTATTATGTAACAATGAACTTGATTGTATTCACAAATGTCTAAGAAGATGTGCAATAGTTTCCTGATGTATTAAAATACCTTGTTTATCAATTATCTACTATATTATAATAGCCTGGTGAAGAGTTATATAAAGGATTAGGAGGAGTTAACTCATACGATAACTCACGTGGGACTGAGTGTAACTCATTGTGGAACTCATAGGAGAACTCATAGTGGTACTCAGCTAAATTCTAGGTGGAACTCACCCTCTCACCCATTTAACCTCTTCTCACACCTAAGTAAGCTAAAGCTATATGTGTATGGATTATTCATGTAATAATTAAATGTAATAATTAATATCCAACACCCACACCCACCTTTAAGTATAGATTAGGTGGGTAAAAAATAAAATATGGGTCTCATTAAAAATTCCTAATGAGTTACCCATGTACAATTCCACTCTCAATAAGTAGAGTAAAAGGAGAAAACTGAGTCGAAAAAAACTACCCCCAAAAAGAGAAACAAAGAAAATAAGGTAACACTATAAATCCACCATCCAACACCCTGCTTAAGCATAGCTTATGTGGGATATAAAATTGTATCTTGGTAGAAATCCCTCATGAGGTACCCAAGTACACAATGATGATCCACATATCCTATAAAATATGAAGGACATGTGCCTCCATAAAGAAGAGAGAGAATGTACGCACATAATTTTTCATGGTGAATGTTGTACTAGGTCCCTCTATAATAAATGTTATCTCTTCCTTTTATAAGAAATAAACCATGAGCTATCAAACTACTAAATTCCTACTCAAGTGGAATGAAGATAGGAATCATGATGTAGATCTCTAGAAAATGCTCAAATATCTCCTTGATAATGCTCAAATTTGCCAAAGTTTGACTAGATATCACAAGAATAACTATGAAAGATTCCATTGAAGAAACATACACTGTAGGGGAGAGAACAGCCAGAGAAAAATATAGACATGGAACATTCACTGAAGGAATGCCCATGGGAAGAGGAGAGTAAGGCTTAACAATCATTAAAACTAAAGACTAGTCTAGAAATGAAGAACTTAGATTTTCAAGATAAACATCCATAAGAGCATATGAGTCTTTAGTAGTCTCAATATGTAAAAACTCATTAAAATTACTAAAGTCCTCTAAAATGTGAGTCTGTGCAACCTTTAAAAGAGCAATAATTTGCATAAAAATGAATGAAGAATCTTTAATGAGATAAGAAAAAGGTCTGGCAAAATCTCATCATATAGTGGGCGATAAAAATAAGGAAGTATCATCATAAGAAATAAAATCATGAAGAAAGATTACAATAGTCTCAAAAGAGAGAATAAGAAGAAGAGGAAGAGGTGTGACATAACTCTCAGTAGGATAATAAAAAACACTGTGTAGTATGCTCCAAATAGTACATAGACACTATGTATATGCCACATGGCAATGAATATCGATGGAAACATGTAGTAACATAGTGTAAAAAACCTTATCACAATTATTATCCCACTTATCAAACCAAACATGATCAATGGGTGTAGGGATTTACCCATACAGGAATGGAGTATGATTGTTATGTGTGAGCAAGTGCTCCATGTAGGCATGACACGAATCATAATTATACTTCCCAAAAAGGATCACTAGATAGGAAATAATATTCTAATAGAGTCTCTCAAATGAGTTTGACTTGACTGAAAGAAGACACCAGGGAAGTGCACAACTACATAAAATACTCTATAATGAACCCTTAATCACACTCATAAATGGGATGTCAAAAATAGCTAAAAATGCATCTAAGTGATAAATTAGTGATGGAGTAATGGAAATCATTTGTGCATGATCCAAAGATGGACTTCAGTCTGGGCCAAAAAAGAGTCCATATAGATGAGATCAATAAGTACATCAAGTATACTGCAGAATGTAGTAAGGCACATAACTCCCCCTGAATATGGTTTCTTATAACTTTAGTGGACTTTACAAACCAAAATAGACAAATGGAAAGATGACACAAAATATGCACTTTTGAAAATGGTGGCACTCAATTCTGAGTTAGCAATCAATAGTTATAGCAAAATACATTTTCCATCGTTAATATCGTATTTAATTAAATTTCACTTAAAGTTTAAATGCTCGTCAGGTTTAAATACCAACTATGTTTTGTAACCACCCATTAGAATTAGAATGAAACTACAAACCTCCTCATATCAAAAAAGTCAAAAAACACCTAGACCAAACACCCCCAAGGTATAATTTTCTCAAAAATCCTCTCGGAAGGGGTTCTAATTAAAAATTACAAAGTTATTTAAATAAAATTAAAAACATGCTTTTCTTTTTAATTATTTTTAAGGAAATTTTGGGTTTTGACTTTACTACTTATAAAATATAAATAAGATAATTATTGATGAATTAATTTTAACTTCCTTGCCAAACCAAAGAGAAAAATCTCCAACAAGATTTATATGGTGCCACCATGGGAGAACTTGGTCTACAATGAAAAACCAATTTAACCATTAGATCTATGCATATGTATATCCAAGAGTAGTTTCAAGTTAAAATATTGTTCCTAAATGCTAAAAAAAAATCATGCATAGATCATATTTGGGATGATGTGATTATAAAGCCTCCACCAATTAGTGACAAGCTGAGTGAAGACTATAGTGAACCCTCCATAGAAGGTGGAAAGAGATAGCTAGGCTAATTGGTGTAGGTAGCATAGGATTGAATGGATGATGGTCAAAAATTGTAACTAAATCTAATAAATTATTGAAGGTGGTAACATAATAATCAACCAAGAGTATTTGGTAGATATAGTTTGTTTTTAAAACACCTAGATCAAGACATTGACATTAGAAAAATTTCAACTGGGAAGTTAAGAGGCTCCAATGGCATGGTCAAGCTAATATAACAAAAACACCTTTAAAATGTTATGAAGTGTCTTGATGACTAGCATTTTTGTGATTGAAAAATTTAGGGTTACAAACCTATAATGTTTGATTCCAATAAAAGGTGACACTTATGAAGACCACCATTCAGAAAGCCCAACTTAAAAATATTTGGATTTATTTACATATTGGTAAGGATATTCCAAACCTTGTGTTTATTTTGAGATATGTGGTCTCCTAAATCCAAAAGACATAAAGGATACAAAGGAGAGCCTTAATTAAAATCAGTACATGTGGATCTAGAAACTACGACCATTGGAATCAGATCTAAAACATGCCTCTAGAAAAAGATTGACCTTATAGTTCAGTTGATTAGATTTCTTAAGCCGGATATGTTCCTAATAATTTATCAATATCACTAATACCCATTTTAACTTCAATAATCTCTCCAATAAACCCTTGGCCAATAAACAAGCATGCAAATGCCAATATAAATAATAAGAATTTTTTTTTCAAAAATTCAAAGAATATAGAATATAAATCAAATAGATAAACTTGAAGTTCATTACCAGAACCTTAGGATTTGATACCATGCAAGATCATGCCAGTAGGTAATCATCTCAGAGAGTGAGAAAATAAGTATTTTTCAATAATTACCCTACTTCTATTTATAAATATACAAGTAGATGTGCAATAATTGATTCATGTATTAAACTGACTTGCTTGCTAATTATCTACTTTATGAAAATAGCCTGGTGAAGAGGAATATAAATAAGGAGTAGGGGATTTAACTCATGTGAGACTAAGTGTAACTCATAGGAGAACTCACAGTGTTAATAAATTAAACTCTAGATAGAACACACCATCTCACTGAATTAACCACTTATGTCACTTAAGTACGCTAAAGTTACATGTGTAGGGATTATCCATTTAATAAGTAAATGGAATCATTAATATCTAACACCAACACCCCCCTTTAACCATAGATGATGTGGGGAAAAAAGAAAATATGGGACCCAAAAACAAGCCCTGATGAGGTACCCATGTGCATTTAAAATATCAATAACTAGAGTAAATGGAGAAAACCCACTAGGGAGAAACTCCTCCCCCCCCCCCTCCCCAAGGAAATAAAAGCAAAAAACAAAGAAAATAAGATAGTACTAGAAATCCCACTCCAATTATTTTCTCTACTTCATATCATAGTGAAGAAGAATATAAAGGAGTAGGGGTAGTTAACTCAAAGGAGAACTCACATTCAGATTGAGTGTAATTCACTGTAGAACTCATATGATAACTCAAAATTGTACTAATTGAAATCTAGGTAGAACTCAAGGTAGAACTCACCCTCTCACCTACTTAACCTATTATCAGACCTAAGTAAGTTGAAGATACATGTGTAGGGATTAACCATTTAATAATTAAATGAAATAATAAACATCCTACATCAACACCCCCCTTAAATGTAGCTTAGGTGGGAAAAAAAGAAAAGATGAGTATCAATAACAAGGCCTGATGAGGTACCCATGTATAGTGCACCTTTATATAGCAAGAGTAAAAGAATAAAACATAATGGGAGAGAACTCTGCCCTCCCCTCCCCCCTATCCAAAAAAAAATTAAAAAAGAAAGAGGTAGGACTAGAAATTCCCACTCCAATAGTCGTATCAAATGGAAATACATTCTGCAATCTGTGCATGCAATTTTTTTTATTAGAGATAATATTTTAAAATTTAATTACAAGATAAGGGTTTAGAGAAATCTTGTATCTGAAGGGTTTACATATCCATGTTTATATTTGATAGGCTTCTTTTTAGAAAAGGTGACTATTTCAAGTTTGTATATGGTTACTATAATTTTTGGGATGGTTTAAAAGTGGTCATCATCATAGATCAAGTTACCATATTTATAGGATCTCTTATAAACTATTGAAAAACTTTATTTTTTACATTTATAGACATTGCAAAAAATTAATTAACTCATACTCAAGTACAACTCTCTCTATCTCTCTTTCCCTACTTCAATTATCTATTATTCTAATAACTTTAATTACTATCATCACTTAGGTGGGTCTAAGTTAATTTGGTTATATAAAATCTTTCTTATTCCATTGTTTTATAAAATTAGTTTAATATTATACACATTTGTGTGTGACTTTTAGAAAACATTAATATAATATTTGTAACTGATAAAGAGTGCAAACTTATTGCATGATTCATGCAAGATACACTTGTAAATGGAAAATGTTAAATTTTTTATGGTTGCTTTACTACATAATTTTTATTTAATTTATTAATTGTAGACAAGGTTATTTATTAATCATAATATAAAATTTAGATCATATAGGACTAAAAAAAATTGGGAAAATGATTATTTTTTCAAAAAAAATGATACTGAATGAGTTATGAGTATAGTAGGACCAATGGAGCATCTTGAATAAATTATTTAAGAGAGAACACAACCACTATGCGAGTGCCCAAAATTGCATTAGATCAATTGGGACCTTTTCTATATCATATTTAAAGTCCTTAGATAGATTTCTATCTCCATGTATTCCTTTGGAAGTTCAAGTTCATGTACATAATTTGCTAAGTCTTTTGTCTTCTCTTTGCTTGCTGAAGGTGTTATTTCCATTAGACTTTTAAGGACTTTTGCATGAATACAATGTTAGATGGAAATAGGTATTCAGACTTTATGTCTTAGATAAAAATTATGAAGACTTATTCCATCAAATATTTAATTTGTTACAATTTTTTTTAGATAATTCAATGTCATATTGCTTTTGGGTGAAGTGTTCTACAAAATTTCCAAAGGGATATTTCATTGGTTTTAGAATTTTTTTCTATGAGAAAAAGTTTGAAGGGCACTTGTCTTTTGGGCATTTTGGCTACATAAAAATCCCAAAATAATTGTAAGGTCATTTTTTAAATCCAAAGGTACTTTCAATAAATCTTGAAGGGTTATTTTGTCTTTACAAAATGTCTGAGTGATTATATCCTTTGGGCATTTTTCCCTGGCAAAATTCTTGAAGGTACTTTCAAAGGGTGAAGGACACTTGGAAAAAAATTGAACCTTTGGGCATTTTTCCCTGGCAAAATTCTTGAAGGTACTTTCAAAGGGTGAAGGACACTTGGAAAAAAATTGAAGGACACTTTTGAAGAGCCATTTTACCTTTGAAAAATGCCCTCAAAAAATGTTTGAAGGGTAATTTTGGATCCAAAATACAATTATGCAAATCTTGAAAGGCATTTTGAAGAGATCGAATACCCATTTAGAATGTTTGAAGTGATTTTTTGTAGATAAGTGCCCTTAAATAAAATTTTGAAGAATATTTTCAAAGCATCAAAGGGTACTTCTGGAAAAATTGTTGCTCAGTAGAGGTCCATTTCATTCATACATTTTGGTTGATAAAAAATTTCAAAGGATAAGTTTAGATGGTGAAGGACATTTTCAAAACTCTTGAAGGGCACTGTCAAGACACCGAAGGGTCATTAAAAATGTTTGAAGAAATATTTTGTAAGGCAAGTGACCTTAACAAAAAATTTGGAGCGTATGTTCAATTACTCAAAATATTATTTTAGCAAAATTAATATGAGGTAGAGGTCTATTTCCTTTGGACATTTTTCCCAAAAAAAGAGTCTGAAGGAATTGCATTTCTCTGGGAGAAGTACCAATGCCAAATTCTATGGGGAAATTATTTTAGACAAATTATCCAAAATAATTTTTGTGACATAGGTAAAAGACCTAAGTGCCAAATTATTTTGACAAGAGTACAAAGGTTTAATTCCTTTAGGATAATTTCTTGGAAACATTTCATGTGAGATAATAGTGCTATAGCAAATAGGGAAGACAAAGACTTGGACACAATTTCCACATAACTAAGTCCCCAAAAGAATATTTCCAAATTATAGGTGAGAGTCTTGTAGACATTTTTTACTAGTGCAGAGAAATCAACTTTAAGTTATAAGGACTAATTATTTGGATTCAATTGTTTGAGATGATCCTGTGAACATTATTTTGAGACCCAGGCAAGTAGAAATTTATTTTCAAATGGGGTAGATCTAATGCATGTGCTTGTTTGAAGTGGGATGATGTGATATCATGAGGCCAAGGTTGAAAATTTAGAGATATCATAGGAAAAGATAAGGAAGATATGTGGCACAGCTGCATGCCACAAGGTTATATCTTGAGCATCTCATTATAGGATCTCTAGCTCATACGTCATTGGGATTAGATGATCTAATGACATGAAATCATTGATGACTATTTAGTAAATCTCTAAGAGATTGTAGGCTTGAAATGTGTTTGAATCACATTTAGTGTGTGACTAGTGTACGATATAGAGTTTAGAGGGCCCACAATGGTGACAACTAGAATAACCATATGGATTTGAAGGATTTTGCACCCTTCCTCTGATCAAGAAGGATGGTGCAAAGGTGAAGAATTGTCTAATGAGCTGTGAGTTGGACACATGGTAGTTATTCAAAAAACTTTAATCTTTGAGAACTTTTTAAATATTTCCTCACTTGACTTTTCATTGGCAAGGAGCAAAAATTCCTTGAAGGCTTGAATGGTCAAATTTTTAAAAAAGCAAATGCAAGTCTAGACCCAAAAGAGTGAAAGGGTGAGATAATCTTAAGTTGTATTTTTATTTTCTCTGATTTGTCCCAACTCCTCCATGGAAGGATATTGTAGGTTTGCAAGGTTTAGGTGGGCCACTCTAAGGAAAGATTATAAAATGGCCATAGATCTAAAATATTCCCAAGAAATCATTCCAAGATTAGGTTGTTCCATGTTGTGCATAAGAGGAAGGGCAGTTGTCTAGGTAGTTCTAGCCATGCTAATGAGGGGTCAAAAGGGAATCTCCAAGAAGTTACGTAAAAGATAAATGGTTTGTTTACCTTCTCAAATGAATATTCCTCCCATATCTCATGTAAAGGGAATTTAAAGCCAAAAAATCAAGGAGTTTATTCTAGGTGGTTACAAGTCCTCATCATTCATGATGAAGGTAGTTTTAATTTTATTTTATTTTAAAAATAGAGGAATATCTTAGGCATAGCAGACGGCATTTTTTAGATGGAAGTATCTCAATGAGATCAGAAAAGTTCATCATGCATTTTTGAAAAGTGTATCCCATGGTCCCATATTTAGGAATGATTGAAAATGTATAAATATAAGGCTTGTTTTCTATTCAAAGGTTGTCGGTCATTATTGAATTTTTAGGTTGACATAGGTCATTTTAAGCCTCCACTTCTTCTAAAGTGTAGGTTCTATAGAAAATTTTCAAGGATCAATTGTTGTGTGTAGAATTTATCTCCCTTGCTAAGGTGGTTGCATATGTATAACCATTAGTAGGATTTGAGAGCATGTTTATGTCTCCCTTATTAAAGGAGTAATCTCAACATGCATATCCCTATGGTAGAATTCTAAAGTGTTAATTTACATAAATTTTTTTCAATCCTGTGGAAAATATTTGTGGCTCTTTACTTTATTATGCTAATAAAATTTAATAATACGATACACAAGTTCTGTTGATTAGATATATGACTATATGTTCATTACTAGTTGTCATTGTAAGCATGTGTCTAGTTTATAAATCCATTTATATAGTTATATTTGTAAATGTATTGTTGAATACCCTTAAAGGAATTAGTGGGTTCATGAATTTTGAAGGAGAAACTATTTGGGATTTTAGATTCAGTGTCTGTCCTAGTCTCTCAAGGATCATTTGATGTTTGTCATTGTCTTGTATTTGAAATGCTTGGTGTGTCCTAACTAAATAATTTTTTCTTGAAATACTGTTATATACTCTATTGTTTGGAAGCCACTAGCACACCACCCTTCATTCTATAATCAACTATAAATCTATCATGCCCTAAAAATAACACACTCTCTTGTATATCATAAGTGTTATTTGCCCTATAAATAAGATATTTCCTATTCAGAATGTGTTTACATGTTTGACTTTAAATCATAGCATTTCAATCTATTGTTTAATTCATTGTGTTGTTGAATATTTTATAAAATGAATATTGTTGTCATAATTTCATTTGTCTTTAGTAGCTTGTGTATGAAATAGAGTATTTGTGTATTTTATGTAACAGTCTTTCAAGGGTGAAGTGTATAGATGCTTTTATGCTCTAGTCATATGTGTTCCTTATGATAAGAATACCCATGGAGATTTAAGTGTAAAATCCCTCCATGTGAGCAAGTTACCCCATAGGTTATGTCACCTTGGTTTAGGTAGAGCCAAAAGTAGCAGGGAGTTGACCATAACCTTTTTAGGTGACTCTCAATGATTTTCTCTAGTCTGGTCCATTCTTGATGCCAGACCCTCCCCTAGATAAAATAACATTCTATTAGTTTTCTCATCATTACTTGCCATTTCCTTCAAGTGTGCAAGGCCAAATTAGAGAGGTGTACAACTACGAACCAACACCCTTGTGGTGTTATTATCAGTGACTTAATTAAGGTCAAGATCACTTGTGTTATCAAGAACTCTTATTTAGAGTTGTAATTATTTCATGTTGTGATGTTATCTATTATTACTACATTGATTTGACTATCTATGGCCATCAAAGCCATAATACTCCACTAGGGAATGTGCTAGGATTTGAAGTTTGACAATTTGACTTCTACAATGTTTATTACAAAGTGTTGTTAATATTTCATGTTATAAGGTGTCCTTTTAATTTTAAACATAATTTTAAAAGTTTTCATCTCTTTTTATATTACCTCATCATTAAAATTAGCAATGCATGTTTTCAACATGTATCACAACTAGTTTATGAGCTATTATACTCTAGAATTTTGGTTCTAGTTGTGACTCAAATTTTTATCACCTACTTTCAAGGAAGATCAGTGCATTTTTTGAATATCTTTATTTAAACCTTGAGTGTTTTTTTATGTTTGTAAATCTAGAAGGATTGAGATCATCCTTCAAAGGTGACTCATACAAAAGGCTTGTCTCACCCTTAAGTTTACACCAAAGAAGGGGAAAATTCTGAAGTCCTATTAAAGGGAAAAGTTTATCTATTTAGGACTTCAAGAGCTTGATAATATTAAATTATTTGTTACCCCCCATATTATTGAGGAGTATCACAACTCTTCTACTAATTCTGAGACACATAGTCCTGTCTATTTTCCAACTTGTTCTCAACTAGTTGAATCCCCTCCCAGATCTCATCCATTGAGTTCACCTCATTTATCCCCTCATGTCCATTTGCCATTTTTTCTTGAACCTCATATTAAACCAATTATTATGAATATGTACCAAGATGGGAATTCACATCTTTCATTCCATGTTCTTACATTTATCCCTATCAATTTTGATGAGATGGTAGGCTATCATAATGAGGTCCCAAATGAATTTAGGAAAAATGCCTCCTAAAATTCCAAGGGAAAAATATAGTGAGTGGTGATTAGAACCTAAGGGATTTTCAAAAATATCATTGAAGATTATGAATTTGAGTATGAGGATGTGTACATCAAGCTATTTTTGCACACATTGGAGGAGGATGCTTGTGAATGATTTAATTCCCTTATCACTAAATGCATTGATTCATGGGAAGAGATGCAAGATGTTTTTATAATTTAGTATGGTGTTAGGATTGATCCAAGGTTAATCTCATTTAAATTTTAGAATATAAAGAATAATCCTAATGAGTGTGTGTAGGACATAACATATGGTTCAACAAGACCATAATGGAGGGACCAAAAAACATTAGGCCCAATAATACAACATGCTTAATAAATTATTGTGATGCCTTTGATAATAAGGATACATATTTCTTCAAGGACAAGGCTTCTACTAACATGTATTTGGCATTCAATATGACCATTCAAATTGATAACAATATCAAGGTTGTGGGAAAGCCCTTAAACAAGCAAGAGATGTGAAGTTGGTTAATCTATAAAAAAATAGCCCACAAAAGACAACCAAATTTGAATAAAATATGAAAATTTTGGTCTCTATTGTTAGATAAATGTCATATAAGTTAGATAGAGCTGAAAATGGGTCCCTCAAGTGTCTATTAGCTATGAACAAACTCCAAATCTGAATCAAGCACAAAGGGGGCCTACTTTCCACCATCAAGATTATGATAGAGGGAAGAGGCATAAACATGAATAAATAATAGAAAAAAAAATCATAATGGACGGGATGAAAACGAAGTGCATGATCCTTTAAATGCTAAGGTAAATTCTATAAATTATGATTTGGACATTTATTGGTGTGATAAATTCTTCTTTTCACACCCTCCATGTGATACTGCTAAAGAGCTTGATGAAGATCTATATGAACCTGAATATGTGTAATCTGACTATGATATTTTTATTTTCGATTCTCAAAAACTTCAATATGAATGTGCTACCTCCATGGATTTACTGACTAATGCTACGTTTGATCAATTTTCTAGTGTTGTTGAAATGGAGAGTGTCCCAACTTTTGACTTTGCTTGTGATGTTAATGTTGCACAAGCATATTAATTCTAATCCATGATTTTGATCTCTTACACTCCATGTTGATCAAGAAATATCCTAAGGGTAGTCTATTGGTTGAGGATAGGCAACTATTAATTAATGTAGTAGTTACCCAAAATATTAACTACAACCTGAGAAGTGGGAAACTAGGTGCTTCTCCTCAAGACATTTATCCTACAAATCCCAAGGTAGGGAATGTGAGCAAGGAAGCAAATAAATTTACAATATTCTACGAAGATTCCAATATGGCACCTATAACCCAAGTTGATAGGCCTAGAGGTGCTCCTGCTAAGAGCAATAAAACACCCATATTATCTAGCATCCCTAAGGTTGAAGATGAGTTTAAACAAAATCAACCTTTGAAGGTTGTTGTCAAAGATCCATAACCACCCTAGCCTTCTCTGATTCATATTTTAAGTGATCGTATTCTAGATGAAAGTGTTATTACCCTTACAACAAACACACATCTTCCTCAGTATAGTGTATGTGATATGCCTCAAGTGTTGAGTCAAATAAAGATCATTGTATCACTTGTTGAGTTATAGTGAATACCTAAACAAAGGAAGATGGCATTTTTATATCTAGAAATTCATGAAAGGTCAGGTATAAATGAAGTTGAGGTACCCTAAATACCCCCAAAAGAATGTGAAGAAGTAGGAGAAGTTATTAAACATACTCTAGATGTCTATTTGGGGATTACACTTGTAGAGAATCAACTGAATGTGGATCCATTTTGTATGACTCGATTGATCAATGGTCTAATTATTCATGACTACATGTTTTAATTTGGTGTTCTTTACAAGTGATGGCCGTGGGTGTCTTTAATAAGCTTGGATTGAAGATCATTTTAGTGTTTGCCATGTATTATGCCATATAATCCTGAGAGGTTCCATTTATTGCACAAGTTAAGGGGCTAGTGGTAGAATTGGTAGTTCATCTTAAAAAGTAATTGAACATGGATGTGGTGGTTTTGGACTACCCATCTAAATGGGGGATGTTTTTGACACATAAGTGGGCCTCTACCATGGGTGTAAGTATGAAGATGGACCTTTCTTATGCTATCATTCATTTAGAGGGTAACATGGTTAGGATTTATAGAGAGCCAAAGATGCTACATGTGATTGAAGATCTGAAGCATGCTCTAAATGAAGTGTTGTACACATATGTTGACCTTGGAAACTTTGTTGGGAATGTTGATATTAATAATATCCTATTGTTTTTGATGTAGATTCTGACAAAGAAAATGCAGTTTGGGAGATGTGCTTTGATGGGGCTTTATTCAATCTTCAAAATGGAGTTAGGGTTGCCTTATATACCCCCAATGGTAAATGTTTTATGTTTTAATTTTATATTTTTTTTAGTGCACTAACAATATTACTAATTATGATGCACTCTTTCTTAGTCTAAGGATTGCTCATGAATATGGAGTCAAGTGTTTGATTGTTAAGGGTTATTCTAAGTTGATGGTAAATTAAGTCTATATTGTTTTTGCTATGAAAAATAAAAGTTTGAAACATTATCAAAATGTTGTTTGGGACTTGTTGGAGTTATTTGATGCATTCAATATTTTTTATCATGATAGGAGTTTTGACTAGGAAGTTGAAAGGTTTGAGGGATAGGTACTCAATTTGACATTAAAAATTGGACACCTCATTAATATTATCAAGTGGAGGTGCTTGTAAGGCCCTCAATCCCATGTAATGTTCATCATTGGCACATATTTTATAATGATGAATAAATTAAGAGGTTTCTAAACTATGAGGCTGAGTTCAATGATCATCTCATAGACATGGAATCCATGGTTTAAGTTTATGATGGGAAGGAGACCTTATTTGGGAAAGACATCATTTAGCTTAAGACAAACACTATCAAAAGAAGACTAGTAAGTTTGGAAGCTTCTTTTGATGGAGTTGATATGGTCAAGTTGAGAGACTCATTTATTTCAAAATATGCAACTAAGTACAACTTGGGTTATCCATAGAATCCAAGGAAGGATTGGATAGGTACTCACTTAAGTGTAGCTGAGAAGGAAGGTTATATGTAGTTGCTAAGGAAGTACCAAGATTGTTTGGCCTGGTCTTATTCTGATCTAAAAGTGTATAAGGAAGACTTGTTCCAGAATGTCATCCCATTATAACCTAATAGCAAACCTTTCAAATAGAAATAGAGGTCCATTAACCCCATCTTGGCCACCAAGATGTGGTTGGAGTTAAAAATAAAAGGGATGGTGGTCTCATTCATCCCATCAAGTATTCAATGTGGGTTGTGTTGACCCAATTTTGCCCCTCTGGCAAAATTTTGGTCACCCTCTTCAAAAGCTATGAAAGGCCAGTTAATTTTGAGTTGTAATCCATCTTCAGGTTCATGCTCAGTTCAACTGAAAGGTTTGACGGCCTTGCTTCAACCGAAAGGTTCAACGGCCTTGGTTCAAAGAAAAAAGTTCAAGTCAACGGTTCAATGTACAAAGGTCAAAATCCCCTTTCGAAGTGGCACGGACTTCACAGTTTGTAAGGGAATTAGCTTCGATTTAAAGCATTTCAAAGTCCATTTTATTTTGAAATTGGCTAAGTCCCACAAAAAATTCAAATTTTTAAGCAAAGGGGCGGACCGCGGCTTAGCAAAAGACGAAAAAGCATTTTCGCAGACTTTTGTCTATGGGAAATGTCTGTGAACAAAGTCCATGAGTTACACAGCATTGAGCATTGGAATTGCCACGAGTAGCATCTAGCAGTGTTTTCACTGCACACGCAAACATAGCAAGGAGTGGCAAAATGGCTGTGCACAACAAGGAGCGGCAAAAAAGAGTCGTGGAGCTTTCAAACCCTGGCAACTATCCAAGAAGGCCGTGAAGGAAATAAGACAGTCCATGAAACAAAGTAGAAAGAGAGTGCCCAAGAGGCTGGCAGACCATTCGAAGGACCTGCCAAGTTTTTGAGTGCCGATAGTCTGCAAAAATTCCAACATTCACCAAGCCCAACACAAAATGAAAAGTCTACAAAAATTGCAGAAGCCCACAAATTGTTGTGAGCAGTAGAATTGCCATGCACGACAGTTGACCTGCCGTGAGCGATGATTTCACCACGCATGGCAGCCAAACCTACCATGAGCGGTGATTTCACTATGCATGGCAGCCAAACCTATCGTGAGCAGCAAAATTGCTGTGCACGATAGTCAACATGTAGGTAGCGGCAAAAAGGGCTCACAAAACACAAAAAAAGGCCCAACTAGCTGGTAATGAATTAGGTTGCATGCAAAATAAGGCAGCAAGCATGGTCTTGATAGAATTTTTGATGTTACCTATAGTGTTTTCCCTCTTCCCAATGAAGACTCAAATATCCACTTGCAAGCAAAGCATCAATGAGTCTCCTCTTGGCTTTTCCCATATAAACTGGCAGACTAGGTCATTTTAAAGGATCTTCCCCATTTTTGTAAAGAGCACAGCTCTATAAATTTTCCACCTCAATCAATAAAATATAGTTTTTACCTCTTTCTTGAATGGATACCCTGTGTATGTCCTATGTGTTTAATTTGTGTTCAGTCATTTTCTTTTAAATGCTCTCACAGGTTTAAATACCAATGCACCAGCTATCTACAAAGTGTCAGTTTGCAGCTTACAGGTGAAGAGTTCCATTTGGGGTGTAGAAATAGAGGAGGTCACTTATAGTATGCATTCCATAGCATCTTGGTCAGTCCCTATTTCTTTTATTTTTCATTAGAACCTCCCTGTCATTACAGCAACCTGGTCTTTTCTACCAAGTCTCAGTGTATGTATGTTGTTTTATCTGATCCTGAGTGTGAATGTGGGAAGGTCATCTAGTTTTGGTGTATCACCTCTTTAGAGTAGGCTATTTGTTTTCCTGTATTTTCTTCTCCCTTTTCATCCCCCCCAGTATATCTATATATCTATATTTTACACTGCCTGAAACAAACAAGATATATCAGAGGGAACTAGCCCATACCTAGAGACTCTCATGTCCTGCTTCGCCATCCCATAGGCAAGAGAGGAGTTTCCATGTTGCGGGGAGAGGGTAGGAACCTATTTTCTTGCCACCAAGTGCACTTTCCAATGTCAACAGTTTTGGCATGCCTGGTGGGACAGTAATTTTATCAGTTTTTAATGCAGTGGTATTTCAAGATTGATGCAGGTCCTGCTATAGTCATTCTAAAGATTTCCAGCATTTGGCGACTCCACTGGTAAGAGCTTAGTTCTTTATTTTAAGACCAGTAACTTAAAATTCTATGCCAAAAGTCACCACAAGGTCAGCCTCAAGGGGGGTCCCTTTTGTTTTCATTGAGCTGCCTTTAAACTCTGCTAAAAGTCTCAGGTTTGAAAGAACTCACCCTTATCCATTAGTAAATCCTCCTAAACTTGTTGCTGGGAACACCAACCCAGCTCAGCCACAGTTATAGCCCGTTCCAGCCATGGCATTGCCTTTTGTAGCCTTTTGCAGTGAGAGCCCTTTAAACTTCCCACGCTATGATCTGATTCCAGGAACTGCGCTAAAAAATGTACCTTCTTTTGATGGAGTGGGAACTATTACAGTTGTTTAGCATATCAAGAATATTGCCAACCTTTGCAATATTCATAATATAAGAAAAGAAAATATTTCCATCAAATTGTTGGCACTGTCCCTTAAAGGCAAGGCTCTTGATTGGTATAGCACCTTGCTTGTGAATTTAATACATTCTCGGAACGAATTGGGCACCCATTTAACTAGTCATTTTTGGGAGAAAATTGATGGCCTCTCTCTTGCTGAGCAACTGACGACTATAAAGAGAGCTCCACACGAGTATATGCAAGACTTCAACACGCAGTTTCAAAACAATTGGGATAGATTTCCCATCCTGGTAAGACCAACTCCCAGTTACGCTTTCTTATACTATTTAAAAGCATTAAACAGTGACATTGCAGTAATGATCCAATCTATGGGAGGGCACATATTGCCTGATGCTTATGACATCGCCATAGCAGTTGAGAATTGCTTGGTACAAGCCAGAAAGATCACTCCTAGGCCCAACATGCCACTTTTCCCAAAGATGTTGCCCCCTATATAGACCATTGTTCCCATAATTGCTCCCCTGCCCACCATTGAGAAGCCAGCTGCTGTTTCATCAAATGAACTACATGAGGTAAAAAGCCTATTGCAAAACATGTCAAATGAACTTGTAGCTCTTAAAAGGCAATAAGCTCAAAATAACAAGCTGAATCTAGGCTATCAACATTATGGTCAAGCACCTAGGAACCCTTTTCAAGGCTATAATCAAGGACAAGGTCAGCTCACTCAGACCAAGCCTTATCAAAATTATAACTCAAGCCCCTCTTCATCATCTAAAACCATGGTGCCGACTCAAAACAATCTAGTGCAAGAGTAGCCAGGCTATTTCACCATCGGACATGGTCAAGAGTAAGCTGTCCATATGAATGATATGATAAATTTTTTCTAGACTTTAGAACACCAAGATGCTAATCATTCCCAATTTTTTGAGTTTCCAGCTCAGCCGAGCATGAGTAACAATCAAACTCAGCAAGATTCTACCCTGATAAATCATGAAGAAGGTGAGCTCTATGCAATTAATCATGGGGGTGCTATAGGCAATCAGGTTGATTGCATTACAGCCAACATGAGATTTAAAAGAAGAGCAGTTGGAGAAGCACAGGCTTCCCCTCAGGCAGCAATGAATCCTCCACCACACCCTTTTCAAAGGGCACCATTTTTTGGTCAACCTTCTACACCTCCAACTCCTCAGTCTACAGCTCCAGCTGAGATTAGCCCAAAGGAAAGCACGAAGGGAACTAGCCCATACCTAGAGACTCTCCTCTCCTACTTTGCCATCCCACATGTGAGACAGGAGTTTCCATGTTGTGGGGAGAGGGTAGGAAATTATTTTCCTGCCACCGGGTGAAATCTCTAGCGTCAACAGGTTGAAAATATAGTCCCCATATGAAAGAAGAATGGTGGTATCCACTTATGTGTGGATTTTAGGATACTAAACATATCTTATTTTAATGATAATTATCCCTAAGCAATATGGAGAACCTATTGAAAAGTGTCATAGGATAAGAAATGTTGTCCACATTAGATGGCTTCTCTTGTTACAAGAAGGTCATGGTCAAAGAACCAAAGAGGTCCAAAACTATGTTCACCATGCCATGAAGCACCTATGAATTTATTAGGATTCCTTTTGGGTTGGTGAATACTAGTGTGACATTTTAGTAAGTTATGAACTTTGCCTTTGCAGGGATAATTAGATAGTTTATTGTTATGTATCAGGATGATATCATTATGTATTCCAAAATAAGAGAGAATCATTTGGAACATCTAGAAAAGGTGTTGATCAGGTGCAATGAGTTTAGTATTTGACTTAATCCTAAGAATTTCTACTTTGGAGTGTAAAAGTCTAAGTTTATGGGACATATAGTGTCCAAAGAGGGTGTCATGATTGATCCTAAAAGGGTCAAATCCATTGACAAAGTGCGTATCCCACTATCTAGGAAAGGAATTCAGTCTTTCTTTGCACAAATTAACTTTTTAAGAAGGTTTGTGTCTAATTTTTTTAAGATTAATCTTCCTATTACTTCTATGCTAAAGAAAGCCTAGACCACTAAGAGGAAAGAGAAGGGTGTGTAAGCATTCAATGACATCAATAGAGCTTTGAAGTCTGCTCCTATCTTGGTCAACCCTGATGACACATGGTCATGTCAAGTGTTATCTTTTTCATCATACATTACTATTGGTGTTGTCCTCATAAAAAAGAATGAAGATGATCATGATCAACCCATAGCTTTATTTAGTAAATCTATGTAAGATCCTTAATTGAAATACACTATTGTAAAGTAATAAGCCTTTGATATTTTGAAGGTTGTTAATATGTTTAGGCCTTATATTTTCCAAGCTAAAAAATTATTTCGTATGTCCTACACAAAAATCATGAAGGAATTGTAAGGTCATTTATTTTGGCCAAATGTATTTTCTAGAAATCCTAAAGGGCCATTTTTTCTTTACAAAATGTCTGAAGGATTATTTCCTTCAGGCATTTTACCCTTGCAAAATTCTTGAATGAATATTTTGAAGGGTGAAGAACACTTGTAAAAAACTTGAAGGACACATTTGAAGGGCCATTTTGCATTTGCAAAATGTTCAAAGGATTATTTGTTTTAGGCATTTTACCCTTGAAATTTTTTTGAAGGGTGTCTACAAAATGTACAAAGGATAATTCTAGATCTAGAGCATACTTACACAAATCCTAAAAGGAACTTTCAAGAGATCGAAATACCATTCAGAAAGTTTGGAGGGCATTTTTGTAGGGTAGGAACCCTTATAAAAAATTATAAATGATACTTTTAAAGGGCCAAAAGGTACTTTTGGTAAAATTATTGTTAAGTAGAGGTCCATTTCTTTTGGACATTTTTCCCAAGAAAAAATTTGGAAGGATAAGTCGAGATCATGAAGGAAATTTTCAAAACTCCCAAAGGGTACTTTCAAGAGATCAAATGACCATTCAAAAATTTTGGAGGGTATTTTTATAGGGTAGGTGCCCTTAACAAAAATTCTAAAGGATATGTTCAAGTGTTCGAAATATTCTTTTGATAGGATCACTCTAGTGTAGAGGTATATTCCCTTCAAAAAATTTCCCTAAGGAAAGAGTCTGAAGGAATTGCATTTCTTTGGGTGAATTACTAAGGCTAATTTCTATGGGTAAATTATTTCAAACAATTTATCTAAAATAATTATCTCGATAAAGGAAAAAGAGCGAAGTGTCAAATTATTTTGAGAGAATTACTTGGACACATTTTTATAGGACAATAGTGTCGAATAAAATAGGGTAGACAAAGACTTGGAAAAAATTATCATAGAACAAAGCCCCTAAAAGAATATTTACAAATTGTAGGTGATGGTCTCAAAGACATTTTTGACTAGTGCATGAATGTTAACTTTAATTTACATGGACTACCCATTAGGATGCAAAATATTTGGGATGATCATGCGAGCATCATTTTTAGACCTCAACAAGTAGATATTTGTTTTCAAATAGGGTAGATCCAATGACATGTGCTTATTCAGAGCAGGATGATCTAATAACACAAGGCCAAGGTTGAAAAGCTAGAGATCCCATGGGAAAATGTAATGAATATAGGTAGTACAATTGCATGCCACAAGGTTATAGCTCGATCATCTCATTATAGGATCTATGACTCATGCTTGATCAAGACTAGATGAAGACTAGATGATCCAATGGCATGAAATTATTGATGACTATTTAGTAGAGTTCCAAGATCTTATGGGCTCAACATAAGGTAGATGGGTATTTAGTATGTTAATAACATAGGATATAGAGCTTAGAAGGCCTGTGAGGGTGAGAATTTCCACAACCACAGGGATTAGAAGGATTTTATAGCCTTCACTGGATCAAAAATTATGGTATAAAGGTGAATAATTATCTATTGAGTTAAGAATTTGACACATCATGGTTCCTTAGGGTTTTATAAGTTCTGGACTCTTTTTGAATATTTCCTCACTTACCTTTTGGTGGGTAAGGTGGAAAAAGTCCACAAAGGCCTCAACACCTAAATTTGTAAAAAATACAAACACAAGTTTGCATGTAAGAAAGCAAAAGGGTGATATAAACATAAATTGTATTTTAATTTGATCTGATTTGTCCCAACTCCTCCATGGAAGGATATTATATATTTTTAAGGTCCAAGTGGGCCAATCCAGGGAAAGATTACTCAAATGACCATGGATCTAAAATATTCCTAGGAAATCATTGCAAGAGTAGCTTATTTTATGACATGCATAAGAGGAAGGAATATCGTCTAGGTAATTCAAACCATGCTAATGAGTGGTTAAAAGGGCATCTCCAAGTAGTTACACAAAAGACAAATGGTATTTGGCTCCTCAAATGAATATTCCTTTCCTAGCTAGTGTAAGGGGTATTTATAAAGAAGAAATCAATGAGTTTGTTTTAGGTGGTTATAAGTCCTCATAACTCTTTTTGAAGGTATTTTCAGAAAGGATTTGTCTTAGAAATTTATGAATAACTTAGGGGTCGTAAATGGCATTTTCTGGTTTGGAGAATCTTGACAAGACTCAAAAAGTTCTTTATGCATTTTTGAAAATTGCATCTGATGGTCCCATATATGGTAAGGATTAAAAATGTATAAATAGAATGCTTGTCTTTTATTCAAAGGTTGGTGGTTGCTATTGTCTTTCAGGTTGACATAGGTCATTTTAAGCATCGATCTCCTCTAAAGTCTAGGTTCTAAATTTTCTTTTGGGATCAAGTGTTGCATGTTTACTCTATCTCCCTTGATAAGGTGGTTTTATCTATACAACCATTAAAAATATTTGAGAGCATTTTTATGTTTCCCTTGTCAAAAGAGTAGTCTCACCATGCCTCTCCCCATGGAAACATTCTAAAGTGTCGATGTTTTCAATATTTCTTTTCAAGTCTATGAAAAATAAATGCGGCTCTTTACTATATTATGCTAATGAAATGAAATAATATGATTTGCAAGTTTTGTTTATTAGATATATGGGTTTATGCTCATTATTGGTTATCATTCTAAGCATGAATCTAGTTTATAAATACCTTTCTATAGTTATATTTGGAAAGGTATTGTTGAATACCCTTTGAGGACTCCTTGGGTTCATGAGTTTGGTAGGATAAATTATTTGGGATTCAGCTTTAGTGTATGCCCAAGTCTCTCAAGGATCATTTGATATTTGTCATTGTCTTGATTTTAAATGTTTTGTGTGTCATTACAAAAGAAAATTTTCATGAAATACTATTAGATACTCTATTGTTTGGAATCCACTAGCACACCACCCTCCATTCTATAATCAACTATAAATCTATCTTACCTTACAAATAACACACTCTATTACATATTAAAAGTGATATTTTCCCTACAAATGCATAAGATCTTATGTATTTAGAATGTGTTTGCAGTTTGAGATTTAAATCATATCATTTTATTCTAATGATTAATTTCTTGTGCTATTGAACATTTTATAAAATGAAAATTGTAATCATAATTTCATCCATCTTTAGTAGCTTGTGTATGACATGGAGTATTTGTACATTTCATGTGAAAACCATTCATGGGCGAAGTGTACATATGTGTTTATGCTATGGTCATATTTGTTATTTATGCTACTAAACTCCATGGAGATTCAAGTGTAAAATCCCTCCATGTGAGCAAGCCACCCCATAGTTTCTCTCACCTTGGTTTAAGCAGAGCTAAAAGTCATAAGGAGCTGACCATACCCTTTGTAGGTGCCTCTCAACAATTTTCTCTAGTCTAGTCCATTTTTAATGCCAAACACATGCCTAGATACAATGAAGTTATATCAAGTTTCTCATCAATGTTTTCCATTTCCTTCAAGTTTGCAAGGAGAGATTAGAAAGGTGTATAACTAGGAATCAACACCCTTGTGGCAACATTACTACGGACTAAATTGAGGTCTAGGTCACTTTTGTTAAAAAGGACTCTTATAGAGAGCTAAAATTATTTCATGTTGTGAATTTATCTACTATTAATACATTGATATGATTATCTTTGGCCATTAACATCATAATACTCCACTTGGGGACATGCTAAGATTTGAGGATTGACAATTTGACTTCTATTATGTTTATTGTAAATAATTGTTAATATTTCATGTTAGAAGGTGTCTTTTCCCTTTTGAACATAATTACAGAAGTTTTAGTCTCTTTGCATATTACTTCCTTATTAAACTCATCAAAATATGATTTCATTAGGTATCAAAACCAGTTTATGAATTGTTATATTCTAGAATTTTGGTTCTAGTGGTGACTCCAATGTTTATCACCTAGTTTCAAGGAGGATCGATGCCTATTTTGAATATCTCTATTTTAACCTTGAGTGTTATTTTTTTTTTCTAAGTTGGAAGGATTGAGATCATCCTTCAAATTTGACTCATACAAAAGGCTTGTCTCACCCTTAAGTTGGTACCAAAGAAGAAGGGTACACATTTAGAGGCCTGTTGAAGAGAAAATTTTAGTTGTTTAGGACTTTTGAGAGCCTAATATTCTTGAAATCTTTGTTAAACCCCCATTGTTGTGGACTATAAAAACTCTTCTAGTGATTTTGAGACACATAGTCCTATCTATTTTCCATATCCTCAACTAGATGAATCCCATCCTAGATCTCATACACTAGGTCCACTTTATTTATCCCCTTGTGTCCCTTTTCCATTTGTTCTTGAACCTCATATTGAACCAATAATGAGGCATAGGGACCAAGATGAGAATGCACATCTTTCTTTCCACGTTCCCAAATTTATGTCTATCAACTTTGATGAGATGGAAGACTATGCTAATGAGGTCCCCAAAAAAATTAGGAAATTTCTCATAAAATTCCAAGGGAATAATGAAGTGAGTGGTGTTCAAAACCTAAGAGATTTTTAAAATATCATTGAATATTATGTGTTTGAGTAGTAGGATGTGTACATCAAGCTATTTTTCTACACACTGCAGGAAGATGCTCACGAATGGTTTAATTTCCTTCCCATGAGATGCATTGATTCATGGGAAGAGATGATGAATGTTTTTAGAATTCAGTATGGTGTTAGGATTGATCCAAGATTCCTCTTGACCAAAATTGATAATATCAAGAAGAATTATAATGAGTGTGTACATTAATTTAACACATGGTTCAACAAGACCATGATGTGGCTACCGAAAAACATCAAGGCTAGTGATACAACATGATTAATAAAGTATTATGATGCCTTTGATAAGAAGGATACATATTTATTGAGGGAAAAGGATACTAATAACCTATGTTTGCAATTAAATATGGACATCCAATTTGAGAACAATATCAAGGATGTGGGAAAGCCCTTGAAGAAGCAGGGCTAATGTGAAGCCTATGTTGATCAAATTTGATTTTTAGGTCAAATTATAGCACCCTTAGGTAAAAACTTTATTTTTTTTTGGTTTATTGGTCTAATACATATTTATAAAGGTTTTTTATATGTTAATCAATGTTATTTATGTTTTACTCGCTTTGGTCTTTAGTCATTTTAGTTATTTTATTCATTTTAGGTTATTTTTGAGATCAAAAAGGTGAATTTAATTACTTGTATGGATTTATTTGGATGTGTGAGCATCCAAAATGGTGATTTAATGACTCATGTCTCCCCTTATTTCTTTATTAACTGAAAAAAACTAAAAAGTGGTAGGTTCCTTAGAAAAAGTGTAGTTTTCTTAAGGAAAAAAAGATGTTTGGCACTTGTATGTGTCCTTGGGAAGTGTGGTACATGGAAAATAATAATGGTATGTCTCTTAATCTTTCACAAGCTTAGTTAAAAAAAAAAATCTATAATTTCCATTTTTGGCCAATAACCATTCTACTCCTTTTTAGTTCTCTTGTCAAGCAAAAGTGACTTTAAGGTTTGTGCTTAGTACAGACAGCTCAAGAGGCTTCAAATAAACATACTTGGGGAGGTTTTATTAAATTATGAAACATTAATTTCCATATAATTATTTTTATTAATTATGGCCTTTTATTCAAGAACCATCCTCATGAAGTTGATGATGTTTTTTTTCTAGAAGTTTCAAACACCATATAGGTTTTGCCTTTATTTGAGAAATTTCATACAATACACTTGATAATATTAGTTATATATTATGTTTAATAGTCCCCTCATGTCTTCCAATATTGTTTTTTAATTTTCATGATGTTTTGATAGGTCAAGTACATCAAGCTTTCAAGAAGATACATCTTTTGAGGTGTAGGCCATTTTTTCACTTTTTTTAGGAGTTTCATCATTGTTCATTGTTTCAATGGTTTACTATAGGACCTTTCACATGTTTATAATTATCTCATGATTCGATTCATGAGTAAATATCCTTTTATAAGGCAAATCTTCATGGAGTTATAGTCATATGCAACATTTTCCAATATGCAACCATGAACATGCTTTCTTATAGGTGCTTAGATGAAAAATTCACATTGAATAGGACGTGTTGACACTTATTTAAGATAATTTTAGGTGTCAAGTTTTAAATTTGATATTTTAAACTGATATACAACCAATTTACGGTAAATATAATGTTTATTGTCCATGTTTGCCTTTTAGTGCCTATGTGCACATAATAGTAACTTACATTCAACCTTGATAGGAGATTAAATACCCATCTAAAGCTATGAAACATGGTGGTGAAAATCTCATTGATGGTATTAATTAAATAAGGGAGTATTGAAGACTTTTTAAAGGCTAGTTTTTTAAATTTAAGTAGGTTTAAGCTCAAATAATTATGACTTTATGAACTTAGGTACTTTTTTCCAAAAAAAATGTAAAATAAAGTTTTAATGGATTCTTATAGACATCTAAAAACATGGTGGTGAATATTTTTGAGTGATATATCTAGGTTCATATTTTATTACCTAGTATAAATAGGTTCCATTCCAAATATAAGGGTTATATGATGAAGATAAGATGGTCATTTGGGGCCTCAAAGTTGCCTACAAAATACTAAATGCTTTCAATATTGTCTATAACCCTAAGATCAAAAAGGAGACATTTTTTCACCAAGGTTAAAAATTTAACATTAATTACATGATTATAATTTTATAATTATTGACATGACCTTAAGTGAGTAAATCTATTCTTATACCTCCATATACACCTACAGTCTGTACACTATGGAAACACACACCTACAACAAGGTAAAGACTAGTGATCCTAAATTGATGCTAAGGTGATGTCTTAAGGATTTCAAAGAATAATCCCACTTCAAAAACATAAATTTTGAACTTAAAATAATTAAATGAAGTAGTTTCATAGCATATCTAGTTTCAAATGAGTAAAGGATACCTAGAAGCAGGGCTAAGGACATAGAGAGGTAGAAAGTAAGAAAATGAAGATGCTTAATATGAAATCAACCTAAATATACATGAGTAAGTTGGAATTACTTATATATTAACATGGTAGTGTTAAAATGGCTTGTTTAATTCCTTGAATTCCTAAATTTATGTAGAATTATCTATTACAAAGTATCATACATGCCTAGTTAGTCACCTATAGCCAGGGGTCAAAAGATTCACATCACTGATTAAAGTGAATGTAAATAAGAAGGAACAAAGGTTAATATTATGAAGGATTATTATAAATACTTAAAAGGAGTCCATAAACCTTTTTATATGGGTTTCAAGGTAAATATGAATCTACAACACCCATGTTGTGTTAACAAAGTCAATTGTGTTGACTATAGTATACAATGGCACAATGGACAACTACTCTAGGTTATAGCATGGAGTTAAATTGAATGGGTGAATAAAGGATATTATATGTCATTAATATTTTTATAAGGACCCTAAATAAATTCATAATACATCAAATTTATAGCTTACACCTATATGCAGGGGTGTTATTATGAAGGAAACACAATTAGGAAATATACTCAGTCTAAGCTAGGCATGAGATGAGGAGTTCATGAGAGGTTTGATGGATAAGTATGGAATGTAACACATTATTAATGATAATTATAATATAATAAGTGTAAAATAATTATTCAAATGGTTCAAATTATTCACATATAGTCCACATCTACGGCTGTCATGTACACAGTCTGTTACTAAATAGGTCTGTTTTGGGTTTTTTAGCTTTTTGAGGTCTAAAAAACTAATCAAGGACATTATTATTGTATAAAATACCATAAAAACATATATAAAATCTTAAAATTTTCATTATTGTTTTATGAAATATGAGAGTTCCCTCTATTTTGTCTTAGACAAAGTACACTCCCCTCATGCACAAAACTAATAGGTTTTAGGCAAATGGAGATGAAGGGTGACCTAAGCAGATGATGTAAATATATATAGAGTTTATTAGGATTTATTACACCTATGAAGATAGAGGAAACAAATAAATAAATATGTAAATGAAAAAAGGTTCCTTTGACTCTCAAAAGTGCAAACAAAATGAGACATAGTTATGCCTAGAGGCCAAACAAGGGGTTAGTTTCAATTCTAGCCCTAGGTGATATTTAAAATTTATTATTATATGTTTTTGGGATAATATTAAAGTTTTTTTTATCTATTTAAATTCAAATAAAATCAATTGGATGGTCTAAACCATAAGAGTTCAAGTAGGCCTACTAAGTGAGGATTAGGCCTAGTGTCTAAAGAGGAGGTCTTTAACATGTTCAACATTAGATATGCATTTAAACTTATTGAATCATGTTTTTTCATCCTATAAATATGTGTTAAATATTTTAAGTTACAAGGAAATCCAATGAAAGCCACTTTTAGATCAAAAACTAATTCAGGAATGTAGGAAGGGAGAAAAAGATCTCGATAGGGGATGTTCAAATCGTCATATATTTTCAGAGGCTAGGCATGGATTCTCAAGGAATTATAAGATGTTAATAGGGTTATTTAATATAACTCTTGTGATATTTTTATACAACTCCAATTTGATAATTTTATGAACAAACCTTAAGAGGTCAAACAAGCCTAAAACCCTTGAAAACCCTTCCTAGTGACCATTTTGGAGAAATGGAGTTTAATATCTGATTTATTGTCATTTTTTTGCCATGAAAAATATTTTAATTTGTATAAAACTCACTCAGTATCCCTTCCATTATTTTTGGTTGTATGGACCTTAATGAATAAGGTACAAAATAGGTTATTTTTACCATTTTATGTGTTTTATAGGCTACATTAGGATTCTAAAGGTGAAATAATTTTTTGGAGAAATATTTAGACTTTTTGAAACTACATAATCTCATTTAATTCAAATTAAAAAATCCAAAGTGTCCAAACTAGGTGTTTCATCTCATCTAGCTAAAACTAGCCTATTGGACAAGCTAATGAGAAGTGTGAAAACTCTAAGTGAAAGTGATTTTAATGTTTCCCTAATGATTATCAGGCCATGGAGGGTCTTTAAAATTTTAATCCACTACATATAATTTATTTTTAAGTTAAATTTAATCTAACTTTGATGCCAAGTGTGTATGGTCCATAGAAGAGACATTTTCTTGATAATAGATAATAGCTCATTTTAGGATGATTCTAGATGACGAGGCCTACAACGAATGCATGGAGATCAATATTGTATGTCCTTACACTTCATATAAATATTTTTACCTTGACCTAGTTAGTTTTGATGTATTCAAAGAGGGTCAATCATGAAGGTAAATTTATTAGGCTAGTCAAGGAGTTTTTGTGCCACTTTTCATGAGGTTTATGACTTGAATTGATATTTGTAATTATTGGCCTTGTATATTTAATAACATAGTCGATTCACATGAATAATTAACTAATTTTATCAACTTTACTATTTTCCTTGTGACCCTTGGACTTCTCTCTCTCTCTCTCTCTCTCTCTCTCTCTCTCTCTCTCTCTCTCTCTCTCTCTCTCTCTCTCTCTCTCTCTCTCTCTCTCTCATGTTCTTTAAGAACTAGTCATTTTGACATTGTAATCTTTGCTCCACTTGAGTATGGCAAAGCCATGCTCAAATGCATATAATTTGATTAATAAGACTACTAATTTTTACCTATTTCTTGAATATTTATAGTGTTTTCAATTGGATGATGAATGTTTTTAGTGAAAAATATGGATTCCCTAGCATGTTGTTTCATTCTTTCACCTCTTTCCAGCCTCTTCTTATAGGGCATATGAAGTGTTCTATGAGATGTCCAAGTTTGAGTGAGTTAGAATATTCACTTTTTAAATTCAATGAAAGTTTTTATATTCTTCGTAGCCTAAGGAATTCATCCATAACCTCATAATATAACATTTATTTGAGAAGACATAGATTAAAGAAGTCTATGTTTTGTTTGTCCTTTGTTTTCATGTGTCACATGCTATTGGTTGTAAATCATCATGTTATTTCATCTATCACCTCCATTATAATAGTTTTATTTCAGTTATATATCTCATTTTTAACCCCCAAATATAAGTTTATTTACAATCTAAAGTGGTACATCAAGAGAATTAGCCCTATCTAGAGATTCACCTCATCCTTAGGCTGACCACAAGCCTAGAGCTATTTCCATTGTGAAACATGGATGATGAGAGATTTTACATCTCCTCAAAGGGTTGAAATCCAAGTGACAATAGTTTTTGTCATGTTTGGTAGGATTCTTGGTCTAAGAAGTTGGGATAATTTTGGTGTTGTCTCTCAATAATCAGCCTTTGGAAGCATCTATTAAAGCATCAATGGAAACTTCAAAGATACAAAAACTAATTAAACATCACAGGTTTTCTTTTGAAGATTCTTGGTAAAAATTTTCTTCATTTTCTTTCTTTTATTGAGGTTTCAAGTCTAATTTTTGTGTTGATTACTATTATTTATAAGTTGGTGAGACATTACAAGCTTGTGCCATTCCCTATCAATAAGAACAAGTTCTTAATCAACCTTTCCATGAAGTGTACCAACCTCAATATGGTTATTTTAAACTCCAATATGAGCATATTCAACATTATCATGAGTTTTATCAGTCTTATACCTATCATCCTCAATATATTGCCTCTGATAGTCAACCTCGCCACTTCCCAACTCCATCCATTTCCACCTTCAAGAAGACAATCTTTGGATAAGAGAAGTACAAGTTGGATATTGATACTCTAATATGATGTGGTCAAGATATTTTTAGTCATATTATTTATAAGGTGAGAGATGAATTGTATTTAGTTAAAATAGAGTGGGCACTTATTAAGAGAGTCAATTGGCAAAGTCGAACAAGTGAGATATTTGATGTGAGTGGCCTCATTTCTTATTTTGAAGATAGGCTAGGAGACCATGAAAGACTACCTCAACAAACCTATCAGCCTTCATATCCACTTCCTTAAGTTTCCTATCAGTCATATTTGATCCTTACTCTTGATCCCAATCTATGATATCAAAGTCATCCTTTTCCCAATTACTTAGAGGACAGAGCTGAAAGAAGAAACCTTGTTTTTGAAGACAATCTAAATAGGTAAATTGAGTTGGCTAATATACATATGTAGTAGTCTATGTCATCTGAAAAGGAATTGGATTTTGAGCGCTTATTACCCTCTCACATTTCATCCCCACCACCTTAAAAATAGAATTCTAATCATAATATTCTAAGCTAGAATAAAATAGTGGAGTCATGGGGAAATAAAGAGGAGAAGAGTATTGAAAAAGAGTGTGAAGTTGAGAAGGAGCTTGATCTTATACAAACCCCTCCCATCCTTCCTCAATAAAATACTTCTAATCCCAACATCCTAAGTTTTAGTATGATAGTGGAATCATGGGGAAAGAAAGAATATGGAAGCATTTTCAAGGAGTGTGATGTGGAGAGTGGAGTTGATCCTTTTGCAAGTTTCTCCCACTTTTCCTAAAGAAATTTCTTGTGTTCCATGTCATCCATTATGTGTTCCTTATGCTCATGATTATTCCTATGGAATTCAAGATATACTATTCAAATATAACCTATACAAGCAAATTGAAGAGTTAGAGTCAAAGATGAGATTGTTGAGTCAAGGCGTGATGGAAGGTTTAGACCCAAAAGAATATCCTATGCCTAAACACAATGAATTTACCATTCCTTAAGAGAGTACCAAATATAAGTTATATGTGAATGAGGTTTTTGTAAATTGAAAGGAATAAAATCAAGTGGTTTTAGTGAAAGGTCTACATCCCCTTCTTCAAGTGCTTCCAAAAATGATATCCTACATTTCATTCCCAATCTAATTTTAAATTATATGTGCCACATCCACCAACTACTTCACCTTGTCTACAACCTATCACCCTTTTCGTTTGTATACCTATGGTATGGGAACATAAATAGGAGATGTTAATTGGCAAAAACTTAGAACTCTTTCTTGAATAAACCCTAACTCCTTAGAAGCCTCATTAAACTAAGTTACATGACTTCAAAATGCCTCATTGAAATAAGAAGATAGAGGATCTTGTAGCCCTTCAAAACCAAAGTATTGTTTTATATGTTGTAATTCAATATGAGATTTCTCAAGAGATCATGAATGATAAAGAATATTTGATGTCATGTGTGTAAATATTTGATTGGGTGGATAGAGAAGAATGTCTTCCTTTTTCCAAAGAGGAAGAAAGGATCATTATCTCTTCAATGACTTTTAAAGATACCATGGATGGGAAAGAACAAGTTCAAAATCCTCCTTTTAATTAATTGTTTAAAATCATTAGAGAAATATATCATCTTCTTCAAAGAGGCTATGATGTGGTCAAAGATGGAGAAGGAAACCTTGGTACTCAAGTAAGTATGCAAAGGAAAATCAATCTTTCAAATCTATCATTACAAGAGGCATATGCATCTCATGATGACATGTTTTAAATTATCAAGATGAGATATCATCCTCTCAATCATTTGAGAGAATCATATCATCTCTTGAAGGATGGAACAAGCTCTTATTAGCCTAAATATTTTAAGAAACACGAAGTCAATCCTCTTGGAGCCATGACTACTAAAGAGATACAAATTGTCCATGAAATTAAGAGTAGAGAATAGTATTAAGTAGGTGAACATGTTCAAGAGGAGTATATATACATTAGAGACATATTTAAGGATTATCCACTTCAGGTAAAATCAAGTGAAATGCTAAATAATAGCTTTGATCTATAAAACACCTATTTCAAAGAGAAGCATGCTTGGAACTATGTTTCATTTCAACATGAAGATGATTCAAGAAGTTTTCCTTTTGATCCTGGAAAGGAGGTATGAGCATTCTCTAGTTATGCATAGTAATTTTTTTATTTTATTCCCCTAATTGCCTTAAGCACATGTTTGTGTGTGTGTGTGTGTGTGTGTTGTTAGTTTGTTGTCTATTTTTGTGTGTGTCCTTGATTTGAGTGGTTGACATAATTAGTTATCTTATCTTGATAAAATTATATGGTCAAAGTCCTCTTATTGTGTCTCAGACTTAAAATGACTTCCTAATGCTAATGGATTGATAAAGATACTGGTCTAGTTAGTATAAAAAGTATACTACCCCTATGAGTCACCAATTTATTGACCAAATTTGATTTTTAGTTCATATTGGGGCACCCCTAGGTAAAAATATGACTTTTTTGATGTTTTATTTATCTAATACATATTTTAAAAGGTGTTTCATATGTTAATCAATGTCATTTATGTTTTGTTTGCCTTGGTCTTTAGTCCTTTTAGTGATTTTGGGTCATTTTGAGGTTTAAAAAGAACATTTAATGACTTTCACATATTTATTGGAAATTTTGAAGGTATCCAATGGTGAATTAATGCCGCATGTGTCCTATTATGTCTTAATCAACTAAAACCAATTGAAAAGTGGAAGGTTCCTTAGAAAAAGGGTAGTTTTCTTGAGGAAAAGAAGTTTGTAAATTGTACAACTCTTTGAAAAGTGTGCCACATGGTAAAGGATCATGGTATACCTCTTTATCTTACCCATGCTCAGTTTCACATTTGGTTTTCTTTGGAAGTTCCTTTGTTGGCCCATAACCATTCTACTCCTTTTTAGTTCTCTTGGCAAACAGAAGTGACTTTCAAGTTTGTGCTTAATACAGACATGTCAAGAGATTTAAAATAAAAATACTTAGGAAGGTTTTATTAAATTATGAAACATTCATTTCCATATAATTATTTTGAATAATTTTGGCGTTCTATTCAAGAACCATCCTCATGAAGTTGATGATGTTTTTTTTCTAGCAGTTTCAAACACCATATAGGTTTTGCCTTTATTTGAGAAATTTCATACAATACACTTGATAATATTAGTTATATATTATTTTTAATATTCCCCTCATGTATTCCAAGATTTTTTTTAATTTTCATTATGTTTTTATAGGTCAAGTACATCAAGCTTTCAAGAAGATACATCTTTTGAGGTGTAGGCAGTTTTTTCACTTTTTCTAGGAGTTTCATGCTTATTCATGTTTTCAAGGGATCATTATAGGACCTTTCACATGTTTATAATTATATCATGATTCCATTCACCACTCAATCTCTTTTTATAAGGCAAATATTCATGGAGTTATAGTCATATGCAAGATTTTCCAATATGTAACCATGAATATGCTTTCTTATAGGTGCTTAGATGAAAAATTCACATTGAATAGGATGTGTTGACACTTATTTAAGATAATTTTAGGTGTTATGTTTGAAATTTTATATTTAAAATTGATATACAACCCATTTAATTCAAATATAATGTATATTGTCCGTGTTCTCCTTTTACTACCTATGTTCATAGAATAGTAACTTACATTCAACCTTGATAGGAGATTAAATACACGTTTAAAGAATTGAAACATGGTGGTGAAACTTTGATTGATTGTATTAATAAAATAAGGGGTATTTAATAATTTTTAAATGCTATGTTTATAAATTGAATTAGGTTTACCCTCAAAGCATTATGACTTTATGAACTCAGGTACTTTTTTCCAAAAAAATGTAATACAAAGTTTCAAGGGATTCTTATGGACATCTCAAAACATGGTGGTGAATATTTCTGAGTCATATATCTAGGTCAATATTGTATCACCTAGTATAAATATGTTCCATTCCAAATATAGGGTTAGAGGATGAAGATAAGATGGTCATTTGGGGCCTCAAAGTTGCCTACAAAATACTAAATGCTTTCAATATTGTCTACAACCCTAAGATCAAAAAGGAGACATTTTTTCACCAAGGTTAAAAATTTAACATTAATTCCATGATTATAATGTTATAATTTTTGAAATTACCTTAAGTTATTAAATTTATTTTTATACCTCCATATACACCTATAGTCTGTACACTATGGAAACACACACCTACAACAGGTTGAAGACTGGTGATCCTAAATTGATGCTCAGGTGATGTGTTAAGGATTTTAAAGAATAATCCCACATCAAAAACATAAATTTTGAACTTAAAATAATTAAATGAAGTATTTTCATTGCATATCTAGTTTCAAATGAGTAAAGGATACCTAGAAGCAGGGCTAAGGACATAGAGAGGTAAAAAGTAAGAAAATGAAGATCTTTAATAAGAAATCAACCTAAATATACATGAGTAAGTTTGAGTTACTTATATATTAACATGGTAATGTTTAAATGTCTTGTTTAATTCCTTAAATTCCTAAAACTATGTATAATTATCTATTACAAAGTATCATACATGCCTGGTTAGTCACCTATAACAAGCAGTCAAAAGATTCACATCACCCATTAGAGTGAATATAAATAATAAGGAACCAAGGTTAAGATGATGAAGGATTATTATAAATACTTAAAATGAGTCCATAAACCTTTTTACATGTGTTTCAAGGTACATACGAATCTACAACACCCCTGTTGTGTTAATAAAATCAATTAGGTTGACTATAGTAAACAATGGCACAATGGACAACTACTCTAGGTTATATCATGGAGTTACATCGAATGGGTGACCCAAGGATATCATATGTCATTAATTTTTTTATAAGGACCCTAAAAAAATTCATAAAACATCAAAATCATAGCTTACACCTATAGGTAGGGGTGCCTATTATGAAGGAAACACAATTAGGAAATATACTCAGTCTAAGCTAGGCATGAGATGAGGAGTTCATGAGAGGTTTGATGGATAAGTATGGAATTTAACACCTTATTAATGATAATTATACTATAATAAGTGTAAAATAAGTAGGGAAAGGGTTCAAATGATTCACATATAGTCCACATCTATGACTGTCATGTACACAGTCTGTTACTAAATAGGTCTATTTTGGGTTTTTTAACTTTTTAAGGGTCTAAAAACTGAATAAAGGACATAATTTTTGTATATAATACCATAAAATCATATAAAAACTCTAAAAATTTTCATTATTGTTTTAGGAAATATGGGAGTGCCCTCTATTTTATCTTATATAGAGTACACTCCTCTCATGCACAAAACTGATAGGTTTTAGGCAAATGGAGATGAAGGGTGACCTAAGGAGATGATGTAAATTTATATAAGGTTTATTAGGATTTATTACACATATGAAGACAAAGGAAACAAATAAATAACTATTTAAATGAAATAAGGTTCATTTGACTCTCAAAAGTGCAAACAATCTCATGAGACATAATTATGCCTAGAGGCCAAACAAGGAGTCAGTTTCAATTCTGGCCCTAGGTGATATTTAAAATTTATTATTATTTTTTTTGGGATAATATTTTTTTTTTATCTATTTAAATTCAAATAAAATCAATTGTATGGTCTAAACCACGAGAGTTCAGGTAGGCCTACTAAGTAAGGATTTGTCCTAGTGTCTAAAGATGAAGTCTTTCACACGTTCAACCTTGGATATGACTTTAAACCTATTGAATAATGTTTTTGGGTCCTATAAACATGTTTTACATATTCTAAGTTACAAGGAAAACTATTGAAAGCCACTTTTAGATTGAAAACTAATTCAGGAATGTAGGAAGATAGAAAAGGATCTCAGTAGAGGATGTTCAAATCATCATATATTTTTAGAGGCTGGGCATGGATTCTAGAGAAATTATAATATGTTAATATCATTATTTAATACAAATCTTGTGATATTTTTCTACAACTCCAATTTCATAATTTTATGAAGAAACCTTAAGAGGTCAAACAAGCCTAAAACCCTTGAAAACCCTTCCTAGTGACCATTTTGGAGAAATGTAGTTTAATATCTGATTTAATGGCATATTTTTGCCATGGAAATTATATTAATTTGTATCAAACTCATTCAATATCCCTTCCATTATTTTTGGTTGTATTGACCTTAATGAATAAGGTACAAAACAGGCTATTTTTACCATTTTATGTGTTTTATAGGCTACATTAGGATTCTAAAGGTGAAATAATGTTTTGGAGAAATATTTAGACTTTTTAAAACTACATAAGCTCATTTAATTCCCATTAAGAACTCCTAAGTGTCCTAAACTAGGTGTTTCATCTCAGTTAGTTAAAACTAGCCTATTGGACAAGCTAATGAGAAGTGTGAAAACTCTAAGTGAAAGTGATTTTAATGTTTCCCTAATGATTATCATGCCATGGAGGGTCTTTAAAATTTTAATCCACTACATATAATTTATTTTTAAGGGCAATTTAATCTAACTTTGATTCCAAGTGTGTAGGGTGCATAGAAGAGGCATTTTCTTGATAGTAGATAATAACTCATTTTAGGATGATTCCGGATGAGCAAGCCTTCAAGTAATGCATGGAGATGAATTTTTTATGTCCTTACACTTCATATAAATAATTTTACCTTGACCTAGTTAGTTATGAGGTATTGAAAGAGGGTCAATCATGACGGTAAATTTTTTGAGCTAGTCAAGGAGTTTTCATGCCACTTTTCATGAGGTTTATGACTTGAATTGATAGTTTTAATTATTAGCCTTGTATATTTAATAAAATAGCCTATTCAAATGAAGAATTAACTAATTTTAATAGCTTTACTAGTATTCTTGTTGCCCTTGTACTTCTCTCTCTCTCTCTCTCTCTCTCTCTCTCTCTCTCTCTCTCTCTCTCTCTCTCTCTCTCTCTCTCTCTCTCTCTCTCTCTCCTCTCTCTCTCTCTCTCTCTCTCTCTCTCTCTCTCTCTCTCTCTAGTTATTTAAGAACTGGTCACATGAATAATTAACTAATTTTATCAACTTTACTATTTTCCTTGTGACCCTTGGACTTCTCTCTCTCTCTCTCTCTCTCTCTCTCTCTCTCTCTCTCTCTCTCTCTCTCTCTCTCTCTCTCTCTCTCTCTCTCTCTCTCTCTCTCTCATGTTCTTTAAGAACTAGTCATTTTGACATTGTAATCTATGCTACACTTGAGTATGGAAAAGCCATGCTCAAATGCATAGAATTTGATTAATAATACTACCAATTTTTACATATTTCTTGAATATTTATTGTGTTTTCAATTGGATGATGAATATTTTTAGTGAAAAATATGGATTCCCTAGTATTTTGTTTCATTCTTTCACTTATTTCCATCCTCTTCTTATAGGGCATATGAAGTGTTCAATGAGATGTCCAGGTTTGAGTGAGTTAGAATATTCACTTTTTCAATTCAAGGCAAACTTTTTATATTCTTCCTAGCCTAAGGAATTCATCCATAACCTCATAATATGACATTGATTTGAGAAGATATATATTGAAGAAGTGTATGTTTTGTTTGTCCTTTGTTTTCATGCATCACATCCTATTAATTGTAAATCATCATGTTATTTGATGTATCACCTCCATTAGAATAGTTTTATTTCAGTTATCTATGTCCTTTTTTAACCCCCAAATATAAGTTTATTTACAATCCAAAGTGGTACATCAAGGGAGTTAGCCCTATCTAGAGATTCACCTCATCCTTAGGCTAACCACAAGCTTAGAGGTATTTCCATTATGAAAATTGGATGAGGATAGATTTTCCATCTCCTCAATTGGTGAAAATCCAAGTGATAATAGCTTTTTTCATGTTTGGTAGGATTATTTGTCTAATATGTGATAATTTTGGTGTTGTCTCTCAATAATCAGTATTTGGAGGCATCTATTAATGCATCAATGGAAACTTCAAAGATACATCAACTAGTCAAACATCACAGGTTTTATTTTGAATATTTTTTGTAAATATTTTCTTTGTGTTATTCCTTTAAATGTTGTTTCATGTCTAATTTTTGTGTTGATTACTATTCTTTATAAGTTGGTGAGACATTACAAGCTTGTGCCATTCCCTACCCATAAGAACAAGTTCTTAATCAACCTTTCCATGAAGTGTACCAACCTCAATATGGTTATTTTAAACTCCAATATGATCATATTCAGCATTATCATGAGTTTTATCAGTCCTATACCTAGCCTCCTCAATATATTTCCTCTCTTATTCAAGCTAGCCACTTCCAAACTTTATCCATTTCCACCTTCAAGAAGACACTCTTTGGATAGGATAAGTATACATTGGATCATGATACTCTAAGAGAATGTGGTCAAGATATTTTTAGTCATATTATTTATAAGGTGAGAGATGCATTATATTTAGTTGAAATAGAGTGGGCACTTATTGAGAGAGTCAATTGGCAAAGTCACATAAGTGAGATGCTTGATGTGAGTGGCCTCATTTCTTCTTTAGAAGATAGGATAGGAGATCATGAAAGATAACCTCAACAAACCTATCAGCATTCATATCCACTTCCTTAAGTTTCCTATCAGCCATATTTGGTCCTTACTCATGAACCCAATCTAGGATATCAAATTCATCCTATTCTATATTAGTTGGAAGACAAAGCTGAAATAAGAAACCTTGTTTTTGAAGCCAATCTAAATAGGCAAATTGAGTTGGCTAATATACATATGAAATAATGCATGTCATCTGAAAATGAAGTGGATTTCAAGCCCTTATTAACCTCTCACATTTCATCCCCACCACCTTAAAAATATATTTCTAATCCTAATATTCTAAGCTGGAATAAAATAGTGGAGTCATGGGGAAATAAAGAGGATAAGAGTATTGAAAAAGAGTTTGAAGTTGAGAAGGAGCTTGATCTTATACAAACCCCTCCCATCATTCCTCAATAAAATAATTCTAATCGAAACATCCTAAGTTTTGGTTTGATAGTGGAATCATGGGGAAAGAAATAATATGGAAGTATTATCAAGGAGTGTGATGTGGAGAGTGGAGTTGATCCTTTTTCAAGTTCCTCCCACTATTCCCAAATAAATTTCTTGTGTTCCATGTCATCCCTCATGTTTTCCTTATGCTCATGATGATTCTTATGGAATTCAAGATATACTATTCAAGGATAACCTATACAAGTAAATTGTAGAGTTAGAGTAAAAGATGAGATTGTTTTGAGTCAAGGCATGATGGAAGGTTTAGACCCAAAAGAATATACTATGCCTAAACACACTGAATTTAGGCTTCCTTAAGAGAGTACCCAATATAAATTATATGTGAATGAGGTTTTTGTAAATTGGTAGGAAAAAAATAATGTGGTTTTAGCTGAAGTTCTACATCCCCTTCTTCAAGTGCTTCCAAAAATAATATCCTACATTTCACTCCCAATCTGATATTAAATTATATGTGCCACCTCCACCAACTACTTCAACTTGTCCTCACCCTATAAACCTTTTCCTTTTTAGCCCTATGGTATGGGAACCTAAATAGGAGATGTTAATTGATAAAAACATGGAACTCTTTCTTGAATAAATCCTAACTCCTTGGAAGCCTCATTAAACGAAGTTACATGACTTCAAAATCCCTGATTGAAATAAGGAGATAGAGGATCTTGCATCCCTTCAAAACCAAAGTCTTGTTTTATATGTTGAAATTAAATTTGATATGTCTCAATGGATCATGAATGATAAAGAATATTTGATGTCTTGTGTGTAAATATTTGATTAGGTGGATGGAGAAGAATGTCTTTCTTTTGCCAAAGAGGAAGAGAGGATCATTAGCTCTTCAATGACTTTGAAAGATACCTTAAATGGGAAAGAACAAGTTCACAATCATCCTTTGAATTAATTGTTTAAAATCATTTGATAAATATATACTCTTCTTCAAAAAGGCTATGATCTGGTCAAAGATGGAGAAGGCAACCTTGGTACTCAAGTAAGTATGCAAAGGAAAAGCAATCTTTCAAATCTATCCTTACAATAGGCATATACATCTCATGATGACATGTTTTAGATCATCAAGATGGGATATCATCCTCTCAATAATTTGAGTGAATCATATCATCTCTTTAAGGATGGAACAAGCTCTTATTAGCTTGAATCTTGTAACAAACAAGAAGTCAATCCTCTTGAAGCCATGCCTACTAAGGAGATACAAATTGACAATGAAATGAAGAGTAGACAATAGTATGAAGTATGTGAACATGTTCAAGAGGAGTATATCTACATTAGACACATATTTAAGGATGATCCACTTGAGGTAAAATCAAGTGAACTGATAAATAATAGGTTTGATCTATAAAACATCTATTTCAAAGTGAAGCATGATTGGAACTATGTTTCATTTCACCACGAAGATGATTCAATAAGTTTTCCTTTTGATCATACAAAGAAGGTATGAGTAGTCTCTAGTTATACATAGTAGTTTTTTATTTTATTCTCGTAGTTGCCTTAAGCACATGTTTATGTGTGTGTGTCTTGTTAGTTTTTTGTATTTTTTTTGTGTGTGTCCTTGATTTGAGTGGTTGAGATAATTATTTATCTTATCTTGATAAAATTATATGGTCAAAGTCTTATTATTATGTCTCAAACTTAAAATGACTCCCTAATGCCAATGGATTGATAAAGAAACTACTCTAGTTAGTATATCAATCATATTACCCCTATGAGTCACCAATTTATTGACCAAATTTGACTTTTAGGTCAAATTGGGGCACCCATAGGTAAAACCATTACTTTTTTTATGTTTTATGGATCTAATACATATTTTAAAAGGTGTTTCATATGTTAATCAATGTCATTTATTTTGCTTGCCTTGGTCTTTAGTCCTTTTAGTCATTTTGGGTCATTTTGAGGTTAAAAAAGCACATTTAATGACCTGTACATATTTATTGGGAAGTTTGAAGGTCTCGAATGCTTAATTCATGCCACATGTGTCCCCTTGTGTCTTGAGCAACTAAAACAAATTGAAAAGTGGTAGGTTCCTTAGAAAAAGGGTAATTTTCTTGAGGAAAAGAAGTTTGGCACTTGTATAACTCTTTGGGAACTGTGCCACATGGTAAAGTATCATGGTATATCTCTTTATCTTCCCCATGCTCAATTCCACTTTTGGTTTTCTCTAGAAGTGCCTTTTTTGGTTCAAAACTACTCTACTTCTTTTTCAGTCCTCTTGGCAAGTAGAAGTGACCTTCAGGTTTGTGCTTATTATAGATAGATCAAGAGGTTTCATATAAAACACCTTGGGGAGGTTGTATTACACTTAAATAAATTATTTTACATATAAGTATTTTAAATAATGGTGGATTTTTCTTCATGAACCATCCTCATGAAGTTGACTATGTTTTTTTACTAACAATTTCATGTGCCCTATATGTTTTGCCTTAGTTTGATCAATTTCATACAATACACTTTCTAAAATTGATTTTAGATTATTTTAACTATGCACCCTCATGTTTTAAATGATTTTTTTCATGTTTTATGGTGTTTTTATAGGTCAAGTGCATCAAGGTTGTAAGAAGATACATCTTTCTAAGTTGAAGCCATTTTTTTCACTATTTCTAGGAGCTTCATGCTTGTTCATGGTTTGAAGGGGTTCTAATAGGACATTTCACATGATTCTAATGATCTCATTATTCCCTTCACCTCTCAATATCTTTTTCGAAGGGAAATTTTCAGGGAGTCATAGTCATATGCAACATTCTCCAATAGAACATGCTTGCTTATATGTGCTTAGATGAAACATTCACGTTGAATAGGATGTGTTGACACTTGTTCCAAATCATTTAAGGTGTGAAGATTGATATTGGAGATTTAAAATGGATATAAAACCCATTGAAGGTGAACACAATACGTATTTTCTATGTTTTCCCTTTACTACCTATAGACACTAAATAGTCACCTACAGTCAACCTTGACATAAGATTAAATACCCATTTAAAGCTTTGAAACATGGTGGTGAAACTCTCATTTATTTTCCTAATGAAATAAGGGAGAATGGAAAACTTTGTAAATACTAGGTTAATAAATTGAATTATGTTTACCCTCAAAGCAAGATGACTATGTGAACTCTAGGACCTTTTCCCACAAAATAAAAAACAATGTTCTTGGGGATTCTTATGGACATCTCAAAAAATGGTGGTGAAGGGTTTTGAGACATATATCTAGGTAAATATTTTAGTCACTAGTAGAATTATGTTCCATGCCAAATATGAGTGTCAGAAGATGATGCAAAAACATTCATTTGGGGCCTCAAAATTTCCTACAAAATACTAAATTCTTTCAATATTGTCTACAGGCTAGAGACCAAAAAGGAGACATTTTCCACCAATGTTGAAAATTTAAAATTAATTACATGATTAAAAGGTTATAATGTTTTATATTACCTTAATTAATATAATATACGATCAAAATGATATGGTAAGGTGTATTTTGGACCTCTATATACACCTACAGTTTATACCTAGTAAAACACACACCTACCATAAGGTACAAACCAATGATCGTAAATTAATGATAAGGTGATGTATTAAGGATTTAAAATAATAATACCAATGAAAACACATAATTTTTGACATTAAAATGATTCAAGTATGTCATTTCATAGCACAACTAGTTCTAAATGAGTAAAGGATACCTAGAGATAGGCCTAAAGGATAAAGAGATGTAGAGTCTAAGAAAATGAAGATATTTAATTTTAACTCAAAATAAATATGCATGAGTAAGTTATAATTAATCATAAATGACCATGTAAATGTTTAAAGGGCCTGTGCACTATCTTAAATTCTTAAAACTATGTATAATCATCTACTGCAAAGTAACATACAGGCCTGATTAGTCACCTATAGCCAGGGTTCAAAAGATTCACATCACCCATTAGAGTGAATGTAAGTAGGAAGACACCAAGGTTTATATGATTAAGGATTATTATAAATAATTCCAAGGATACCATAAACCTTTTTCCATGTGTTTCAAGGTATATATTCATCTACAACACCCATGTTACCTTAACAAAGTCAATTATGTTTATTATAGCAGACAATGGTACAATGGACAACTACTCTAGGTTATGGCATGGAGTTACATGGAATGGGTGAATAAAGGAGATTATATGTAATTAATAGTTTAAAAATTACCCTCCATCAATGAATATAACTTCAAAAGTGTACATTACACTTATAGGTAGGGATATTGTTATGAAGGAAACACAACTAGGAAATATACTCAGTCTAAGCTAGGCATGAGATGAGGAGTTCATGAGAGGTTGGAGGGATAATAAGGGAATATAAAACCTTATTAATCATAATTATACTACATTATGTGTAAAAAAATCATTTAAAAGGTTTAAATGATGAACATACAGTCTACAACTATGACTGTCATGTACATAGTCTGTCACAAAATAGGTCTATCTTGGGTCTTTTAGCTTTTTGAGAGTCTAAAAACCTAATAAAATACTAAATATTTGTATATAATACCTGAAAAAAATATATAATATCTTAAAATGATCATTATTTTCTAAAAAAATGAAGGAGTGCCCTATGTTTTGTTTTAAACAAAGGGCACTCCCCTCATGCACAAAACTAGTATGTTTTAGGCAAATGGAGATTACAGGTAACCCAAAAAGATGATGGGGATTTATAAAAGGATAATTATTATTTATTAAACATATTAATAAATAATAAACCAAGAAATAAATAGTGAAACCAAACAAGGTGCCTTGGACCCTCAAAAGTGCAAACAAGCTCATGAGACATAATTATGCCTAGAAGCCAAACAAGGGGTCATTTTCAATTTTATCCCTAGGTGAGATTTAAAATTGATAATGATATTTATTTGGGATCATATTAAATTTGTTTTATCTATTTAAATTTAAATAAACTGAATTGGATGGTTTAAACCATAAGAGTGCAAGTAAGCCTACTAGGAAAAGATTAGGCCTAGTGTCCAAAGAGGAGGTCTTTCACAATTTTGGCATTGTATATTACATTAAAACTATTGAATAATTTTTTTTTGGCATATAAATATGTGTTAAATATTTTTGAGTGATATTAAAACCAAATAAATCCATTTTTGGCTCAGAAACCAATGCAGGCACGCAGGAAGGGAGAAAAAGAGCTCGACAGAGGATGTTCAAATGCTCATATATTTTTAGAGGCTATGAATGGATGATCAAGGTGCTTGGAGATGTTAATATGGTACTTTAATATCACTCTTTTGAAATTTTTCTTCAACTATAAAATCATATTTGTATTAACGAACCTTAAGAGGTCAAACAAGCTTAAAGCCCTTGAAAAACCTTCCTGGTGACTAGTTTGGAGAAATGGAGTTGGATAGCTGATATAATGGAATATTTTGGACATGAAACTATTATAATTTATATAGTGCTCAATCTTAATCCCTCCCATCCTTTTTTTTTTTATGGACTTGTATGAACAGGGTACAAAATAGGTTATTTTTGACCATTTTATGTGTTTTTCAAGCTACAAGAGGATTTTGAAGGTGAAATAAAGTTCAAGAGGGATATTTATACTTTATATAAATATTTATTAACATTTAATTCCAATAAAAAAATCCTAAGTGTCCAAACCAAGTGTTCTATCTTAGCTAGTCAAAACTGGCATATCTGACAAACTAGTGAGAAGTTTGAAAACTCTAAGTGAAAGTGATTTTATGTTGTCCCTAATGATTATAATTAAATTTAGGGTATTTTAAAATTTAAAAAATTCTTAAACATATATTTTTATGTGAAATTGAATCCAAAATTGAGGCCAAATGTGCAAGGTGCATGGAAGAGGAGTTTTGTTGACAATAGATGATGATAACTCATTTTGGGATGATTTCAAATTACTATGCATAAAAATAATGCATGAAGAGGAATATATGATGTCCTTAAAATTAATCCCAATAACTGGACCTGATCCTAGTCAATTATGAGGCATTCAAATAGGGTCAATCATGAAGGCAATATTTTGAAGCTAGTCAAGGAGTTTTCATGCCATGTTTCATGAGTTTTATGACTTGGATTGACATTTGTACTTATTATACTTGAATAGTTCATCTATACCCTATTCAAATGAAAACTTAACTAATTTTTTCAGCTTTAAAAGTGTCTTTTTGACCCTTTAACTTCTCGCTTCTCCTCTCTATCTCAAGTTCTATAAGAATTGGCCATTTTGGCATTGTAATATATGTTCCATTTGAGTATGGTGAAGCCCTAATCAAATGCATACCATTTGATAAATTAGACTACTTATTTTTACTTCTTTCATGACTATTTATAGTATGTTCAATTTGATTATGAATATTTCTTAGTGAAAACTATGGATTCCTTAGCATGTTGTTTCATTATTTCACCTATTTATAACCTCTTCTTATAGTGCATGTGAAGTGTTATAGGAAATTTATAGGTTTGAGTGAGTTATCCTATTAAATATTGCCATTAAAGGCCACTTATCTATTCCTCATAGCCTAAAGCATTTATCCATAACCTCATAATGCATCACTGATGTGAGAAGACATAGATTAAAGAAGTGTATGTTAAATTTGTCCTTTGTTCTCATGTGTCACATGCTATTGGTTTTAAATAATCATGTTATTTGGTGTATCACCTCCATTAGAATAGTTTTCATTTAGTTATCTCTCTCCCTTTTCACCCCCAAAGTTAAGTGTAGCTGCAATCCAAAGTGGTATATCAAGGAAGCTAGCCCTATATAGATATTCACCTCATCCTTAGCCTACCCACAAGCCTAGAGGTGTTTTAATTGTGCCACTTGGATGAGGAGAGATTTTCCATCTCATCAAAGGGTGAAAATCCAAGTGAAAAAAACTTGTTAATCTATAAAAACATAGCCCATGAAGATAACCAACTTGGAATAAAGTGTCAAAACATTATCCTCTATTGCCAAAGAAATGTCATATAAGTTGGATAGAGATGAAAAAGGGATTCCTCATGTGTCTACCAGCTATGAATGGGCTCCAAATCCAAATCAAGGAAAAAAGGGGCCAAATTTCCACTATCAAGACCATGATAGAATCACCTTAGGCCTAGACAATGTGAGATAATGATATGCATCATCTAACTATGAGATTTCTATTTTCTAAGTGTCAAAAACATCAAGATAAATCTACTGCCTCCATGAAGTTATTGACTGATGTGATGTTTGATCAGTTTTGGAGTGATCTTAAAGTGGAGAGTGTTCAAATGTTCAAATTTTCTTTTGATGTTCATGTAACATAATCATATGAATTGCCCATCCATGATTTTTATCTCTTACATTATATGATGATCAATAAATATCTTATGGTTAATCTATCAACTGAGGATATGTAACTATTAATTAACACAATAGCTAACCAAAAGATTGACTATAACTTTAGAAGTGGGAAACTATGTGTTGCTCCTTAAGAAACTAACCCATCAAATCCCAAGGTAGGGAAAGAGAACAAGTATGTAAAGAAAGATACAACAATCTAAGAAGATTCCAAGATCTCACTTATAACCCAAGCTACTAGGCCAAGAGGTGTTTCTACTAGGAGCAATAGAATACCCATATTATCTATAATCCCAAAGGGTGAAAATGATTTTAAACAAAATCCATATTTGAAGGCTACTATGAAATTTATATAACCACCCCAGCCTTCTCTAATTAATATTTTAAGTGGTTGTTTTCTAGTTAAAAGTGACATTACCCTTCCACTAAACACAACTCTTCCTTAGTATAGTTTTTGTGATATGGGTCAAATTTTTATTCAAATAATGATCATTCTACCACTTTTTGAGTTATTGTGAATACCTAAACACAATAAGAGGGTCTTTAAATATTTAAAATTTGGTGAAATGTTAGTTTCAAATGAAGTTGAGCTACCCCAAGCACCCCCAAAAGAAGATGAAGAATCATAAGAGGTTTTTTAACCTACTTTAAAGGTCTATTTGGGGACTACACTTGTAGAGAGTTAGTTGAATGTGGATCCATTTTATATGACTCTACTAATCAAATTTCTAATTATTCACAACTACACGTTTGAATCTAGTGCTTCTTGTAATGTGAGGCCCTTGGGTGTCCTAAATGAGTTGAAGTGAAGATTACCTCAAAATTTGTTAAGTTTTATGACATGGATTCCCAAGAGGTTCCAATTATTGGGAAAGTTAAGGGACTAGTGGTATAATTGGTAGTCCATCCTAAATAGTAATTGAACATAGACGTGGTGGTTGAGGACTACCTACCTAAATGTGGTATGATGTTACTATGTAAGTGAGTTGCTAGCATGGGTGGAAGTGTGCAGATGGAGTTTTCCTACACCACCATTCCTTTGGAGGGTAAGATGGTCAAGGTTTATAGGGAGCCAAAGATAAATGTGATTGAATATCCATAGCATGTTCTCAGTGAAGTGTTACACATGGATGTTGACCTTGGCAACTTTATTGGGAATGTTGATATTAATTAATAACCTGTTGTTCTTGATGTAGATCCTGGCCAAGAAAATTTAGTTTGGGATATGTGTTTTTATAGGCTTTCTAAAATCTTAGAAATGAATCTAGGGTTGTGTTTTATGCCCCCAATGGTAAATGATTTGTGTTTTCCTTTCATCTTTATTTTGAGTGCACTAACAATACTACTGATTATTAGGCACTCTTTCTTGGTTTAAGGATTGCCCAAGAATATATAATCAAGTGTTTTATTATTAATGGTGATTCCATATTAGTGTTAAATCATGTCTATAGTGGTTTTTCCATGAAAAATAAAATGTTGAAATAATAGCAGAATGTTGTTTGGGACATGTTGGAGTTCTTTGATGCATTCAATATTTGTAATGATGATAGGATTTTACACTAAGAAACTAACATGATTGTAGTTCTAGGTGAAAAATTTGACATTAAAGGTATGATCCCTCATTTAAGTTTTAAGTGGAGGTAATTGGCAAGCCTTTAATCCTAAACAATGTTCATCATTGGAAAGTATTGGATAATGATGAACAAATTAAGAGGTTTCTAAACTATGAGGCTAAGTTCCATGATCAGCTCATAGACTTGGAATATATGGTTCAATTTTGTGATGGGAAGGCAACATTGGTTGTGCAATACATCATTCAATTAAAGGCAAACACTATCCTAAGAAGACTAGTATGTTTGGAAACATCTTTTGATGGAGCTGATAGGATCAAGTCAAGAGACTCATTAATTTCATAAGATGTAACTGAGTGCAACATGGGTTCTCCTAATAATCCAATGAAGGTTTGTCTGGGTACTCACTTAAGTGTAGATGAGAAGAAAGTTTACATGTAGTTCCTAACTAAGTACCAAAATTACTTAGGGTGGCCTTATTCTAAGCTAAAAGCATATAAAGAAGACTTGTTCTAGTGCATCATCTCATCGTAGCCTAATAGCAAACCTTTCAGGAAAAAATAGACATCCACTAACCCCATCTTGACCACCAAGATATTGGAAGAGTTAAATAAGGTAAGGGATGGTGGTATCATTCATCCCACTAGGTGTTCATCATGGTTACAAATCTAGTCCCTGTACAGAAGAAGAATGGTGATATCTACTTGTGTGTGGATCTCAATAATCTAAAAAAAACTTATTTAAAAGATAATTATGACCTACATAATATGGAGAACCTATTTTAAAGTTCATGGGATTAAAAATGTTGTCCACATTGGATGACTTCTTAGGTTACAACTAGGTTGTGGTCAAAGACTGTGTTAACCCTACCATGGGGAACTTACGTATATATGTGGATGCCTTTCAAGTTGATGAATGCTAGTGTGACATTAAAATGAGCTATGGATGTTGCCTTTGCAAGGATAATTAACCAATTTATTATTTTGCATTAGGATGATATCACTGTACACTCTAAAATAAGAGAGGAGCATTTGGAGCATCTGGAAAAGGTGTTGATTGGGTGTAGGGAGTTTGGTATTTTGATTAATCCCAAGAAGTGCCACTTTAGATTGCAAAAGGATATGTTGTTGGGATATATAATATCTAAAGAGGGTGTCACTTTTAATCCTAAAAGGGTTGAGGCCATTAACAAAGTGCCTATCCTATAGTCCAAAAAAGGAATTTAGTCTTTCATTTGACAAATTGACTTTGTTAGGAGGTTTGTATCTAGTTTTGTAGAGATTACTATGCCTATTTCTTCTATGATAAAGAAATACCAGACCATCAAGCGAGGAGAAGATCATGTAATAAATCAACATCATAAAGGGAACTTTGAAGTCTGCTCATGTGTTAGCTAGACCTAATTACATATGGCCATTTCAAGTATTATCTTTTTCATCATACACTATTGTTTCTTTTGTGTTGTTGTAAAAAAATGAATATGGTCATGAACAACACATAGCTTTCTTTAGAAAATATTTTCAAGGTCTTGATCTAAAATACACTATTACGGATAAATAAGCCTTTACTCTTTTGAAGGATTTTAATACATTTAGGCCTTATATTCTGAGTTTCGAAATTATTTACTACATCTCATACACGATGGTGAAGGGAATTTTAACTCAAATTGAATTATCTATCAAGAGGTGCATGTTGGTAAAGAAGTTACAAAAATATGATATGTATATCTAAACCACCAAGTTAGTAAGAGGGATGGAACTATCCAAGCTTATGGATAAGACTAATTTCCAAGATGTTGAGGTAAACACTATTGTTTACTACTTGAAAAATATAAAATGTCCACCTAACTTCGATAAGAATCAAAGGATAACTCTCAAACTTGTTTCCAAAAAATACCTCTTGATTGAAAATAAACTTACATGGAGGAATCCAAATGGGGTTCTCTTAAGATGCATTCTAGAAGAGTGGACTGCTATCTTAATTGAAGAAATGCATAGTAGAGTTTATGGTGGTCATTCTATACCTAAGGTTATAGATCATAACATTCTGAGAGATAGTTATTCATAGACATAATTGTTTAATGACGTTATTTAGATGGTTAGAAGGTGTGAGAAATGTAAGTGCTTTGCTAGGGGGATGAAATCTTCAAGTTCTCCTCCTTTGCAGTCTATGATGATTGAGGGCCAATTCAAACAATGGGGAATGGATTTCAATGGAGAAATCATTGATTCATAAAGCAATAGGCATAGATGGATACTAGTTGGGAATGATTAATTCACCAAATGGGTCTCAGAAATCCCTACAAAGAAATAAACACACTAGTTCATCATGTATTTTTTGCTAAATTAGATTATTTGTAGATTTGGTGTGCCTATTAAGGTAATTTTTGATAATGCCATGAGATTCAAAGCCAATCCTTTGGTGGCATTATGTAAATACTATGGGACTGAATTGACTTATGCTTCTAACCAATCCTCAATGCAATGGGCAAGAATAATCAAGTAATAAGAACTTTCTCAAGATTATTAGATGAACATTTAAAGTAAATAAGAGGAGGTGGGGTGAATAGCTAAAGTTTACCTTATGGGTTGATAGGATTATGCCTAAGAGCACTATAGGTAGAATCTATTTTGATCTTGTTTATGGAGATACAAAAGTTTTGCCTATGAATTTTTAGTTTCCAACCTATTAACTCATACAAAAACTATAAGACAATGAGCAAATCAACCACTATAAAATCATGGTTAAATAGATTGTTAAGCTTGATGAAATTCAAAGACAAGCTCACGAAAGACACCTCAAATTCAAGAAGAAGCTGAATAAAATATTTGATGGAAAAGTCACTTTAATAAATTTCCATGTAGGTGATCTAGTTCTACTTTGGGACAATAGGCATGAGGAGAAAGGTAAGGATGGCAATTTCGATGCCCTATGGATGGGTCCCTATTCCATTGACTATTATATTGGGGAACATACCTTCTTCTTGAGAGACCTAGATGGTGAAATACTAGAGTTGCTAGTCAATGGTAGGCATTTGAAGCACTCCCTTAACTGAGTTCATAATCTATGTACCATATTTTATAGTGTTTTTTTGTTTTATTCTTTCATTGCTTTGTTTCCCCTTTTATTTAGGATTTGTTTGTATAGTTTCCTTCTTTTGTTGTGTGTTCATCTTAAAATCCTCCTAATCTATTTTTGCTAGTCTGCCATTATTTTGCTAAATCTTTATGAGTATCTACTAAAAAATTGTTAAGTGTTGACTCTATAGCCCAATGAATTGACACCTAGTCTAGTATTCTATGGTTTTTTACACACACATAGGGGGTAAGAATCCCTAGGCAAAAGCTAGTGTCAGTGCCCAAAATTTTAATGGAGTAATTGGGCCTTTTTCTATATCAAATTTTATGTCTTTACCCATATTTTTGTCTACATGTATTTGTTTGAAAGGTCAAGTTCATGTACATAATTTTCTAGTCCTTTGTCTTATCTCTGCTTGGTGAAGGTTTTCTTTCTATTATAATTTTTGGTCCTTTTGTATGAACACAATATTTGATGGAAATAGTTATTTAGACTTTTTGTCTTAGATAAAAGTCTAAAGACTTATTTCCATTAGACATTTTATCTACTACAAAAGTTTTAAAGGAATTCAATGTCATATCGCTTTCGACCTAAGTGTTTTACAAAAGTTTTGAAGGGTTATTTCATTAGTTTTGGGTCATTCATTTTAGAATTTTTGTCTATGGAAAAAATTCTGAAGGGCACTTACCCTTATGGAATTTTTTGTACACAAAAATCTCAAACTAATTGTAAGGTCATTTATTTCAGCCAAAGGTACTTTATAGAAATCCCAAAGGGCCATTTTTCCTTTCAAAAATGTTTAAAGGATTATTTCTTTCAAGCATTTTTCCCATGAAAAATTCTTGAAGGTTACTTTTGAAGGGTGAAGGACACTAGAAAAAAACCTAAAGGACACTTTTTAAGAGCCTTTTTTCTTTTGGAAAATGTGTAAAGGATAATTAAAAATCTGGAGGACACTTACATGAATCCCAAAAGGCACTTTCAAGAGATTGAAGGACCATTCAAAAAGTCTGAAGGATATTTTTATAGGGTGGGTGCCCTTAACAAAAAAATTGAAGGATATTTTCGAAGGCCTGAAAAGTACTTTTGGTAAAATTATTGTTGAGTAGAGGTCCATTTCCTTCAGATATTTTTCCTGAGAAAAAAGTTCAAAGGATAAGTCTAGATGGTGAAGGAAATTTTCAAAACTCTGAATAGGCACTTTCAAGAGATTGAAGGACCATTCCAAAAGTCTAAAGGTCATTTTTTTAGGGTAGGTGCCCTTAAAAAAATTTCAAAGGGTATGTTAAAGTGCTCAAAAGATTCTTTTAAAAAAAATTCTATGAGGTAGAGGTCTATTTTTGTCAGACATTTTGCTCAAGTAAAGGGCCTAAAGGAATTGCATTTCTTTGGGATCACTACTAAGGATAATTTATATGAGGAAATTATTTTGAACAAACTGTCCAAAATAATTGTCTCAACAAAGGAAAAAGTGCTCAAGTGCCAAATTATTTTGGAAAGATGACAAAGGTTGAATTTCTTTGGGTGAATTTCTTGGACACATTTATTAAAGGACAATAGTGCTGAAGCAAATAAGGAAGACAAAGAATTGGAAAAAAATTCCATAGAGAAAATTCCTCATAAGAATATTTTCAAATTATAGGTGAGGGTATCGGGGATGTTTTTGACTAGCACGTAGATGTCAAATTTAAGCTAGAAGGACTAGTCATTGTAATTTAAATGTTTTGGACAATCATGTGAGCATCATTTTGAGACCCCAATAAGTAGTCACTTATTTTCAAATTGGATAGATCTAATAGAACACACTTTTTCAAAGTAGGATGATCTGATGACACAATGCCAAGGTTAAAAATAAAGAGATCCCATGAGAAAATGCAAGGAATATAGGTGGCATAGCTACATGCTAGAAGGTTATGTCTTGAGAATATAATTACATGATTTATGGCTTGTGCTTCATCAAGAATATATGATCTAATGACACAAAATAATTGAAGACTATTCAATAGAGCTCTAAGAGCCTATGGTATTGACAAATGGTAGATGAGCATTCGATGTGTGACTGGTGTAAGATATAGAGCCTAGAAATCCCATGAGGGTGAAAAGTGGCACAACCATGTGGATTATAAGGATTTTACACCATTCCTCAAATAAGGAATGATGGTGTAAAGGTGAAAAATTACCTGATGAGTTGAGAGTTAGACTTGTGATGAGTCCTCAGGGTATTTTAAGATTTGGGCCCTTCTTGAAGATTTACTCACTTGATTTTTTGTGATTAAGGTGAAAAAGGTCCCTAAAGGCCTTAATCCTTGAATTTGTAAAAAAAATTGTATGTTTGGACCCACAAAAATAAAAGGGTGAGATAAACTTAAGTTGTATCTTCATTTTCTCTAATTTTTCCTAGCTCCTCGACGGAAGGATATTGTAGGCTTGCAATGTCCATGTGTGCCACTACAAGAAAATATTACTAAAATTACCATGAATACAAAATATTCCTAGGAAATCATTTCTATAGTAGGTTGTTCCATGGCGTGAATAAGAGGAAGGGTAGTTATCCAAGTAGTTTTAGACATGCTAATGAGTGGTTAAAATGGAATTTATAGGAGGGTACATAAAAGATAAATGGTTTATTTGGATCCTCAAATGAATATTCCTCTCCAAGCTCATGTAATGGGCATTTCTAACAAATAAATCAATGAGTTAGTTCTATGTGGTTACAACTCTACATCATTTTTTATGAAGGCACTTACAACAATGATTTTTTTTGGAAATTGATGAATATCTCAGGCATAATAAAATGTATTTTCCATCTAGGAACATCTTGATGGGACTATAAAATTTCATTAAGAATTTTTTAAAATTATAGCCCATTGTCCCATATTTGGGAAGGATTGAAAATGTATAAATAGAAAGCTTGTCTTATATTAAAAGATTGTTGGTTGTTGTTGGCTTTTTGGGATGACATAAGTCATTTTAGGCATCTATTTACTCTAAAGTCTAGGTTCTATAGAAATTTTTATAAGATCAAGTGCTGCATGTAGACTTTGTCTCCCCTACTAAGGTGATTACATCTGTACAGCCATAATCAGGGTCTAAGAGCATGATTATATCTCCCTATTCAAAAGTGTAGTCTCACCATGCCTCTCCACATGGTAGCATTTTGAAATGTTGATATTTGTAATATTTATTTTCAATCCTATTGAAAATATTTATGGCTCCCTAATATATTCTGATAATGAAATGTAATAATATGATTACATGTTCTATTGATTGGATATATGGATCTGTGTTCATTACTGGTTGTCATTCTAAGCATGCAACTAGTTTATAAATCCCTTTCTACTATTATATCTAGAAATGTATTGTTGAATACCCTCTAATGACTCCCTACATTCATGAATTTGGTAGGATAAAGTATTTTGGATTCTAGATTTAGTGTAGGTCTTAGTCTCTCAGGTATCATTTTATGTTTGCCATTGTCTTGCATTTCAAATATTTTGTGTGTCTTTACTAAAGAAAATTTTCCTGAAATACTATTAGATAATATATTGTTTGGATGCCACTATCACACCACCCTTCATTATATAATCAATTATAAATCTATCTTATCCTACAAATAACACACTCTATTACATATTATAAGTGTTATTTTCCCTACAAATGTACAATATATTACCTATTTGGAATGTGTTTAGAGTTTGAGATTTAAATTGTAGCATTACATTCTAGTGTTTAGTTCTTTGTGTTGTTGACAATTTTATAAAATAAAGATTGCAGTCACAATTTCATCTATCTTTAGTAGCTTATGCATGACATAGAGTATATGTGCATTTCATGTGAAAATGTTTTATAGGTAAAGTGTGCAGACATGGTCATGCTTTGGTCATATTTGTTCTTTATGCTAAGAATCACCATGGAGATTGAAGTCTAAAATCCCTCCATGTGATAAAGCTATCCCATAGGTTTTCTCACCTTGGTTTAGGCATAGCAAAGAGTATCAGGAAGCTGACCAAACCCTTTGTAGGTGTTTCTCAATGATTTTATCCAGTCTAATCCATTCTTGATGCCAAACCCTCCCTTGGCTACAATGACATTCTAGCAGAACTCTCATCATTTCTTTCCACTTCCTTCAAGTGTGCAAGGCCATATTAGAGAGCTGTACAATTGAGAATGAACACATTATCCATGGGTGTGGATTTGAGTCTGTAATCATTATCCATGGATGTGTATTTTTTCTAGTCTAGATTATTAAATATATGCCCAGAGTTAGTGTCTTTTATATAATCTATTCTTATTGAGTTTGAATATATGGAAAGAGTGAAATATTATTATGATAATAAAGGCCTATGTCACTACTAATCAATCAATGAATGGTATTCTACAATTTTATTATAGATCACATTCAACCATAAATAATGGGAAAATATAGTGGCATTGATGGAAGTGTAAGCCATTGATCAACTGACCTAGAGATCATAGTATGTACCTAAAATTTTCAATCTACTATGGGAAAAAATATTAATAACAACATAAACATATTTATGATATTAAATTATATTTATTCTCTCAAGGAGATGGTGCATGTGTATTTCAAACAAATTACATTGTTGTGAATTTGGATGTAGTGGGAATATTCAATTGAAGAGAACATATTTTCTCTTTCTTAGATGTTCATGGATATAGATATTGGTGAGGGTGATTTTATTATAATTGATACATATTTTCATCTTGTGATATGATGGATGGAAAATGAGAATCAGATTTGTCATCATAGTTTAGATAGTTACTTTGCAAGATTAGACATGAATTGGACCTTGATGTTTTCTTAAATGGGTTAGTTATGTTCATTTTATATGATATGCAAAAATATCATAATGTCACCATTTAGGATAAAATTATCACAAAAGAATATTTGAAATGTCTGAATATGTTTAATAGATTACCACAAACATCCTTATATGTATGGATAAGTAATTTTAATGACACCATTTATACCATGCCACCACCATAAATTGTATTATTATTCACGTACATAACATGACAAACATCATGGATAAACCTATGTGGATATTTTCACTTTAGGTTAATTATACGATATAGTTTGGTATACATGGTATATATTAATATACACATTAATAGATATTATGTTTAAGGATTAGATAAAATGTTCTGTATTGGGTAAGTAGCTATTCCTATAAACAATTTATAGTGTAGTAATCTCACGATTATATAATTGGCTTCTAAAAATATAATGAAGAGAAAGCATGATTTTATTATCTTATGTCGTACATTATATGATGAATAAAAAATATGTTTTCATTTTATATTATATTAAATTAATCTCAAGTGTGTCAATATATATTATTTTCATTTCATATTTTTATGATATATTATTATAAAAGTATTTAATAAGGAAGATTAAATTAATTCATTATACAACTTAATGAATAATTAGTAATATTTTATATGTTGATTTAGTAATCCTGCCTTAGTACATTTGCAAAATCAGGGAGACTTCCTAGAAATTGTCATTCCTATATTACCAAATATTGAGGAGGAAGAGGAACAAAAAACTATAAGTGCTAGAAATAAAGGGAAAGGTAAACATGGTATGAAACCCATGACAATGCCTCTTAGATCTAATAAATAAAATCTTAGAGGATGTTTTTAGTCGATTTAGTTTTTGTTTTGTTTTGGTTGAAAGACATATCTTCTCATCGAGAATATTGGCATGTGTGGCCATTTTCTCACTACTTTTTAATCATTCTATAGTTTTTTTTATTCAAAATTTATTTTTTATGTCATGAAGTGTATTTTAATATCTAGTTGTCCAAACCTTGGATTTTTATTTCACTCCTCGGATATGGGTCCCTAGTTTAAAAAAACCCACCCTTCACCCTTAATTAAAAAATATATTTTATATGTTGATAGATAAAAATAATTAATTTTTTTCTTAGATCATAATAAAAAAAATATAAAATTATCTAACACTTTTATTACACCATATATCCTAAAACCTATATCTCATATTATCTACATATTTCAAACAATGTAATTAATTAAAATTTATCTTTAAATTAACATACCAAACAACAAGGGCTGGAAGTGCCAAGTCTATGTTGGGTGATATCAATTTTGTTATTTCAAAGTATTTTCATTTTGCCTGCTTTGTACTAATAAAATTCAAAATATTCAAACTAACACACCTAGTATTTTAGTATCAATTTTACTATTCCAAAGGATTTTGGCTTTCTCTTAAGCTTTCATTTTGCCTAGTGAAAAGTCCAGGACACTTTTTGGCAATCCATAAACTATATATTTATGAATAGTTCCCTAAGACAACCTTATAAAGCGAAGTAGATGGGGAGTTTAAAAACATAGATTTATTTCTTACTAGTGTTCTTCTAATGCTATGCATTTTCATTTTTAGAGATTTAATCATTTCTTGTGGAGTGGGAAGAAGAAGAAGCATTTATTTTTTCCTAAAATTAGATAAAACATTTTCTTGTCAATGGATTCAATTTGAGTTAATTTTTAATATGTGATTTACAAAAGGCATTAAAACATATAGACTAGACTCTTATTCAAACATGGGACTGATAATGTTTCTCATTTATAGGTTGGTGTGAGTATATAGATGGATAGAAGTTTGACCATACAATATTTCTACACAAATTCAAGTAAAGCAAATTGCTCATCCCAAATAACACACTATCACTAATCCTTGTGTTGGTATACTAGAGGTGATATTTGGCTTTTAATTTCAAAAGCATTTGAAGATGAACTTGCAAGTGGGCATAGATACATTATATTTTATGCAACTTGTTTGGAATCATACATGATGATTCGGTTCCCAATCCTTCTAGAATATGTATTAGAATGATCTTAATTATGATTTTGTGAATTATTACTAAACTAAAATTAGGAACAAAATAAACAATAATATTGTACATTAATATTAAAATTAGATTAATGTTATGTGATGATTAGATGTACGAGAACAAATAATTTGTTTGTATTTAGGCTAAAGTGCAAATTCGCTAGATTTATAACCACTTATTTTCTTGACACATTATTTGTTGTAAAGGTCAAAGTATTCTATGGATAGGTGTGAATTTCTTGTATTATTTATTCTTATAGATTATTTTAGGGTAATCTATGTCAGATTTATGTTACATCATTTATAGGTTTTCTTATATGGGCATGTTTTTGGGCAAGCCTTATAGCTCAATTCTAATTCTGAGTTTGGTGTTTGTGTAGGATATAGTGAGTGTATTGAATTACCAATAATACAGACACATAGATAGCATTGACTGGACACTAGCATAGACATGGGCTAAGAAAGGTCATATGGTCCATGGTGGGGGCTCATGTTATAGACCAAGGTGATTGTCATTGTTTTAAGAGCAATGTTTCTCACTATTATATGAAGGATCCCTCATTTTGGACTTCATTTCATAGGTTCTATACAACCAAAGGTTATGAATTGCTTCAAGGGAGGGGTAATACAATCATATTGACTAGACTATGCACAATCATATGCTTCATTTCAGCTCAATGTGTATAGTACAAAGACCATCAATACAATTATCGTATGAAAATATTCATTGCATAGTTAAACCTACTCAGTATTGGGACATGTTCTGATTGAGAATAACCATGCAAGAGCATTAGAAAACTATTGGCCAATATTAGACATGGCATTTTACATGGATTTTGACTAGTTTATAGATATATGTTTAAGTGGTAAGGTTTTGAACTAGGAAATAGATTATGAGATATAAGACAATTATCAATCTAATAGGCATGTTGTGTAAAAAAAAGTGGGATATATAAAGATAAACCATCTTATGTGATATTGTAAAAGACCCAAATTAATCCTAAATTTATGGTTTGAATTGTAGAGTAAAAATACTAAAGGTTAATTGGTAACTCCTTTTGTATGATACAATCAAAAGGTTGGTGTAGGTAGTGATGCAAGAGTAATTACATTATACATGAGCCTTACAATCCCCCTATGATGGTTGCAAAATAAAAATACTGAAGGTTTATTGCTATCTCCCTCTATATGATACTACCAAAAGGTTGGTGTAGGAAGTAATGCAAAAGCAAGTATAATAGACATGAGCCTAAAAATTCCCCTATTATGGTACCTAAAGCTCCACACAAGAATGAGACACAGACTATAATGTACTTATCTAATGTCTCATCCCCCAATTTCATTGTGTTCCAATGGAGGAATGAGAGTATTTGTTACAATCCCAACTAGCTTCAAGTTCTATATCCTTGGGGTGCGGTATTTAGATAGATACATTTTGTCCCCATATTGTGTATATCTTATAATCAAGGCTTCTCATAGTATTTCAATTTATGCTCAGCATGTACAGTAGGTTTATCCTAAATTAGTTAGATCCTATCCTTTTGATGATAGATTATGGATATGACCAGTGGTTCTCAGCTTGCATGTCACAACTAGTATATCTCTACTCGTGTGTGTTTTTGATACTCATAAATTTGTCATTTTATGAGTGAGGCTCTTTGAAAAGATCAAGAAAAATGAAAGATGAAATTCATGGTAAAGATCATCTATTCTCACCCCCTCAGTTAACTCAAAGGATGCATGCAGAGGGATACATAGCCCTATTTTCCTCATCTCAAACAAAAACACCTAATAATTCTACAGATTTTAAGATAAAAATGGAAGTTTGAGAAGCTCAAAGGAAAGTGGAAAATTTCAGAAAGTGCATAACACTATTGTGACAATCACTACAGGATTATGGAATGAAATGATTGACTGCAAATATATCTACTTTTTAAAAAAACAAAAACAAAACACACACACATAGGCCATCATTTCGACATTGTTTATGAAAACATAGACAAGAAAGTCAAAATCTAGAGTATCTAAAATGATGATGCTGCCATTATAAGCACTAAATCCTAGAAATAAAGTTGGCAGTTACGTAATTAGGGCAAGCATAATATTTGAGCTAGGTAACATAAAAATCTCTCATTTTGTTATGTAAAATACATGTAAGACACATAATACAAATGAGAAAACAATGTGTCTTGAAATTTGAACAAAATTAATCGGAAATATTTAAATCCATTTACTCTAAAAGGTTCACAGTTTGTACACAAAACAAAGAATAGATTGTCAAAAAAAAAAATAGTGTTCCTGACCAGTGTTTACAGTGATATCAAGCATTCTAAAATTATCACACCAATTGCGTAAACTGCCCTGAGAATTTAGAACTGAAAAAAATCATTTTACGGATTCCCTCTTTTCAGAATTTGTTTGATACCAAAGAGGATAATAAAAAAAACTTACCAATGGTAGGAATAGGATAATGCCCCAGCAGGGCCATTGCATTAGAGAACATTCTAGCCCAGGGCTAATTGAACACTGCCTATTTTCAATTCAATAATCTTTGCCCTCCATTTGTTTTTTCGCCTCTGTTTTGTGGAATGTTTGGATAATAGCAGGTATGTGGTCTTTGGTAGAGAGTCGGTATTGGTGATAAGTGAATATTAAATAAAACCCTGTCATTTACATCTGCATCACAAGTGTCAACTGAAACATTTATGTGGCTAAAAGTGCAGTTTAAAAGTTTTTGGTAATGCTTTCCACCTTGGCCGCTGCTGATAGCAGTAATTACGAATGATCTCATTGCCTAAAATAATGGTTTCAAAGTTATAATTTCCTTGATACATGTGAGCCTGATAACAACATATAAATTCTTGAAGCAATTAATTTGCAGAAACAATATTATCATATTAGATTACTTAACAGAACAACTTCTTCTCATTATTAATGTTTGCATATTATATAATATATAAAATCATAAATTTTGATTGGCAGAAACTAAACAAACTAATAAACAGTTAACTATAACTGAAGACTAAAGAAAGCCCTTTGGACTTAACAAAACATATACTAACCCATCAATTCATTATCATGAGGATGAAGTCCTTTTATTATAGGAAAAAACAACACAATGACTATTGCGTGGATCATACAATTTACCCCGTTTATTTATGCACGTCAAAACTTGTCTCATCCAAATAGTTGCATTAAAATATTACCATAGCATACTTGCGTGGTTAATGTTCAATGGCAAGCTTTTAGCATATTTCCTTAATACACATGCATGGTTAATGGTCAAAGTTTAAGACTGTCTACTCATGCCTTAATTGTTTTCCATTATGTGTCTTGGCACTCCTCCAGTTGTATATGTTTATCCCTTTTGTTCTCAACCCATCCTATAGATTTCTATTAATTAGCCCTTTTGGAACTCGACCCACATTATGAATTTATAATTTTTGTGCTCTCTTTCTTGTCTCTTCTTAATGTTTACTTATTCCTCCTTGATTTGTCCATGTGTCCATGTCTCATCCCAAAACACTTATTTATGTGCTGCAATGTTCTTATTCCATGGCACCTTGACACAATGATTTTGAAATTGATAACAAAAAGAATATATATATATGGATGGCACTTTGACACAATAATTTTGAAATTGATAACAAAAAAGTGTATATATATATATATATATGGATGGTACCTTGACACAATAATTTTGAAATTGATATATATATATTATATATATATATATATATATATATATATATATATATATATATATCACCTCTTTTTATCACTACAACGTAGTAAATTTCATAGATGAGATTTTGAAAATCCCATCACCATAAATCAAAAGACATTTTTTATAAAATAGTAATGTCCAAGTTAATCTATCTCAAGATAACAGTTAATATATTTTGATATCCAATTCTTTTACAGTTGTGTACCATTTTATTATTACAGGTAATGTTGGGAATGCAACATTTTTTTAACCTCTACTTATCGAAAGTCTTGATTAAAATGAAATTTCAAATATCCAAGTACTCCATATTTTCAAAATCCATTTTCATTGCTGCAAATTCGAAACACAACTTTATGTGTATGTGTATTTAGAGATGTCTTAGCATTCGGTTTAATTGAGGCTTTATTTTTCTAGTGTGGCATACAGAGAATATCATCTTAGGTAGGCAATTATTAGGCTGTCTTGTGTGGTCAGGGTTTGGAGCTGCTAAGCTCTGAATTAGTTTTAGAATAAACTAATTACATATGCATGAGTTTGGAGTTGGAGTTAGAAAATTTTTGTTAGATGTAACAAACATAATATTTTGATTTATGAAATTAATGTTATTATGTGTTTTTATAAAATCAAATTAATATTGTAAATTTTTATTAATATATTATTTTATTGCTTGAAATTAAATAAACATTTAAATTCAATTGGAATACAAAAAGTATATTTATAACATATTAATTTTTAATTTATTTCAAACATATTGTTTTAAAATAATAAAAATAATAAATTTTTTATATCAATTAATATCTATACAATATAATTATTTCTTTTTAAATTTAAATACTTTAATAATGACACCTTATTTATAATACACAAATTAAGAGAATTAAAACAAAAATTATAGTCATCACACCATTTTACCATGTTTATATTTTGTACTATATTATTGAAAAAACATTAATTCTTTAATATGATACAATATTCCTTAAAAACGTTTATATGATATCATAACTAAAGATTTTTTTTAACAAATCAAATTTATTATTATTTAACTTTTCTACATTAAATATTTGTTGAGGAAATTGTGCACTTGAAAATGAGGTCACAAATTAATCATATAAAAATAAGGAATGGAGGCTACATTATTAAAAAATGAATAATTACAAGCTTTAAAGTATGTGTTAAACCCTACATTATAATCTTTTTTTTTTTTTTTTTAATATATATTATCCAATTTTTTAAAGAGATATTTAAAGCCTATTTAAGTTTATTTTTTGTTATATGATAATGTGGGATTGGCGGACCAACACCTAATCATACTTTCTCCATTACATATGTATTCATTTTTACTGTTACACCAAAATTGATGGAACTAAAAATTTGATGAGCCTTAGTCCATAATATGTAAAATATATTCCACTTAATTTAAAAATAAAAATATAACCCCTACCTATCTAATGAACACAATAAAACTAAAATTAATCATTACCAAATACTTATTTCTCATCACTAATTCAACCCTTAAAGCCATTAAATCTTATTAAAATTTAACATAAATAAATTACAACATTGACTTTATTAATTTTGACAGATAATTGAGGTGAAAGTCTATGAAATACAGCATTTGTGTCGATTGTAATCATCACACTACATACCACTATCGTCACACTACATAACACTATTTTCTTTGGCGCGTTCGGAAAGGAAATTGAAGGAGCTTAGTAATTATGACTGTTTTCATTCCAGAACTATATTGTTTATAATATAGTATCACAGTGTTTACAAGAAAAAGTGAGGCGAAATGAATATTTTCTTTGGAAAGAATTTAGTAATCATGAAAAGAGCTCAGTAACCACGACTCTATTGAAAATACTTGCAAATTTTGCTTGCCCAGGTGGGCGACAAGAATCGTACTTGATGGAGGTATTTCATTTTCTATCCTTGATTTTTATCATTGCTCTTACATACCTAGAATTTTTAATCTATTGTTATAACATCATCCCTGCTAGCGCTTCTTGTTACTATAATCAAAAAATAAATCAAAGGACACACCTCGATAGTTGTTTATCAGAAGCGATAGGTATGAAGGCGCAAGACAGCTATGTGGAAATACAGGAAGAGAGGTGTCGTGGCCCTATCATTGTAGGGGCGGGGCCTTCCGGACTAGCGACCGCGGCGTGCCTGACAGTGGAGGGCGTTCCCTGTGTTATCTTGGAGAAAACAGATTGCGTGGCCTCGCTCTGGCAGCACAGAGCGTATGACCGTTTGAAGCTCCATCTTCCTAAACACATCTGCCAGCTTCCTCTAATGCCTTTCCCTCAATCCATCCCACAGTACCCGACCAAAGAACAGTTCGTCCAGTATCTCGAGTCATATGCAAAGCATTTCGCCTTAAAGCCCAGATTTAACGAATGCGTGCAGTCTGCTTCTTATGATAAAGCATGCGGCCTGTGGAGAGTAAGCAGTGCAAATAGAACGAACAAGGGCTGCTGGACTGTATATATTAGTCGTTGGCTTGTTGTTGCCACGGGTGAGAATGCCCAGCCAGTCATTCCAGAAATAATGGGGATAGGGAACTTGAGGAACGTCGTTCATGCGAGCGCATATAAAAATGGAGCGGACTATCAAGGAAAGTCCGTCCTTGTTGTTGGTTGTGGCAATTCTGGCATGGAGCTCAGCCTCGACCTTTGCAATCACAATGCCAAACCCTCCATTGTTGTGCGCAATACCGTAAGTAAATCTCATAAATGGCTTTGATTTTCTTCATATGTAATTATAAAGCCCGTCGTATACAAATTCAGTGTCCATCTCATTGTGTCATGGCAGGTGCATGTGTTGCCGAGAGATATATTTGGGATATCGACATTCGGTATAGCCGTGGCGTTGGGAAAATGGTTCCCAGTTTGGGTGTTGGATCGCCTACTGTTGGCCGTGGCTGGTTTCACGTTTGGTAGGACAGAACGCTATGGTCTAAGGCGGCCGGCGGTAGGACCCATGGAGTTCAAGAATACGGCTGGTAAAACGCCTGTGTTGGAAGTTGGAGCACTTGAACGAATCAGAAATGGACACATCAAGGTTTGCCGCAAAGTCCACATTTTACTTTATGCATCGTGTTTTTCACATTCACGGTATTGATCGCGGTTTCCCTACCCAGGTACTGCCTGCGGTACAGTGCTTCACATCCCGCGGAGCCAAATTCGTAGACGGGCAGGAGATTGAGTTTGATTCTGTCATTCTGGCCACAGGGTACACCAGCAATGTGTCTTCCTGGCTCAAGGTATAGTATTATCCTACTAACTGCTGCTAACTTTGACGATCTACTAGACTTTGTATTAACTGGTTTTATTTTCAGGATTGCGATTTTTTCACCCACGATGGGATGCCCAGGACGCCATTCCCTAACGGTTGGAAGGGAGAAAACGGACTATATTCAGCGGGATTCACAAGGCGGGGATTGCTAGGATCTGCAATAGACGCGAGGCGCATTGCTCAGGACATTGGGGCTCAGTGGACTCCTATAAGGAAACAGCATATCTTATGAAGCAGACAGAGATTGAATTTGATAGACAACTAGTAGCTCGGCATTTTTGTATGTTATGATGCTAAAAAGTTTTGACATGCTAAGATATTTACCATATCTTTAATTTAACATTAAATTTCTTTATTTTATCTTCTATAAACAATAAGTTTCGATCAAGCTAAAGGCAAAGCCTTAAACTTCCTAACTTTAGATGCATCCTATCAAGTTAAGTTTCTAATTTTGTTAAGCACTTCGAAGTTCAATGCAAGCTATTTCAAAGATCAATGTATAATTACAACATTGAAATAAAATCATAATGTACTAATTGGTGATTATGCTTTTATTAATGGTAAAAGTGGGTTTTGAAGACGGGCTTTATCCAGTTAAAAAAAATATAGATAGATTATACGTTTAGATGGAACAACAAACATAAGAAGATCAAAAACTGTCTGAAACAGTGAAAAAAATAGCAACAACTATTTAACGACTAAAGAGCGAAGAAACAAAGCAAAGCTAGGACCCATGCTAAAAATGTTATTTTTGAGATATAAGTGTCATTTTAAAAGGATCCATTTCTTTTGTGCCTTTAGTTCTTTTTTTTATTACACACAATAGTCCAATCCCCACCTCCCCCAAAGAGCAAAAGAATTGGAATGGAGAATTCAAGCGTATCATTTGACAAAACTACTTTTTCTAAAATGGCAGATTGAAATTTCTTTGAAAAGGCGCAATCTAGAAGATTGTTCTCGACATCAAAAGTCTCTGAATCTGGTTTCTATCTTTTCTCTGATTGTATGCATGGATCTGTATGCTCAACCAAAACTAGGATAGGAGTCGTGCTACTATCTTCTCTTTCAGCTAAAGTGTGTACAATAATATGTTTAGGTCCATCTTCCTTCCACCAAGATATTTTCTTTTTATGTTTAAGGGAAGAAGAAGCATTTACCAAATTACCAGTTTGGAAGCATCTACAACATTTGAAGGGAAGACCGTCATAGTCTAGGGGTTGCATCCGTGTTCTATTTTTGAATTTCAGTTCTATTTGTGTAGGCAAATAGTTAGTAATATCAACATGAACTAAAATCCTATCATAGGTTGAATGAATCCCTTCCAGGGTTTTGGGGTCAACACCCCAAAATTATCCAATGGATTCCGCTATGCTTGTGAAAACATCAGGGTCCCAAAATTGAAGAGGAAGATTAGGAAACCTAATTCAAATAGGCTTGAAGTTGAAATTCTTAGTATAAGGGTTGAAATCAGGATGGCATGGTGGAGCCATAAAAAAATGATGTCCCCATTCCCACCAAAGTTCATCACTAAAAACTACATGTTTGTCTTCAGTGTTATCAAATATCATAATAAATATGTCTTTCACATAGGGATGGATTTGAATCTTACTTCTAATCAAATCCTACCATTCCTTCAAAATCCATTCATGGAGTTGGGGTAGGTTTAGCCAAAACCCTATGAGCTGATAGAGCATGCCAAGGGTGGATGAGTGTTCTTTCTTGTTCTTAGTGGTTTTCAGTTCTTCATTAGCAAAGACAAGAGTGGGAAAAGCATTAGCAGGGGCTAAAGGTTGATGCAACAATTTCTTGGAAACCATGTCGGCAAAGGTATGGTACAGGTCATCTTTGGGCAAGGTCTTCCCTATAGCAGCGATGTCCTCAACAACATTGGTGCCTTCTATTCCATTAGTCATTGCAAACCTTGGGGACCCTCTATGTCAACCATAGGAAAACCACATGCCATCAACACAACAAGATCAATATCTGGAGGAGAAAAAAGTAGTGTAAGTGGACTCAGATCATTGAACAAGGTTTCCCCTATAGTGATACGTAGGTCCCCTAAGACTGGATTCCCTTCGATGCCGATCTACCAGACGTCTTTGGGTCTAAAACTATTGCCACTATTGAACATGATATTTCCATTGAAACAGTCACCGATGCCAAACTAGATGGTTCTACCACATGATTTCCATAGTGATTAGGGTTTGATGTCACCATTTCTTTTCCTATAGTGATTAGGGTTTAATTAAAATGTAAATCCACTTTTTGTAGAGCTCAAAATTAAATATTATAAGTGGCAACTATGTTATATAGATATAATAAGTGGTATTCTATGAAAATGTCTGTGATATATGTTGAAGCTCCCCCGTAAGTTGAATTCATATCAATACAACTAAAGTATACTAAAATTCATGATAATTCTAATTAAGCTAATTTATATATTCCATATACATAAATATCGAGTGAATGACTTCATCAATGGGAAGGTAAGGGGTTGTGTTATCCTTCTTCTTTTCATGGAAATAACCATCACTTAAATCACCCACCAGTTTACTTGAAGCATGTTGGGGTGGGTATGTAATGTGAGCATTAACACACTGTATGTGCAATGCACTTTATGCATTTATGTTTCATAGCAATTTGATTATTTATATTTGATAATTTTATTCTAATTTTGGGTGTTCGTATGGGATGAAAAACTTTAGGGACATGGATCTAAAACATTATGACTACACACAGGTATTAAAGATAGCAAAAGTTAGTCCACCTAAGAAAAAAGACTTTGTCCATCACTATTAATGTTATTTTTTCATTCATGTTTCTATGATGAGATACTAACATGCACTTATCACGCTCAATTTAAAAGAGCATATAGACAAGGTTGGCTAGTTAGGCTTTGTCAACTAAGAAAAAAGGCATTGTCCATCACTATTAATGCTATTTTTTCATTCATGTTTCTATGATGAGATACCAACATGCACTTATCACGTTCAATTTAAAAGAGCATATAGACAAGGTTGGCTAGTTAGGCTGTTGACAAAGGGAGGTTGTTTAAAAGTATATTGGAATTTTATGGACCTAATATAAGTGATGAGTTGAAGGATTAGGTTGAGATATTTTTAATTCAAATAATTTTGGTAGTGTTTTAATGATAAATATTATCATTTCATCTATAAAAATGTTGTTTTATTTAGAATTCAAATACATAGGAATGATTTTTTTAGTTTAGATGCCATCAAATATATTAAATAAAAAGTAAAAAAGCCAAATTTAAGATAAGATAAAGATGATGCCATTAATGTGAAAATATTTGTGGATAAACATTCGTAAAAAGTATTATATTTTAAATAATATGTTGAATATGAGATTGAAGAAGCATATTTCATACTGGGTATCCAAATGCCAAAATAATTGCACTATATGTTAAAATATGTTCATAATGGCTTGCTTGTAATGGATTCCACCTTTGGGAGAAAAAATATGATGGTACACATTTAGTTTATTTAACCCTTTTTAACATGTCAATATTTTTGGAAACAATTCATTAATTATAATGAATATGTGCTTAGTTTACCTGGTAGACCTGACTTGTATTTTTCAAATTACACAATGGTGTCCTTATTGGTTTGGTACTAATGCAAAGGAAAATGGTCCTAGATTCAATTTTATGGATTTGTGAATTAATTATTTCTTCCATTGACTTATGTTGGAGTGGAAGGTAAACGCATCCATGGTGGATGATACATACATTGAAATTACTATGATTAGTTGTGAATCTTAATTTTTAAGTACTTAGTGATAGATTTAAGTATATGTACTCGAGTGATGTAATGAAAATTTGTAATTGGTAGCAGTGAAGTATTTATTTTGGTAAGGTTTATTTATATTTGGAATTAAAGTAAGTTTTACCAAAGTAGTTGATTGTGACAGTAAAAGATTGAGAAATAAGGTAGATTTTTATTTTATGTCTTTATCAAATAATATATACTTATTAAAATTAGGATGCAAAAATATATTAGGTACATCTATTCATTTATGAATTTTTTTCCAGGAGTCATCTATAATTTACTAAACTGAACAATAAGCCCACCATATAATCATGTAAGAAAAATGTTTTCATATTTTTCCAAATTCAAGTAAAGAAATAAATGTTGGCATTGAGGTCTATCATTTCTATTAAAAACATCGCTTTATAAATACCGTCATGTGTGTATTAAATTGTAGAGTGGACTACTTAGTTAGAAAATTGGTAACTATTATGTTTATTTATTATTGGTGGAATTAGATGAAAAATTAAAATCAATTCTACAAAAAATTGAATTTGGAAAAATGACAGATCATGTCTTGGTTAAAATCCTTGTCCTTACCCAAATATGAGCTATACATTTATTTAAATCAATTAGACTTTTCACACATTAAATTTAATTGAAAGGAAAATTATTATTAGCATGTTTTGTGCCAGTTAGGTATTTTAAAATGGGTGAGTGTCCATGTTCAATCAAATGGTATGTTTGCAAGCAAATTGTAATACCCCTCCTATTTTTTTAGTGGATTTCTTTAGAAATATTTGATTAATTCTTGTTTTTTATTTATTTTGTATATGAAATATGAATATAAAGGATCTCTTATTCTAGTATCAAGACATTACGATATCAATTTTAAGATGTGATTGAGAGAATTTCTTTCATTTTTGAACTGAGTTATGCCAAGATCATTAATAAATTACAATTCCAAACTTTTAACTATGTAAATATCATCACTTAGTAACACAATTTCACATAAATAAATATCATGCATATGTTTTGATTACATTCAAAATATTTATGTGTGTGCGATGCACATGTGAAGACATACAACACATGCACACACAAGTTTATGTTTTTATAATAAAAATTAAGAAATATAAATATATTATAAATATTAAAACTTTTTACTATATTCATGATAATAAATTTCACTCATCATAAAATATCTTTGATGATGTTAATTTATTTAAACATTTCTATTCAAATAATAAGTTAATTATAAAAAGAATCAATAAATGAAATACTTAAATAAACATTATTAATATTAATAATAATAATAATAATAATAATAATAATAATAATAATAATAATAATAATAATAATAGACAACTCTTACGTCACCCTATATAGTTTTATGACCATTAAGTCTTTCCTTGCTTTTCTATGATATTAAGATTCCTTGAAATAGTAAAGAGTGGAAGGCTATGAGAAAAATATATATATTTTTATTATTATTAAAAATAAAAAAATTAAGTGAATAAAGATATATCGCTGCAATTTACATGTGGCAGATAGAAAACATCCTTCATATATCCTATTGTATCGGTGCAAGACATTATTTATTTGGTTCTTCATTTAGAAAAAATGTAAATAAAAGAAGGAATCTGATGGAAAATATGACTAAGGACGAAATAAGGGTGCAGCTAGTGGGATACCAAGGAAAACAGAATGAGGGCAGGGGATGAAAAGAATTGAAACACTAGTAGAGGAGCTTGCATATGACAACCATGTATTTGTTTTATCTATTATTTAGATGAATATTTGATGAAATATATTGTTTTAGATATTAATAGGTTATTCATTTTTTTTAAATAAATAGGGCAGCTTTGGTCTTCATCTTTTGCACATTTGCTTAAAATCTAGGTTATTTAAGGAAGCTTTGTTATGAATAATCTATGAAAGTTGTAGGTTTGGATGATTTTAATTGTTTTTATATATTTTACTCAATTTTTGATTAATCTAAATATTATGTTGTAAATTTTTAGATTAAATTAAACCCACTTTTGACTGATGTAGAATACTGCATCATGCAAGACGCTTATCAAAATAAAAATTCTCTTTTAAAATATCTTAAGAGAACCAGTTCCAGACACAAAAGAAGGTTCTAGTCTCCAACAGTGAAAACTAAACGAACAACAATGAAAAAAAACGTACAAGAAGTGCCAACAAAAAAATCTTTCTTAAGGCACAGGGGTGCCTAAGTCCCCTGGTGTTTAATCCCAACAAAGCAAACCATGAACAAGAACAATAGATTAAAGCAAGGTAAAACGGATAATAGAGGCAACAGATAAACTATATAGAAAGCATCAATTATGCACCTAAGGGAAAGGAAAAATCCATAATTCCAAATCCAACCTCAAAGAGGCAGTCAAAACCAGATTTTCAAATCAAAATATCCATCGGAATACAGCCCAACGGATCATTGCTAGCCATGAAATCAAACCATAACAAGTCAAAATCAGTAAGTATGAGAACGTGCCGACCATCAATGTTGCTGACATCATCTATATCCCAAGCAGAAGGTATAGGTTCGAGCCATAATGAGGCAAATAGGAAAACCAAAACCACCACAGGGAAAATAGGAACCAAAACAAGCATCCATGAGATAATCAAAGTAACCATGTCCCCTTTTAAACGTGCTTCTCCCTAATCTTTTTTAATTTCTCCCGGATCCTTTTAAGCTTATCTCGATCTCTTCTTCCGGGGTTGACAACTGTTGTCCTTATTAAGAGAGAAATTTTCCATATCCAATGTCCAAAGGGATGGATATTCCTCAACATTTAGAGATCCCCTGAGATTTTTGATTTGGTAGCTTGATTTCCAGCATGTTTCCAAGATCTTCGAAGGTGTTATCATTCTTGCACTTATCCTCATGCCCAAAATACTACTCTTTGTCAAGTTTATGCAAAAAAGAGCCCGTGTCCCTCTTATTAACAGGCTTATCAGGGTATTTGGCATCAATAAAAATGTGGATAAGGATCTATAAGTTGTCCATTCTATTTCAACTTAAGCCTTCAGCTAAACCACCTTCCTCCTTGCAATTCGTAGAGAGTCCTTCCGCTTCATTTTTTCGTTTAACATATACCTCTTCTTCCAACAGACCCAATGGAACAAGCACCTTAAAAAGAACATAATCTTTACCAGGGGATATGGCAGATGTGTCACCAGGGATCATATACTGAAGACATCCAGTTGAGATTTTCAAAGCCTTTATGTTATTATCCATCTAATCTTCTTTCTTACTGACTGCAGATTTCTGACCAAAAGAGCAGCACTTTGGGCAAATTTGATCATCTCTTTCATACATAACGTTTTGCAACCGAACTCCATGTTTGGAATTCAACTTGATAAATTTAGTTAAAACTGTTTCAAAGTCACAATTAACACAAATTCTAGCAAAAACCAGCCTTCTTATCACTCTAGTCATGGAATTTCCTGTAAAATGGGAACCGATAGATTTGGCTATTCCGATTAGGATATTATCCTTCTAGTACTCTAATGGGAGACATAGAAGTTTTATCCATACGGAGATAGTTATAGAAAGATCCTTAAATGGGTTAAACTATATTTCCATTTTTGAAACAACAGAATAGACTTACCCAAAGTCCACAACCCTCTTTCAAGGACGTGAACACTTTCCTCTTGGTTTGAAAAGGAAAACAACGGGAAGCTATTTGGCATGGTTGCAATCTTTAGACTTTCTTTTAAGGACCATGTTCTACTGGGATGATATCGTACAACATCAATATTGGGTCTGGACAGCGTAAAATTTCCAAAGAGACTATCTCGGTACTCATCTTCTACTTGATCAAGAGCCTCATATGTTAATTCTAGAATTGCTTCCTTACCAAGAGTAGAGGGGATAATATCCTTAATGATTTCTTTTTGACCAATGTCTCTTCTGACCACATCAGCCCTAGAGAACCGACATCCTTTTGAACTAGGATATGTTCCCCTACCTTCATCCTCACCATCTTAATTTTCTTCCCCTATAACACTCTCTTCCACCACCACCTTTTTTTAAGTCTCATAACACCTTTAATACCATGTTGTAGATGTTAATGTGTATATTTGTTTTTATTTGGTAGAGAAAATAACATACCAAGGCTTTCCAATTTATGTGTATATAGATTAATCTTTGTATAACTATTCATTTTGATGAATAATTCAGATGTGGGATTTATATTTTATGTATAAGTAAAAAATTATTAAAATTTCATTATAGTTTTTATTTAAATAAGATAGTAACTCAAGGTTACTTTATATTTTATATGTTGTTTTTCCATGGAATAAAATAAAATTAAATTATTTATGGGTTTCATTCACCTAAACGAAACACATATAATATTATGAGCATATCTTATATATTTAGGGATAAAATGTATTTTTAATATTTATATAATGATTAATGTGTAATTTTATTTTTATTTTTATTATTGGTGGAATAGGGGTTTTCAAAGAGACCCTCCTCTTTTACAGTGGAGGAAAAAAATAGATCATACAAAACATAATGGGACTCTTTTACCAGCGAAAAATAATACAACAAAATATGCAAATGTGACTTAAAGAGCCATAATAATCAAAGAAAATATCTAACTCAAACAAACAACACAAAATAAAAACAAAAACTCAGCAAACAAACAACTAAGATCCTCCCATAATATTTTACTTTATAAATTTGAGGGCCATATTTGATGGTTCCATATTATTACCATGACCTCTTTTGTTGGTACTAACTACCATCCAATCTCCTCCACCCCTTTCGTCATGGAAAATGGGAGTATTTACTTCTAACAAATCCTCTGAAAGAATATTTGATAGAGCTTGAGCCTTTGACTCCTTGGCCACCACCTTACCTTTTAGAGTTATGTTTTTTGCAAGTCTAATACTAACCTTTTCTAAACAATTAATAGTATTATCCTTTGGATGCATCTTTTCCACAATATTTTTAAGAACCATCTCTCGACCTCACTTTTAGTATCTAATTCAACTATTTTATGTTCTAAGACAACATCTTGCTACGGAATGTATATTTTTTCACCATTTTTCCAGTTTGAAATCACTTATAACATCTAAAAGGTAACACTTCATAATCTAGAAATTGGACCCATGTTTTGTCCATTACTTTTGTATCCACATGGGCTGGTAAATCATTACAGATATCTAGATTGACCAAAATTAGGGCATGTATTGAGTGCACTATTTATTGGTTAAGGGATTCTCCTGATAAAATTATTTTATAGAATTTCAAATGGATTTGAAAACTTTTTAATCTTCAATTCATAGAAGAAGGTTTGATAGATTAGTCCAAATTGATTTTGAGTTCATTTTGTTTGTGTGAGAAATCTGGATACCCAAACTTAATTGAAATCATATAGTGATCTTCCCAAACCCAATAATATTACTTAAATACAATATTTTTGTCTTAAAAAAATAAAAAATAAAATAAAGTAAAATAAATAATTAAAAAATAATAAATAATAAATAAAAAATTAAAAATAAAAAATAAAAAATAAAAAATAAAAAAATCATAATGAATATTCGTATAAAACGTAGATTAATTTCAATCTTACCTTTTACTAGAGCCCACCAATGTCTCCTTATCCATTCGTCAAGATTTGGTAGACTTGGCCATAGGCTGTTGAATTGATAGATTGTTCCATTAGAAGAGATCCGATATTCCCTCTCTTGTATCACTTAGAGCATCTCCTTTTCAAAGGTACTAGAAAGGATGTCTTTAGAATTGGAGAGAGGTTGAATCCATCTTTTCATTGAAAAGCGTCTCTATATATTATTGTACCTTGTCATTAACCTCTTCTTTTACCCCTAACTAACCACCCGTAAGTTCTCCCATAGTATATGACTTGATCCTCACCGTCATCCCTATTTTAGGAGTCTTATATGATATTTCAGCAACAACATATCTATCTAGAAGTACCTCAACTAGCATAGGACCTAGAAAAGTAGGTCCTATAATCAACCCCTTACTTCTCCCCACAGATCCCTTTTTCTGGTTCATTTTTACACAAGTGGCAGTCTTATCAATCGGATCAAGGACTTTTTCAACCCTTATTTTATCTTAGTAACTGGGAATGGAAGCCACATTGCCTGGCATCTGAATCATCCCAGTCGATAATGGACCTTCGACGGAATCATCCTCTACCGCGCTCAAAACTGCCCCTTTAAACTCTGTCATTCTGATTTTCCCTGAAACAGTCGTTAATTTTGAGGCTCCATTGTTTTGAAAAGAAACGAGTGCCTTATTCAACCCATGATCTACCCAAACTATCATTGATTTGTTATTTATCAGCATTGACTGCAAATTCTGGCTATGTAAATCTCCATCTTCGTCATTATTCTACCAATCACCATAGAAACCCTACACCCATTGCTTCCCGTCATAATTTTATTTTTTAATTAACCCTAGGCAACCTTGTATTTTGAATTATCCCAATACATTGAATTAAATAACATTAAAATATTTATGCGTTTCATTTGTCTTGATGATAGATTTGAAACACATAAAATAATGTGAATTTCTCATATATATATATATAGAGATAAAATGTATTTTTAATTTTTTTTTTATATTAATTAATGTGTTTTTATTATTTTTTTACTAAACCTTGGTGGCCTTATTTTTTTAAGATGTTACTCATCCAAGGAACAATATTACATTAAACTATTTTGCTTTTCATCACTTTTGATGATAGTTATGAAACATTTACAATATTGTGAATTTACCTATTTATTAAGGGAGAAAATATATTTTCCGTATTTTTGTAGTAATTAATATTTTTTATTAAACATGGGTGATTTTATAAAATTATATTAAACTATTAATGGGGTTTGTACATCTCCAATATAACTTCAAAACACATATAATAATGTGGATATCATATATATAGTAAGAGATAAAACATAGTTGTAATCATATTTTTCCTATTAATGAGTTTTATCATTTATATTTGAATGAAGAAACATGGCATGAGCACCACTCTATCTTATAATTTTTTTCCTAAATTTTTCTTGGATCAAAAGGAACCAAAAACAACTAATAATGTATATTATTAGTTATATCTAAACAAGACAAGATTCTCTTTTTAAATTAACAATTTTGTATGGATTTTTACCTTATTGGCCTAGTTGTGAATTAATGGGCCTTCTCCTTGTTGAAAATAATATATTCTATGATTTATGACTAGTTAAATGTTACATTGAAATAATTTTTGTCTGCAATTTTGGAAAGTTATAACATATATGTGTTTTATATATAAAAGGATGATATAGGTACTTCTAATCCTCCGCACCCAAAAAAAACTTATTGATATATATAATTTTTTTAGAATACTATTGATATAAACATGTGAATGTTGCATTATAATTGGATTATTTCCAAAAATTATTTTATTAAAATATATAAATATGTGTATTATTTTGATTATTATTTATTTCAAATGAAAAATGTCCTTTTTGGAAAGAAAATAACTACAAACATTTTGTTAATCTTGCCTTCTTGATTTTTATTTTTTATTTTTTATATCAAGATCTCCTAGTAATAGATTGTTATACTCATGATTAAATGCTCCTAATAATCAAAGATTATTGAAAATACATTTCTATCTTTAAGTTGATCACAATTTTCATTAAAATAATAGATTCTAAGAATAGTGATTTCATTGAAAACATTATTACGTGTATGAAGAAGGTTCTTGAGGAATTCTATATAGTCTTACTATAATAAGATGGAAATATGAAGGAATCAATTACATATAATGTTTATAATGTTTAGAGAGATTTTTTTTTTAAAATAATGATTGAGAAAATTAATTATCATATTAATATTATTAATTATGGTTTAAATTTTCTCATGTATATATTGGAAAAAATATTTTTCTACTTTCATGTGAACATATTCGTTGCTTACTTGTTTATGATAATTATTATTTGATATATGAAAGTTGATTTATATAAATAATGAACAATCTTAATAGTTAGATTGAATAATTGTACTTCTTTACTAACTAGAATATATTCTTGTTGTTTAACCTTAAGATAAATATTTAGTCTATGAAAATGATTTTCTATACGGTTGTGAACAATCAAGAGTTTGATGTAACATCAGTATGAAATATGATATGATTAACATATTCATAATATTATAGTGGTTTTAACTATGAAAATGGTTATTGTTTTACTTTATAAATAGTAACTAAGAACATGTGGAGTAGTGATAAAGCATGTAACTTGTAAAATTTGTTTAGTGATGAAACAAATTTAAATTATTAGAATACATAAGATTCATTTTTATAACTAAATTTTATGTCATGTGATTTATAATATTAATATTTGTTATAAAATATTCCAACTCTTATGTCATGTGATTTATAATATTAATATTTGTTATAAAATATTCCAACTCTGTTTCAACAGTTATAGATTAAGTTTTTTAATTTTTGAAACATGTAATGTATAGAGTTGTAAAGATATTTTTTTTAAAGAGGTTTTTTTTTAATAAACCCATATTTATGGTGTAAGTATCCTATGACTTGTTAACGTAAAACATCTTTAAAAATCTTAGTAAATGTTGGGAAAATAGGGGAGTAAAACAAAGTTGACGATTGAAAAAATTAAAGATATACGCCTAACTATGATTCTAAATTGGGAACAACACTCTATAACTGCATATTTGTCAAGAGAATGCGTGACTTTTTTTTCATGAAATAGTGTTGATACGTTTAAAATCTCTATGATTTTTATTTTTTTTTATAACCTACATAGTATATACTATAAATACCATGTTAGAAAGTGGTCTTCATTGATATATCTAATTGGTGAGCACACGCATTAGCATAAGTCGAATAAATAAATAATGGCGATGATTTTATTAAGATTGTATATAACCATGTGATACTATGATTTTCAGTAGTAATCCCATTATGTATGTTGATGTTGAAAAAAGAGTCATGAAGTTGAATGTTGACTTTATCTTGTGTTGATTTTGTTTTGTGTTGTGTTAGGATCCATAAAAGCTTAGTCTATTATGCATATAGAGGCCTTAATGAAGTTAATGGTCTGAGTAAGTATAATAATTAATCCAATAATTGTCATTAGGATTTTTGGTGTGTAAATGGAACAATTTTTTTACAAACTCAATACTGTGTAGTTAAGAATGGTTTAAGAGGATGGTTATAAATCCAAGGTTATATGGAAAAGCATTTCTTGAAAATTATTAGCTCGTAGTAAAAGTAAAGTTACTTTACTGAAGTTTCAAAATTTTATTTGAAGTCTTAATCTGACTAAATTAAAAATATTTATTTATTCTTTGAGTTTTTATGCTATTCTCTTTCATAACATTCAATGATATTTGGTATGGAAAACTACAAAGTTAATAAGATGAGAATAATGAATTAATAGTATTGTATTTCAATAAAATAAAAATGGTGAAATGACCAAAGTAGATTCAAAACACTATTCTTAAATTAATTATGAAATATAGGTAATTAATTATATTTTATTTAATAAATAATAATAAAAATAATTTATAGATTGTTTCCAAATTTATTTCACACATCACCAAGGTGATGTCTGTGACAAAGATAATTGAATTAAAAACTATTGCAAAAATTCTATATAATAATCACAATGAAAATATAATGTTAATTGTAAACAACAAAATACATATATATGTAAATAAACCAATATGATATGCTCAACATTAAATTTATTGTCCATTTCTAGTTTTATAGTAGTGTACAATTTATATACTTCAAAAAAGAATATGCATCACATCCTATTTATCATGTTTTTTTATTTTTTTTCTTGTTTGTTCAATCTATAAATTAAGTGTTATTGTATTTTGATATATATGTTTTAATATGTAAGTGTCATGATAAAATGAGCCAAATTTAAGTAATGAAATCCATGATAGAACCTATATCAAAATACTTATGGACAATTTATGTCTCAATTTCTCATAGAATGAATAATAAGATGCTCAAAATATGCTTAAGCCAATAGTAGATAATAGTGGATATGTCATTAATCACCCTCTAGTGTAACCATTCAAAGATGTACTTGACATATATGGAATTTCAATAAGAAGAGAGTGGGATTTTTCAAAAATAATTTGAGGAAAACACCCTTAACTTATTAAAGAGTAAATTTATTTTAAAAGGTAATAGGAAAGTTTAATAGGAAGACTTTCAATTAAATTCTAGACAAGGTTGTTGAAAGAGACAGAAATGGACTAGATTTCTGTAGAATTTTATATTTTATACTTTTTATTGTATTTTTTATTTTCAATTCTATGCTACGTAATTTTAGATTCAAAACAATTTTATTAATTTTATAATCACATTTTACAAATTTGATTAATGTATCCCAAAAATATGGAACAATATAAGTATACAAATAATGAACATGAGAATTGCATAAATAGTGTTTGAACATGATTCTTTATAATACTTTGGAGTTTATAAATAAATATAACATAAATTTTTTTAAACTATAGTCATCATACTCTTATAACATTTTCCTATATTGTGCATATTTTTAAACATGTAAATAATATCTATTATAAAAGTGTTTGAAAACTATTTATTTATCTAAGATGGTTGTGACTGCCCTAATAAATAGTTAAATGAAAAGTTTAATCTATTATTAAATATATTAAAATTTTAACTTATAATAGATTTTAAAAAATAAAATTCAATCCACTTATTACCTTTTTTCCCCGAATGTATTAATTAAAACATTTAAATTTGGTATATGTAAAAATTCTTTGTGACTAGAAACAATCTTAGTAGAAAAACATAATAATGTTTTGAAAATGGAATTTATGATTAAAAAAATACAATATCATTAGGGGATGAGATACCACTTGTAATGTGTTCCACAATTAAGGATTCTAACTATTTTAATTTTTTAGTAAAGTAGTATATACTTTTTGTCAATATAATAGAAGAATACAAATACGCTATTAAGTAATTAACATGCATTAATGGTTTAAAATATGGTTTAATAAATTAAAATAAGATCACCTAATATATTTTTCTTATAACATATTGAAATATAAATTACTTTTTGCATTAAAAAATGAAATAACACAATAAAAATACCATTCAAGACATTCAGACATACGAAATAAAAAAACACTATTCAAGAGTTATAAACGTCTCATCTAAAATATATTTCTCTTAATATCTTTTAATTATGAAATTTTGATTTACAATAATATTTTCCATGTAATAAATTATGAAGCAATACCAAACCTACCATTCCTTACCATGAATTTCCTTGAGACTTTCACTCATGTAATACTCAATCACTAGATTTATATATTATGAATCATTTTTTTCTCTTGCCAAAGGCAAGGCATGTATTTTTTATTATATCATTATTTCTATTTCAAATTTTATTACTTTCATTTTTGAATGATAATCTTTAGCTCTCTATTTTAATTGAGAATATTTTTTATTTGTACTTTGAAGTATATATATATATATATATATATATATATATATATATATATATATATATATACCTCTATACATCTCTTACCTCCACTACATGTACTTCCTTATTGTTATATTTTTCATCAAGAAAATTGTGGGTTATTGTTATTTTCACATTTATGAACAATCTCAATTATCCCACAATATATCTTCTTGATTCAGACAAAAAGAATTTTCAGTCTACAAAAGGATGTTTCTCATTTCATAATATCAAATACTAAGTAAAAATAAATATTTATAAAAGGATATGTAAAATGTTTATGAAAAAACATGATTTTAGGATTACAATTACATACCTAATTTATCATTTAAAATAGATTCTTTATTTAACTTTGGGAAAAAATGTTTATTTTTTATTTCATTGAAAATTTATATAAACATATATTTTTTATACCATGTGACAAGTCATGTTGAACCACCCTATTACATCCTAAGGAATGGATTTTTTTATGTGTGTTACTTTGATGAATGCTTAATAAATGCCATTAAAACCATCAATAGGGATTTAGTTGAATGGAAAACTATTAATATTGTTGGCCAAAGTTTCTCTATTTATATAGTAATTGGCATGCTAATAATTTTACTTATTGTTGAAACATGTCACATTCATAGAGGGAAAGGGTTACTTATTAGTTTTGAAGGGGGATTATAGCTTTTATTTTTACTTAACTATTTATTAATCCTCTTTCTTTCCAAAAATTAGGTTATAGTGATTATTGTGCAAGATTTTATAAACTATATAATACACAAGTATTATATTTAAAAAATTGTAATTATTTTAAATAGTATAATATAATGTTATTATTTTTAGATGTTTATTGGCTTAATAGCTTCTATGTTATTCCTGGATTCTCATGTATCAATGCAATTGTAATTGTCACATCATTAATTTAAGCAATCAAATTGTTCCTAATTGCTATCAATAGTGGGTAGGGTGGAAAGAATACATGAAAACCTATAAATTGGTAGTTTATGCCACATAAATTCTTTATTTGACACTTGTGCCAAGACTACATACATGTCTATTATTTATCATGCAGTGGTTCACCACCTTCTCTCTTGAAAGATTGAGTTTGGTAGCATTGTTGATCCATATATGTTTCATTGGAATATTTTACCCACTACTTATTCCTTGTTTGTAAACCTTTCTATATCCACCACTGCCAATTATGTTCTCTTCTTTTAGGCAATGAATAATTTCATCCTCACTATGTCTAAGCCTATGAAAGGACTTGAGATTGAAAGATAGGGATTTTAATTTTTTTACTTTTTTTTATAAGACGTAGCCTTTTATAAAAATAACTATGGAAGATATAGACATGAATCATGAGATGTTGAGGAAGAAGACACACATGTGATTAACAAATTTAATTTATCTCCATTCACACAAAACCCTATATTTCCAAAAAAGCTATTCTAGCTTGCCATGCTAATTAGCTTGGTTGGCACTAGCCTTGTCAATTAATTGGAGGAAAAACCTTGTAAGTTGAGATATAATGAAGGAATCACTCTAAATAATTGATTATTATTTGTATTTATTTTGATTAGGATCAATTCCTATCAGTTTTTTGAAGGTATGCTCCCCAAGAAATTATTGTTTTGAATGGTGAAAATAGAGATATTTTTTGTATACTTTATTTTGCTGGATATTTCATTGTCAAAGTTATTATCAGTTAGATCAAGTATGTAGCATTGAGGTAATCCATAGATGCTTGAGGGTAAAATACCTTTTTTTAATATATTTTTTTCACTAAACTTAAACAAGCTCCCCATCTTTGGGGGCACTGGCCCAATAAAATTGTTAGTGTACAAAAATAACTTTGAATCAAATTTTAGAGAAACCCACAAAATTTGCATTGAAACCCTATTCAAATTTATTTAGTAGTGTGCAAGGATTTATGATATGACCATTATCTCTTATGTAGTTGTAGGCACTTCCTTCAAGTAAAGATTTTAATTCTCTCTTTGTGAGGATAGAGTTTTCCCAAAAGAATGATCTGTATATCTCAGAATGGAGAAAAAAACCCCCATTTTTATATAATATATACATTAAAGATGTTTGGATATTATTTTCTACATAATTTCATATGCAAATTGATTTTAGAAAGCCATTTCATCAAATCTCTAGGAAACAAGTGTGTATGATAAAACATGGTGTGCCTCTTGAATTTAAAATATACTGCTACACTTGGTTAAAATCAATGTCCATTCCTATTAACTATCAAAATTCTATACCTTTTTTATGGTTTATATTTTCTTTTTTCATATGAAATTCCATTGGTCGAATCTAGATGCACATGGGGATGGATGTTGAATTTATGGATAAAATAAATTTAGCCCTAATATAAGGGATTTTAAGAGTTTATATAATTAAAATACTACTTTTAAAACTACCCTAATGTGCATATTTAGTCCAAGATTTTTTGTTATGATCATAAGAAATTTCTAGTCCTAGTTCAGGATGGATATAAAAACCATTTACATGAAGTGTTTGTTGTTAATATTAATTCACAAAATCACCTATAAAAAAACTTTGTCCAATTTGGGAAGATAATATGATGATGATTATGGATCAGACCAAGAAGGATTGTACAACTACTAACTATATCAAAGTGTAATATTAGACTATAGATAAATAGGTGTGGAACCCATTGATTAATCCTACTTGAAAACTATTTAAAAGGATGCATTAAAAACTAATCAAATCCAATATTAACTCTTATATCAATGGTATAATAGTGTGATCTACTCTCATTTTCCACAAATCCACCAATACATAACTATAGATGATAGTTATGGCATGCTAGATGTGGACATAAAAACGTAACAGTGTTGAAAGAAAGTAATTCCAAGTGTTTTGTGCCTTAAAATTGTTATGGAATGGTCAAATTTTATGCACCATGGTGTGGCCATTACCATGTTTTGGCTCTCTAGTAGTCTATGTCTACATTAAAATCAAAGGGGTGAAGTAACTCTGGTGAAATTGGTGGAAAAATACAATGTGTAGGGGTTTTTGATGATTTATTTCTTTACTGGTGGAATTGATATGTTATATTTTAGTGAAAGAGTAGAATGTTTGTATCAGAAGCATTTAAATTGGAGAAAAATATCTTCATTTAGGGTTTATTTTAACTTCTTCAAATGATGAATAGTTAGATATCTGCCTTTTGTAGTTTTTCTCATAGTTGGTAACTTAAAATTTTTTATAAGCATTCAATTTTTTTATGTTTATTTAATACCAATTACATAGGTTTATGAAATTTTATAATCGATATTTTTAGGTTTTTTTAATATAATTTTACTACACAGTATCAAGGGACACATCTTGCCATTTTATTATTGTTTTAAATGAAGGCAAATTTGTGCACTGAGAAAAAGCCCCTATCATGTTACTCATATTTAATTGACCATTCATTTGATACACAAAGGGATATTATTTTGGTTAAGAGGTGTGTAATTCTTATTATTCAAATGAGAAATGATGTAGAGATGGCTCAAGTGTGAAACTCTATGAGTAAATAAATTTGGGAGGACTCATTTGATCCTATAGACAAAGTAATGTAAGAAACAAACAAGTACTACAAAAGCACATGGATAATTATTCTAGGTAAGTTTGACAAAACCTACTATTCCAAACCATGGTTGGTTATATCTATTTTGTATGCAGTGATTTTCCTATAGTTCATAGGCATTCAAGGCTTGTGTTTGTACTATACCTGCAATAGAAATTTATCATCACACTAACATAATATTATTGATTATAAGGCAATGGGGCCATAAAAATTCTATATGTTATGTATATTTGTCAATGAATATTTAGGATGCTACTTATTGCAAGGATATGTCTTTTAATACTACTATTGTTATTAAATTAATGTGTATATTTTTCTTAAACTCTTTGCAACAATTCTTAGCTTGGTTTTAATTTAAATTATATTATATTTAAGTAGATTCTACAAATTATTTTAATGGGAATATTTTGAATCTCATTCTATCCCCCTTCTCCTCAAATTGGGCATTACACTGACCTTGTTATTAGTGGAAAATATAAGAAGACTATTAGCAAGTACTGATTGGTAATTAGCATTATTTCATGGAATGTATGGGATAGTTTCCCTTTGTAAATGATAGATTATGTATTGTGGATTCATATATATATATATATATATATATATATATATATATATATATATATATACACTTTATTTTATTTGAAGAATATTTATATGAGGAATATAAATTGGCATAACATTTACACTTAATAATAAATACCTAATGGTGGCAATAAGGATATGCTTACCATTTCCATAATGAACATTATGGGTCCATGTCTATTTTGATACATCGTAATAGGTAATTAGTTTCAGCTTTCTAATTTTTTTGAGCTATTAAATAGTAGCAATCCAAACATAGTAAGACATTTAAGGTTTCTATTTTAGTGTTGAATGACTGCTACTAGTGATGCATGAATTTGATGTAGGTGTCATCTCAAGGAAAGTTATGATATTCAATAAAAATAATTTATTGTGCAATCAAACTACATAATCTCTTCAGCTCCTATAGGGACTTGACACTCTATGACCTTGTTTAATCACCATTCATCTTTATTTAATCATAAAATAATTAAATTATTCTAATGTCAAATGTAACATAAACATGATGAAGTCACTAGTTTGAAAATTCAGAAAACCAATGCTTTAATTGAAATAAAAATACATTTTTGGAATGATCTTGGGCATATAATCTATTTTTAATGTCACAAATAAAATTATCATCACTTCATTTTAATAAAATCACTAATTTTCACTCATTATATTTGTGTTTTCTAGTCACCAAATTTTTAAAATGGAGTCTATTAATGTTTCCTTTAATAATCTCTCAATTTACACCAAATATATTTATATTACAAACCATCTTCAATTTATATAGAGTTAGGATTCTAGAAATATGGGTTTAATTCATTTTTCAAAAAATATTAAGATAGAGTTTATAGTGGATTGTGAGGTATAATTATATGCATTACATCCAAAACATGAAGTTTTCAAAAAAATATGTTATCTTTACACTTTATTGACTAGTTGTTTTGTGAGTGAAAATTTATAATTTCACATAGAATTTAAAAACTAAACATTACACTACTAAAATTATTATATTGAATGGATTCCTTCCTTTTTAATATTCATTTTTTCATTTGGCATGCTTTGTTTCCATTTCTTTCATATGAAGGTATCATAGTTTGTGTATCATTAGGAAAACTTTTACCTAGTCGAAAGAGTGTCACTACATACATTTAAAATCCTAAATTATTTTTTCCCTGTGTTACACATGATATGCCAACTCTTTTTGTATTGTATATTAGAATTCATTATAATGACATTATTTTATTTTATGATATCTCATAGTTTTTTAGATTATTTTGAATTCTTATGTTATCAATACTATGTCAGATTATTTTATATTTTTGTTTATAGGTGTTGTTCTTGGATGAAAATTTTGTATTATTTTTATTCCAATTTATTATTTACATGAAATTACATTAAAAATATTGTCTTTCTATCTTGTATTGCAAGCTTGAATTAAAAAATAGAGAAGATATTTTACTAATCAAATGAAGCATTTTTTTATATAAGTAATATTTAAATGACGTTTAATTTATTTTTCTATCAAAGTGCAATATGCACTTATGAAAATAAAATATCACTTGTGCACACCATTACCATGGTTATAATCACATAGACATTGCACACACATAAAAAATATTCACAATAAAGTCTATCAAAATGTATTCACAATATTTGTGTGGGTCTAAGAAAATAACCAAAGTAAAAAACATGAGAATGCATATTAAATAGGTAAAATAGGTTATTTTATGAAAAAAAATTATGTTACATGAATAACCTATAAAATAGTGTGATATACTAGTAATGTGTACTCAATAAATACATGTGAAAAATATTGTATCATATCAAAACATACACATAAAAAAATAGATCCCAAAACAATATTATATGCTTAGTCTAACACCATCCATTATGTATATAATAGGGAGCAAGAAAAGTGGAAACAAGGGGATTCAATGGATCCTATAAACTAGGAATGATCAGGTACACACATTGAAAAAAAAATTGAAATATAAAGTGTCCTTATTGTAACCAATCCATATTATTGGAACACATAAATTTAGAGTCTTTATAACCACCATTTAAACTAGATGTTTTTACAAGGCCCACTGAATAGAAAATATTGATCACAAAAATGGGGGGAAAGAATCAACATGTATGATGTGTCACCATAAGATACCTAGAAAGTAGTATGAATAAAATGAGAATGAAAAATATGAACTATACATAAAGTCATCCCAAGAATAATGACTCAAAATATCAACATAGATTTGTAGTAGGTGCTTTTGATGGAGTGAATGACATCAAACAAAAGAGTACTCAATCACCTACCTGAAAATTAATTTTGTCCCATCAAGGGATACCAAGGAAAAAAAAACTTGAATAAATATGAACACCCCTCCCTTACACCCTGAATTGTTATTTGGGTGTAGTGATTCAAAAATTTGATTGAGTTGGCCAATCGTAATACTGAAACACTAAAATTCTAAAAATGGGATTCATGAGACTATCTACTCTTCAAAAGGAGTTCAATATCGATAAAAAACATAAAGAAAAATATCAACATCAAATATACATATACAAATCCCTCAATAATAGTTACATGTTGGGGATGGAATAGTCATGCAACTAAAGAGAAAAATGTTCATCATGAATCAAACACATGAAATAAAAAAGTAGATGAATTTTAGTGTGATTACAAAATAGATGCCATCTTAAAACAAATCTCATAAGTGGCACATAAATCTCTAAATTGTAGTCATGTTATGGAATATGTCATTTGTTAAATGAGAGATGCATGATCCAAAAATAAATACACCTTAGAAGGATATGAAAAAGAAACATCAAAATCTAAGAGGATAAATAATATAAAACGTATTGGAATTGGATACCAACTAAAATTTGTCTATGATTACAAGTGGAAAAAATAATACAAGATCCACTCAAAACGAAACTGCCAAAAAGGTGTCTATTAAAAGTGTGATGACAATGTAGGACAAGATGATACAATTGAAATAGAATATGACCCCAAATAATTAAGGTGAGAGAAATAAAAAAGTGTTTTTATTCATGTGAGGGAGTCTGACTTCCTGCTAGAGTAGACCTCACTCTCTATCTTTGACAAGTGAGACACAAGATAAATACAAAAAATAGTAAATGTTCTCCATCTTTTAAATCAAAGCATTGCAATGTTTTTTCAAAAGAAAATCCTATTAGAGTTACAATCCATTGAGAGGGGGGATGAATAAGTAATGCAAAATAATCCAATTTAGTTTCTAAACCCTTTCAATTAATTAAGCTTTCAACACAAGCATTCATGAAACATACATATCATTCATAACAATGAAGAAAATAAAGAAAACATACACAACATAAGGTATACATGGGAAACCATCTTGAGGAATAAAAAACACTCTCAAGCCTACAACCACATGGACTAATATCCTATAAGAAGATCAAAAATAAGATATTGATCACCTCCTTTACACCAACAAACCTTGATCATGTCCTAATGACCAATGGTATTTAGTAAAACACCTGTTCCACAAGAGCACCTACCCATAAGATGATAAACTCCTATAGACTACTTGCCTTTAGTAAAACACATATTTTACAAAGATGAACTACCCCTAATTAAGATGAACTCCTTGAGACCCTCCTTTGATTAGAACACTTTAACCTTAGAACTAATGTCTTTAAAACTAGATGATGGATCTCTAGACATTACACTTCTCACATTTCAACAACTTTGTTACCCAACACACTATATTGGCCAAAACATATTACATACTTATACCAACATACAAAGATCAATCAGGACACATTACGTATGCCAACTAACCCCACTCTTCAACTCTTCGCACTCAATGCATCCTTCACAAAAAAAATCAATCATGGCCTCAACAACATGACCAAATGGTTATACACATTATCCACACTTTGATAAGCATCTCAAACTAACCACCAATATATCATATACACCAATAATCCTTTGCTCATTCTTAAGACATCCAAAACATCCTTTTGGATCACTTCAAGCCTCTTCACTCATTCTCAACCCATAAGAGTACTATTCTACCATCGTAAACATGACCTATATGTCATAATCATAGTCCATAATCTTATCTACTCATCAACCTAATCATTGGGCATATTCGGTCTCTTCTCTTCTTTGTTTCAATGCTCACACCTCTCTAAATTATACAAATCTCTCACTTCCAAAGTCTAGAATCCAACACATTTGGTTACACTATATATAGAGCAATCATGAATTAATAAAGATCACAATATTTTGTTAACACGCACAAAATATACCTTCACCCTTAAGTCATCTCATATAGGTCACACTTAAGTATAATCCCCTTTCAAAATAAGTCGAAGTCACTTTTTGGTCCTATGGAGACCCATTCAGCGACTTAGCACTTCTCTACATGTAATAATAACACAAGACCATATAAAGACACATATTTCCACTCCTTATGTCCCCTAGGACATGTTCAAAATATCATAGACATCTTAACTTACATGTGTGCATGTTTAATCAACTCAAATAGAGACCTTATACATAGGAACACCATTAACGAACATATACTCAACATAGATTGGCCACACCTCTAAAATACTCATAGAGCATCCCCATGGAGTCTGAAACACTCCCTAATAGCCAATTTACCATGAAACATAGAAATAACAACTACATGAGCTCTAATATCCTTCTCAGTTTACATAAAAAACATATATGGAAACATATTCAAATTTGGAGCTCAATATATTTATCTTTAAATACTTATATATATTCAAATCAATATTTCCAAATGCACCTTGGAGTCTTATACCAACTTGAAATTTAACACGTGCACAAATTCATCTTGGATCAAAAGTTATAGCCCAAAAACTAGACAAGTTTTTCCCTTTGTAAATTCAAATATTCAAATGCAAATGGTCATAATTAAACTTCAAACACAATGCTTGAATCTCATGAACTATCATCTCAAGATCAATATCACACCATTGATCTTATCTGATATTTAACACATAGACCACCAATGCCAAACTTTATACCTCTATCACTTTGACCTCATATCATGCAATCTTGAAATGTTGACTCAACACACTCTATTGATCTTTGCAGGTCAATCAGGTCAATATTGATCAATGTTAATTGTTGATCAATTTGTATGAATTCTCACTCACTATTAGATCATTATCCAATACCTTTGCTCAGGCATTAAAAATCATGCACCCACACCATTGATCTTACTTGAGATTTAACACATAAAAAATACCAAGTATGGGAACCCTTTCAATATGCTTGAGTGGCCATTTTGATAATTAATAATTTGTTTTGTTCTTCGACATAGGATCTCAAACTTGGACCATGTGATATCTTCTCATAAGAGAATCCAACTATGTGACAAACTTCTCCTAAAACCCTTGTGTGTGTAAGATATAACACTATTAAAGTGCCTTCTAAAAAAATTCTACCATAGAGCCAACCATGTCAAATACTATCTAGGAAACCAACTTTTCTCCTACATAAGTTTTATCATGCTTCAACGAATGATCTAAAATTTAGTGTAAATGAACTATGATAAAAATGAAATAAACAAATATGATTATTTTATATTAACACCTTCACATGTGAAATATATAACACCATCAAAATGCTCACTTGGCTATTTCTTCCACATTGAAAAATTGGCCAAGTATGTGAAAACACAGTCAAAATGCATGGGAGCCCAACTTGACACATGCATATATCTTGACATCATACATTGCATGATTTAAAAATTATCATGAGTAATATTGGTCCAAAAAAGAATAATCCCATATGATGACCTTCTCTTGAAATATCCACATGTGTGAGACCTATCATCAAACTACTTACTTATCTCTTTCTAGCCATATTGGAAATTTTGCTAAGTACGGGAAAATAGTGAAATCTATCATAGAAGACAACTTTATACCGTCATATATTTAACTAAAATTCAATGCATAAATTTATATATGGTATATAAAAACTAGGGACTGACATGATCATAACCATATGACCCACTCCCCTTGACTCTTTCACACCTAGAAATGGTGACATCATCAAACTACCTACTTAGATTCTTTGCCACTGGATCCAAAGTGTCTAGATGAGAATTACGATCAACAAGATGAATTATAATCCTACATACAAGCTCTAAAATCATATTTAACATCTCAGGGGACCTATTTAACATGCTAAAATCACCATACTCATCCTTGAATATCTCTAACTAGGCAAACATTGCAGATAAACCAAGCCAACATAAAACACAATAAAATAAGCACAATGTACTCTTTCTCATTATTACATAATAAATTTATCCACTCACTAGGACACCTCCATGACATCACCATGAAAAATATCAAATAATATCTCGATTTATTATTTATGTCAACACCCATAAATATAGAAATATATCACTCACCTTCTCTGTCTTCAAAGTATTCCTATAATAGGAATTTTCTCCCTAACACTCACTTTCTCCCCATTTGACACAATGAAAAAGTGGGAACATACTAATATTTAGGACCTAAAAATACTATCAAAATAAGAAAGGACCATATTATAAATATGATACAAATCCCCCCTTACCTTGAGCCTACCTCTTATTATCTTGACAACTTCTTGCTAAAAGCCAACACTCTCTTAATAAACCACACCAACCAAGAAAGAAAGAACCCAAAAAAACACATAAATATTGATGAAACACATTAAAAAACATATGAGATGGAATCACCCTAATAAATCTAAGAAATTTCACCTTTTGAGCATCTACAAATCTCCTCACACCATGAATAATCATCATGCAGGCTTGTTAGCCTTCTTTCTCAAGACACTTTCGTGATCACCAAACCTACATATGCATTATATAAAATAGGAAAAATTCATTTAACTCACCTTAAAACATATCTTAAAATAATCATACCTTTAAATTTTAGAGAAACTAAGAAAAGAGCACTCTTCTTCAAACTAGGCCTGTTTAGCCTCCTTATAGCCCTACCAAGAACTTGTAGATCCCACAATTTTTAGTAGACACATCTTCAAGACCTAAAAATTTATATATGGATCACTCTCATATTATCCCTCAATTAAATTTTTTTCCATCACCTATCTCATCTTATGAAATATACTTCTATGACAAACCTACTAGCTAATTAACCCTCCATATTGACAAAAACATGAATAACTTGAGAACCACAAACCTTAAATTCTATATGAAGCTTTATTTTCACACCCATTTGGATCATTAAACATATTTGGAAACCTTAGGCCTTATATCATAAGGTAAACTACTTTTATAGTATAGCCTAAGACCTTAGAATCTCAAAATGAGTAGGGACGATATACCTCCTTCTTGTCACCACACACTTCTGAAACTACTTGCACACCTAGAGATACCCATCACACACTTTTGGACCAAAAATTGAGCTTACATACCTTTGAGAAGCCATACATACTATAAGCCATTTTAGGTGTGCTTTCCCTTAAACCAAAAATAGAGAAAATAGAGAGTACTTCAAAAATCCTTAATTGACACATACATACTTTGAGACCTCAAAAACACCTGGATCACACCATAAATAAATGAATAAAACTATGTGAAAACTAAACACTTCTTAAAATTTTCATATATCTCATTAATCCACCTGGAATCATCTAATCTGACTCTATGCTACACCTTCACAAATCTCTGAAATAGGTTCATGAAATTGTTTCTCCCCCTTAACCAAAAGACATTTTACAATTGTAATTATCATCTTGAGAACACAAAAAAATTTCTCCACTCAGAGGATTTTATTAATAATCATAGACAAAGACCTCCTCTACACCATAATGGTCTACCATGGTGTGTGACTAGGAATTGCCCATAAGTCCTCATATTCCTTCTCCTCCTTGGTCATCTGATACTTATAGTTCTTATTATTATTCTTTGGATTAACTATGACAGTTGGTTCCTTTTTTATATCACTCTCCTTCCCTTCTAAGATGAAATTGATAACACATGGAGACAACATAGATTCATGACATACTTTTTGATATGAGGAATCCATCTTCTAGTTTGGAATCTCATTACTAGATACTGACAATAGATGTTATTTGCATGAAACTTTCTTTGAAACATCAAGATGTTCACTTGGATCTATACACACTTCAGAACTAGCCTCGTCCAGTACCTCAATCTTCTCATTAAGCTTTCTCTTTATCTTCAACATGAGACAACTTTTGATTTACATTTTTTAATTAGATAACTGACACGTTCTCTGCTTCAAACTTGTCAACAAAATTTGTCAATAGAAACTCTTGACTTTCATTTATTTCTGATTCTTTTTCTACCTTGGTAAATAATCCATCAAGACTATTAGACTAAATAAACTTAGTCTCCTTACTATTTACTACCATAGGCCTCCATACCAATGTTTGAATCTTCTTTTCTTCTTTAGCCATCTTACCTACTTGATCCTTGAGCTTATCCTAATTTTCAACATAGCCTTGTAGAGTAACTTTCTTATCAACCTTTAAACTAGTGTGATTAGTATTGATAATATTTGGTTTCCATACATGAGTTTATCTTTTATCAAACCTTATAGGAGATATATATTCTTTAGCATACCTTGAAGACCTCTTAACATTTTTAATAGAATATACAAATATGCCTACTCTTATGACAACTAAAACAAATAACATCATTCGTAGATTTTGATAGATTTGAACGGTGATCAATCTTTGGCCAATAACTCCTTCTTTCAAAGCTTCATGAATGTTAATTATTCATTGACATGATTATATAGTCCTTAGATTTATGATGATACTTATTACATGTATAACAATGAACATGAAATAAACTAGCATACCTTAAAACATTTAGTTTTCTAACAAACCTTCTTTCATTACTTTTCAAGTTTACAATCTTCTTGACTTGCACAAACTTCTCATGCTTCTGTTCCATCTTATCTAACTTGAATATAACAAACTCATTCTCACTTTTTAATTACTTTATTTCAACCTTCATATGATTTCACTCATCTTCTTTTGCTTTTACATTTGCATTTGTATTCCTTAACTGATCCTCAAGAATATTGATTTTCTCTTCATCCTTTTTGACCTTGTTGTCCATGTCTTTCAATATATATGTTTTTACTTAAATAATATCGATCTCTTCTTGATAATTATTTTCTTATCTATTGTCATCTTCTCTACTATTATATAAAATTTCTTTATCAAACATGATGTCCTTTTATTTTAAAAATAAAGTTCTCTTGGAATCTACTAGTTGAACCTTGAGATCATTGATAACAATCTCATCTTCTCTGGCATATTTCCTCAAAGTACATATATGTTCTTCAAGTTCCTTAACCACAACCTTCCACTATTTATTTTCTTTCTTCAATTATTTAGCCATTTTTATACCTACTTAAGATCTCCTTCAATCTATTAGGATTCTTCTAAAGGACCCACTTTGATAACAATTGTTAGAGGTATAATCCATTAAGAGGGGATGAATCAGTACTCAAAAATAATATACTTTAATTTCTAAACCCTTTCAATTACTTAATATTTTGACACAATCATTCATGAAACATATACATAATTCATAACAGTGAACAATAAACATAAGCAAGATCACATACACAATACAAGGTCTATGTGGGAAACCTTCTTCAGGAATAAAACCCGCTCTCAAGCCTATGAACACATGGACTACTATCCTATAAAGAGATCACAAACAAGAGATTGATCAAATCCTTTATACCAACAAATCTTGATCATGTCCTCTTGACTAAAGGTGTTTAGTGAAACACATATTTCATAAGTCAAACTTACCCTTAATATGGTCAACTCCTTTAGACCATCTACCTATAATAAAATCCCTATTTTACAAGAAGCAACTTCACCAAAGGATGACCAACTCCATTATACCCTCCTTTGATTATAACACTTCCACTTTAGAATTGATGTCTTCAAGACTTGATGATAGATCTTTAGACATTACACTTCTCACCTTTCAATAAAAACTCTTTCACCCAACACAACCTATTGGCCAACGCACATTACATACTTGAACCAACATAGAAAGATCAATTACGACACATTAAATATCCCAACTAACCCCACTCTTCAACTTTGGACACTTAATACATCCTCCTCAACAACATGGCCAAATGGTTATACACACTATCCACACTTTGATCAGCCTCTCAAACCAAACACCAAGCTCTCATAGACACCAACATTCCTTCACTCATTCTCAAGACATATCAAACATCCTTTTGGATCACTCTAGGAATCTTCTCTCATGCTCAACCTATAAGAGAACTATTCTTCTATCAAAAACATGACCTATAAGTCATACTCATACTCCTCAATATACTCTTCTCATCAGCCTAATCATTGGGCACACTCGAGCTCTTCTCTTCTTCACTTCAATACTGACACCTCTCTAAATCATATAAGTCTCTCACTTCTAATGTCTATAACCCAACACATTTGGTTCTATTATATAGAGATAAATTATGAATTATTCAAGATCGTAATATTTCTTTGTCAAACATAGAGCATGCCTTTACCCTTAATGCATCTCATATGGGTCACAATTAAGCATAATCCCCTTTCAAAATAGGCTTAATTCACTTTTTGGTCTTATGGAGACCCATTAAACTCTTTGACACTTTTTCAAGCACAATAAAAAGATAGGTCCATTTATAAACACATAGGTCCACTCTTTATGTCACCTAGGACATCCTTAAAACATCTTAGATCACATATGTGTATTCTTAATCAACTCAAATAGAGACCTTATGCACAAGAATGCCATTTAAAAACATACATTAAAAATTTTAAGCAATGTTGATACTCAAGATAGATTGAGCACAACTCTAAAATACTCACATATCATCCCATGGAGTCTAAAACACTCCCCAATAGTCAACTCACCATGAAATATCGAAACAACAACTACATGAGCTCAAATATCCTTCTCAGGTTACTTGCAGAACATTTATCGAAACATAATCAAATTTGGAGCTGAATATATTTGTCTATACACACTTGTATATCTTCAAATTAATATTTCTAGATGTGTCTTGGAGTCCTCTACCTTTTTTCTTTTTACTACATGAGCAAATTCTTCCTAGATCAAAAGTTATATCCCAAAAACCAAACAAAGGTTTTTTCCTTTGTAAATTCAAATATTCAAATGCAAATGGTGACATTATCCTTAGAACACAATGCTTGAATCTCACGAACTCTCATCCTAGGATCAATCTCACACTATTGATCTTATCTAAGATTTAGTGCATAGACTACTAATTGTAGATGTTAAACCTCTATCACTTGGACCTCATCTTCTGCAATCTCAAAATGTTGACCCATCATGCTTCATCAATCTTTATGGATTAGTTAGGTCAATAATGACCAACATTCAACATTGATCAATATATATGAATTCTTGCTTGTCATTAGATAATTATCATATACCTTTACTTAGTATTTAAACATTATACACCTATCCACATCTCACTACCTCCTGACTTATTCAATCCACCCACACCATTTATCTTTCTCAAACTTTAAAACTTACAAAAATGGCAAAGTATGGTAACCATTTCAATATGCTTGAGTAGCCATTTTTTTATCCCTAATAACCTCTTATGTGCTTTGATAAAGGATATTAAACTTGGACCAGATGATCTCCTCTCATAGGAGAATCAAACCATGTGACACACTAATCCTAAAATCCTCACGTGTGTGAGATATAATGCCATTAAAGTTCCTTCTCAAAAACTTCTATCATAGAACCAACCATGTCAAAATCTATCTGGGAGATAAAATTTTCTATAGCATAACTTTTGTCATGCTTCAATGGATGATCTTAAATTTAGTTAAGATGAACTAGGATTAAAACTGAACAAACCCATATGATTTGTTTCTCTTGACACATTCACATGTGAAAGATACAACACCATAAAAATTATCAGTTGACGCTTTCTTCCACATTGAAAAATTATCCAAGTATGGGCAACACAATCAAAATGCCTTTGAACCCAACTTTACACAAGTATATATCTTAATGTGATACATCACATGATGTAAAAATTTATACAATTAAACTAGGTCAAAAAATGAACCCATATATGATCACCTTCTCCCAAAACATCCACATGTGCAATATCTAATATCATCAAACTTCTTACTTGACTCTTTCTATCCATATTACAAATTTGGCTAAGGGAATATAGTGAAATTTATCTTAGAAGGTAACTTTACACCCTCATATCTTTAATCATGCTTTGGTGCATGACTTGAGATCTGGTGCATATTAAATAGGGACTAATGTGATGACAACTATGTGACCCACTCCCCTTGACTCCTTCAAACATAGCAATGATGACATAATCAACTACTTGGATTTTATACCACTAGACCCAAAGTGTCTAAATGAGAACTATGATCAACTGGATGGATTCAATCATGTACACAAGCTATCAAAGCATAAATAACATATTAGGGAGCTATTTCACATTCTTCAATCACCATACTCATCCTTGAACATCCTACTCTAAAGATCAACCAAGCTAACATAAATCACACTATAACAAGCACATTACACACTTTGTCATTATTACTTGGGCTATCAAATCACTTCATCCACTCATCATGACACCTCTATGACATCACCAAAACAAATATCCAGAAATTCCTTCCCTTTTATAAAGTTATGTTGTTAAGAGAATATATTATCATAAGAGGCAAACACCCTGAAAGTTTTTCCCTTACCCCTAACATCTTGGTGACCTATATTTCTCAATAGTACCCTAAAGTAGCTTCTCTCGTGGTGGTTTCCCCTATTCTAGTTTCATATAATATGTTCTTTGGTAATTATAAGGACCTTTTAGCCTGGGTCAATTCTGATTTGAACATAGATCCATAAGGGAAGATTAAATTTAATTCTAAAAGACTTAAAACTAGCCCAAATAATGATCAATTCCCTACCCCATTGGATTTGGATGTAACTATAAATCCTTTAACTAGTCTACATAATTTTGAGGATGATTCAATGCATAAATTTAAGGGGAATAAAGTCAATCCATGCTTTGTAATACTTTATAAGAATAATGGAGGGGCTAATCCATAATTTTTCCCTAAGTATCTTCCCACACTTTCTTTTATTAAGGGTATCAGTTATAATGTGAGGGGTCTTGATTCATCAAACCAAAATCCAATTTTCAAAAAATTCTATAAGTGAGAGGGGGTATTAATCTTCTTTTCCTCCAAAAAATTAAAGTTATGGGGTCAGATTTTGACTTTGTGCTTTGTTTAGTTTGGCCAAGGGCCTCCCATGTTTTCCACTAACCATCCTAAAGGTAGATGGGGTGATTCCATCATTATTCATCTAGAAATTTTAAGGACAATATTTTTGTTGGATGACAATTCATCTGTGTCAAAGATATTTTTTGATTATCATGGAAAAATATGGTTAGTATTTTGTATTGTTTAATATATATTCCATGAATGAATATAGAGATAGATCACATCTCTAGAATTAGTTGGTCTCAAACCTAAAATTTATCCCTTAGATTTTTTGGGGATATTTTAACATAGTTGAAGATAAATAAGACAAGTAGGGTGGTGATCCATTGCTTTGGAAGGGAAATAATATATTTGTTAGATTAATATTTAAAGGGCATGCATAATTTTTTTGATCTCGTAAACAATTCTAAAAGGAAAATAAAAATTATTTTGTTTACTTGGTGTAATAACCAATCAAAAATAGGAGGGTACACTCTATACCTCACATATTCTACTAGAGTAAGGTTTTTTTTCATACAACGAGATGATATCTCTAACCCTATCAAGGTTCTCCCTTTTACGTTTTATTACCATCATCTAATTGAGATTGAGGTGTTTGTGAATATTGTTATGATTGATAAGGCCTCAAATTAGAAAGGGATGTATAAATTCAATGTTTATAATCTAAAAGACAATAATTTTATAGATTATATTTCTACTTCCTAGAATATTAGCAAAGAAACATTGAGTTCATTGGCATTTACTCATGGGTAGAACTCTTGCATAAAGATTTTCAATAAGTTTGATATAAATTTTGGTTAGTTTAAGGCCAAGAAGAGGAAGAAAGTTGCTCATGATTCCCAAGAAAAAATGATTACTATGGATCCTATTATTCAAAATTACCTTAGTAATTATAATATTTTGGATTGTCTTTCATTTCTTAAACATAACCTTAGGAAAATTCAAGCATTCATCTTTAGGGAATCCCAAATTTATTTAATGTTGAATTGAGTTAAAGTTGGTGAGCAAGGATCTATGTTTTACTTTAAGTTACTCAAGGTCAATATCTCTAAGAGAAAGATTTTAATGGTATATTATGGTGGTTTCCCATCTAGTGACCCCAAGCAGATGAGAAAAGCATTTTTTTCCTGGTGCTCCAATATTTTCCTATTTGGTGGTGTAGACCCTGATGTTGTTAAAATAGGATATTTGTGTGCCAAGTGTACCCTAGAAAAGTATCTTGAGATATGGATACTTTATTTGATATTCAAATGTCTTTAGATGAAGTTATTTCTACTATTGATTCTCTAAAGAATGATAAGGCATCTAGGGTTGATGGGTTTCCTACAAAATTTTATAAAGAAAGTAAAGAGTGGATTGCCTAGAATTTTCTCTATACATAATGAAGCCTTTTAGGTAGGATCTTTAGGACTTGATATTATTAAAGGGGTTATTAATTTAATCCCTAAATATGGATATCATACCCATGTCATAAACTAAAGGTATATCACCCTCCTTAATGTCTGATATAAGATATTTTTCTAAAATTATAGCTTAGAGGATCTCTTTTTTCTTCCATCTATTATTTTTGAGACTTAGATAGGTTTTTTTAAAGGTAAATATATTCTGGATAATATTATCTTGAGTTGGGAAGGTATACACTGGTATCTTGATTTTAATCACAATGTGGGAATGATGTTGCTTGACATCAAAAACTCATATGAAAATATTTGATGGACTTTTATTGAGTTGATTTTGAAATATTTTGGGTTTCAGGATAGGTTTTTTAGAATGGTCAATGTTCTATTAACAGATTATTCTACTATTATTGAAGGGAATGGTAAACTTACCTAGAATTTTGAGATTTAAATATATATTAAATAAGGGTACCCATTGGTATTTTCCTTTCTTGTCATTATTCTTAAGGCCTTGTACTATCACTTGAGAATTTATAATATTTTCCCCTCAGTCCAAGGCCTCTCCTTGCTAGAAAACAATGAACTTATTTATGTATTATTTTATGCTACCTTATTTGTTGATATTAATATGGATAATTTTAAATATGTTATTTCCAAACATGATTTTTACTACTCTGCCTTTGGTTTTAAATTTTCTCTTCATATGTCTTTTATAATAGGTTGGAATGAGAAACTTCCAAAATGGATAGATAATTTTTGTTGGCTATGGAAAGGCCCAAACAAGTTGATTATATATTTGGGTATCCCATTTTCTCTTATTCCCTCATTTAAGCAAATGTGGGATTAACTATATGAAAATATCAATAAGACTATTTATAAATGGCATGGACATCTCTTGTCTCTACCTAGGCATATCCAAGTGTGCCAAAATGTTCTTTCTTCAATTATAATATTTATGATGCCTCTTCTTGGATGTTTATTAAATATTATATTAACATGCTTCATAAAATTTTAAGATACTTTGTGTGATATAATGGCAGGGGTAATATAAAAATACATGTGATGACCTAGATGTTTTTTTGTGTCCCTCTAAAATTTGTTGGTTTGGGATTGAAATATCTTATTCCCAAGGTATTACTCTTGTTTTAAAATGGATTATTAGAGATATAAATAGAGACGAGAAGTGGAAAGTGTTTATTATAAATAAGATTGCTGGGGGTTTCCCTAAAGGTAAATGAAACTAGAAAGGTCTGTGCATGTTTGATTTATTAGATGGTTCTTTTTTTGTCAAGGTGGTTGGCTCTCCTATTTTTTATTCTATATAGAAAGCTTAAGAATTGTTTAAGTTCCTTGATGGGGTACCTTCTAACATCAATGGATTGGGTGCATGATGTAAGGGGTATAGTTCAATTTCTTGGAATATTTATATGAACAAATGGCTTCTAACTTTAATTAGAGGATGCTCTACCTTTGTCTAGTGCTTGAAGACACTTAGGAATTTAAGCAATATTTTATTTCATGATGGTAGGTCGTCTTGGGCAAAGGTGTTAAACATATATCACATTCCTTCTTATAAAATGACTTTTAGCCTCCCTTCAAAGGTTCTTTAGTATGCTCACACTGTTACTATGTTTGATGAGGAGATTGAGTTTCATGATAATATCAAATGGTTAAATGTCCCACCTATTTAGAGTTATTTCACTAAGATGTTGTATGAGAAGTTTACATTTTCAAAATTTCCTTTCCTCACCCTAAATTATTCTTAACATGTTTGTGATCCCTTCTATAGTTGTATGTTTATATTTAATGTTAATTTGTCCTCTTATCTTAAACCCAATGAATCTTGCTTTATATGATAGTTTTCATTTAATAAGTTAGTTTTTGGGTTTGTTATATAAAAATATGGAATTTTTCAACATTATTGTGTGTTTTGTGGTGAGTTGAAAACTATTGATCATGCATTTTACTATTGCCCTTATGCTACCAATATTTGGAAAAGTTGGTCATGTTTTTTTTGGTATGATATTTCTTAGTAGAATAGATTTTTTTTTGTGTTCTCCTATGAAGCTTTAATTTTTATTCTATAAATATTTTTTGGGTTTCTATTTTAAATTTTATTTCTATTAACCATTTTCCTCTCATACTCTATGTTGTTATCAAGGATTAAATTTTCAATTAATATTTGATTTTGTGATTTACGTATCTTAATTATGTCCTGTTAGTTCAAATAAGGCTCATATGAGCATTCAAGATCAACTTGTATTTGAGTCTTCACACTTTCTTGACAAGAAAGTTGTAGGAGGAATTTATGCCTATAATCTTCAAGTGACCTTGACAATCAAGAATAGAATTTTTATTTATGTTTAATGAAATTTAAAATATTACATCAGTGAAATATTATGCCTATCAAGGGGTTATAAAATTTATTTGATTGATAAGATCTTGGAACTAACCCACTTTCTACCTTCTCGATGCAAGAGTACTCCCAATCCTTCATTGATATTGATAGTGACTTGTAACCTAAGTTTGTAACATGAAGGATTATTATATCACCTAGGTAGGAATAAAATATATTTATCTTGGGTAAAGGATCATTTTAAATTATTTAGGAAGACGTATTAAGTTCAAAATGATGCAAAAAATCTCAAAAAAGTAGTTTTTTAGGCCATTTTCCATATATTCTTAGCTCACACATGCTACTATCCTAATATATAATGTTAATATGAGAGTAATAGGACCATTAAATTATTTTTTGAACCATTTTAATGAATTTTAGGCACTTTAAGAGATGATATTCCTCATCAGGTCTCTTTAAAAGCTTTTAGTAGGGTTTCAGGGTCTTTATTTGTCAAGGATTGTTCATAAACAACATGTCATTGATATCCAAACCAATAATACTAGATTTGAGTAGGGAAATTTTTTTAACTCCTCTAATATCCAATCTGAACCATTCAAATTCTCTATAAGTTCCCATGTGAAAGAATTAGGCTTCTAAAATAACCAGGCTTGGTGGTGAACTAGTGAAATGATAGTTTGGGCCTAAAAAGTGAAAATGTGTTTTATTTGAGTGGTTAAAACTCTACTTAGGTATATAAAACTTAAAATACCATATGAAAATGCTTTACTTAAGTATTTTACCCCTTCAACCCACTTGAACTTAAAATAGGCCATTACTAGGGTTTGTGGATAGTCCTCTTGAAGTGACCCTAACACTCATTATTCAACACTCTATCCATCTTGTAATGAATTAAAACTTGATATTATCTTCAATAAAGGTATTTTTAACCTCCTATAATTATCAATTACTCAACTATTATCTAAAACTTACACAAATCCTTCATGTTTTATAAACTAGCATGTAGGTGTTCATTAGGCTTCTTGACTCCATTCTAGAGAGTGGGTCCTCTCCATTGAGTATTTTGGAATTTTAGTGTTATTGATAAGTATTGGAGAATAAATAAATACCTTACTCTACATTATACAATCCTTTTTATCTCTTTCATTTAATACCACAGGTCTATTTTCTTAAACTCTATCTGTGATAGCCTTGTAGGTGTATTCTTCTAGGTTTAGACTCTATTTCTTGATGATTTATCTTATTTGAGATTGATTAGACAATAGTTAAATTTTGAGTAGTTTCCTAAATTTATTAATTATTACCATCCATGTATCTGATGGAATCAAGTTTTGTTTAATGTTCCTCTAAAACCATCGTACTCATACTCTTATACCATCACAATCTTCTTACAAGGTGTCCTCTTACTCCATTTGAATGTATATAACTAGATAAATTTCCATTTTAAATTAAATATAAATGCATGTGTAGGATTATGTGGATGTAATTCATATTATTGAACCATCTATATGGATGATAAACTAATCATGTTCTTATTTCTCCAAGATGACACTTAAGATCCCCATGACTGCCTAGGTCTTCAATAGTCCTAAGACACTCTTTCAATCAAGAAAGATGAAATGATATGATATAATGTAAATAAATTATCTTTAAACATTATCACAACTTATTCCATTCCCTATACATTCTTATTTACCTCTCATAACTTAGACATCATGTATACCTTTCTATTTCTTGCCTACTTTCTTAGCACTAGGTTGTAAGTGCTTCTTCCACATTCATTGGATATTATAGTGATTTATATTATTAATTTATCACTTAAATATTATAAAAATATAAAATTATGTCTAAAAAAATTTATGAGTCTTATTATACTCATCTCCACTTATAAACCCTTCATTTTTCATCTTGATCTTATAGGCAGACTTGTAGGTCACCGTCTTAGTCTTAACACCTCCTTCTTCCACCTCATGACCAATTTTTATTATTTGGATGATATAATGGAATGAAAATGGAATTAAAATTATTTAATTATTATTATTTTTAATGATAAAAATTTCAACAATTTTCAATCATTTCCACATTCATTTGTAGAGATACAAACCGTTAGAAAATGTGTGACTATACCCATCTTTTTAAGGCAAACCTATGTTCTTCAAGAAACATGGAAAGATAATATTGATTTGATTAGAGCTACTCATCATCATTTAAATTTAAAGGTGTGTTAGTATGCGATCTTTAGTTTGTCTCTTCTAATGATGCATTGAGTGATTATTCATTAGTGATATGTATGCATTCATTCATATAAGAAGCTTGTTAGAGGATATCAAGACCAAAGACCATATTTATCTACTATAAAAATCTTTAAGATGTGGATAAGAGGAGTTATTTGTTGGTATAATTTTATTAATAATCAATTTAGATAATGAAACCAAAAAAAACCACACAAATCCTTCTTGTAACTTCTCATCTAGGTCTACAACTCACTCAAATAGAGGTTTTACTCTTTATAATGTTGGCACATTCCAAGTGGATACTAGAAGATGGTGTGAGAGAGATAATATAGTCTTAAATTATACTATACATTCATACACTTTCACCAATTGGATTACAAATTCCCTAGAAATGTTTAAAATCAAGATTATGGGATCTGATGTTAACTTTTTGCACATTTACTCCATAGTGATTGTTCATAAAGTTAAGCATCTTGATTAGAAAAATAATTTCATAAACTGGAATTGAATTAGGGTAACCTTATTTTACAAAAATATTTGGATTTAACTCTTTCCTCTAAGAATTAAAGCAAAACTTTTGACCATTATGGGGTTTCAAAGAACTCGATGGAAAATGGAGAAGGTTTTCTACATTTTTGTACATATATTTGAGTCTCAAAAGACTATAGAAAGCATTGTAGAGGATTATGAGATCATCCTGATTGGAAACCATTTGAGATGAGGCATTTATAGTCCCTTTTTACTTTATTGAATTTTCATATCTTGCCTTGTAATCCTATTAAATCTAATAGCAAAGTTGTTATGGATCTTCTCCTAACCTTTATAGTGATGAAATGATGTACTAGATCATTTATAATTATTTTGTTCCCTATGACGTCTTCATTATATCTTTTTTTTACATTAGAAATCAATAATGGGTAGTTACAAAAGTGTCCAAACATTATAAAATGAGTTTGAATACACTTTGGACAAGATGTACATTCTCGATACATGTTTCATGAATTTCAATAATGAAAAATAACATGTAAACACATATATAATGAAATTAAAATTTCATATTTTATCTTTCATTATGAGTTTCACTTCAACCATAGAACATGTTATAATACTAAAGGAAAATAATACAATACTTTTTCCACAAATACCTTAACTTCTCTAAAAAGGCTTGAAAATGCAATTTTTCCATATTCTTAAATTAACTCTTTGGTCTACTAGCTTATCTTGGAAAATATTTCCTCTTGGAAGATCACCATTATTTTTCTTTGACCATGATTCAAACTTGACCTTGATATCACACTCAAACCTTAAACTTGTCAAATTTTAATTCATACTAAACTACATTACGAATTCTTCTTTAATAGACCGCACTAAATGACTTGACAATAAAACTAAGTAATTTGATTCAATTTCCAACTAGACCACCCTAAGAAACTCTGCAAGCTGCCAAGAATGACATAATTCTGACTAAAGTGAGACCAACATGACTATGATAAAATATTTTTGATGGATATCAATGATTTTAAGATTCTAATGAATTTTTCTTAATGTTTCCCACCTATGGTGGCCAATTTTGACTATAATTTTTTACAACCTCTTATGATTGAATGTTTTCTATGCATCTAGATTGGTGGCCTCAACAATTAATTTGACTATGGGTTCATGAATTATACTTGACTTGAAGACAAACTATAACCTAAACTTAATAACATCATTTAAACAAAGTAAAAATTAAAATATACTTATGACACATAACACACACACACACACACACACACACACAAACGGATGTGTCATAATACATTTTAAGGAAAGATAACAAAAAAACCAACAAACAAACTTGTTCTCTAAGAACTTGTAAAAAATAAAGACATATTATACTATGTAAAGAGATACAAATATAACCTTAGTATCATGGTTTCATATGTATACCATTAAATGAGATTCTCAACCCCTGCCCCTCAAGCTTTGCAAGATGAAAGGAACTATGTTTTTCTATAATTAATGACAACATAGGGACCACTCCATAACATATCAAACATGTTATGCCTACAAGGCATATACCTATCTTCATCCCACATAAATACAACGTATCCTTCTTGATATTCTCTTTAAACATCCCTACGATTAGAGGCCTTCTTCACTTTGGCTTGATTCCATTCCATTTCTTGTATAACATGCTTTCTTGTCTACTCTAAGGCCATCAAATCTATAAACCTTATTACCATGGATCACACTACATCATCTCAAGCTTATGACCTAAATTTATTGATTTTAATTTAATATAAATATATATCTTGGCCTCTATCTCATAAATAATCATCTAGGGTGAGTTACCAGCATCCCTCTTGGGGGTGATCCTATCACCACACAAGGCTATGTCCAATTTGGTGTGCCAAGTTATTTTATTATCCTCAACTATCTTATTAATGATTGTACAAGTTTTGGACTTATCTAGCCCATTTATTTGAGTGTAGTAATTGGAATAATAACTTTGATAGATTCCATGCTTGAGATCTCACTCAATTATTATTTCATCACTAAATGTCATTATATTATTAGAAATATATGTTGAATAAACACCAAATATGCTCACTAGGCCTTCAATGAATTCAACAAATAAATTTCCATGAGCCTCCTTGATATCTATTTCCTCCACCCATATTGCGAAGTATTGAGTGGATATAATCACCTACTTATAGCTTGCACTTAAGGGGGTTGGTTGATCATACCAATGAAATCAAGACCCCATTAAATGCATAGCTTCTGCACTTGATTAGTATTGAGAGGAAGAGATACAATACTTTTTTTACATATGAATAATTCAAACCTTTGACAACCCTTAAACCATGTGTAATAATACTTAAACAAGATAGGCCAATAATACCTAGATCTCATTATTTTTATTATTGTGTTCTTTGGTGGAAAGTGACCTCCTACAAGTCCATCATGAAATTTTTTAAAAGCCCTATCAATCTGACAAAATTCAATGCATACCATTATCATCACATCAATATCCTTTCTAAAAATAAATCAATCCAAAAAAACATAAGGGATGGTCTTTAATCTGAAGTACCTTCTTTTTTCTTGATCTAAGCATACAGGACACTCACTTATTTGAATAAATGTTACCATATCTTGTGTCCAACTTGGAGGGGATGAAGTTATAGTTGTATAAGGATGATCATGCCAATCCAAAATATCCTCCTATTCTTATTTATTGTCTGATGTTAAATTCTCACATAGCCCTCTTCCTCTTATCAACTTAGTAGCCTTGATCTCCACATCATACTCCATGATATTAGTTATACACCAAACCCTTTTCTCATTAAAATACTTATTCTAAAATAAGTACCTTATGATTGTATGTGTCACAATAACATGGATCTTGTCATTATAAAACATATGCCTAAATTTCTTAAGGCCTATTACAAGTGCCAAAACATACTTCTTAATATACATGTATCTCTCTTCGTATCCTTCTCGTATTTAACTAAAAAAGGTAATAGGTTTCTCAATACCTTCACTATTATGCTTCATAAACATTTATAGTATGGTGTTAATGTTATAATAATCATAAAATCATAAATACATTAGCAAATCAGGATTGATCAATGTAGGTGATTGGGCAATGGACTAGTTTCTAGCCTCAAAAATATTTTTTTCCTTATTTATTCCAATTGAAGACTTGGTGAATTTTCAACATGGATATAATAGGCTTTACAAGGTTGTAAAAACTAGGTATGAGCCTTATAACAATTTTTATTTTCTCAATAAAACTTCATAAATATTTCTTCTACTTAGGCAAAGATAAGACTAATATAGAACTCACCCTTTTAGGATATATATCAATCACATCATTGGAGATAATGTAGCCTAATAACTTACCATTATGAATTAAAAAAATAGACTTCTTGGGGTTTATAAATATCCCATATTGCCTACATATTTCATAAATCAATCTAAGATGAGCTAGGTGATCATTAAAATTCTATGATAAAAACATTATGTCATCAAAATAGATTAACACCATTTCATTAATCATGCCATGAAAATCCATATCCATGTCTTTTTGGAGTTTATCTCCTACATTAGAAAATGAAAGTGACATTCTTTTATAGACATATGTGCCCTAGTTAGTAGTAAAATCTATCTTATACTGATATCCTTCTTTCACCAAGACTTGATTATAACTTTAGTAGCCATCTAAGAAAGAGTATCATTGAGAACCTACAACCACATGAGTAATTTGATCTATGAGAGTAAGAAGTAATGATATTTCAATGACACCCTATTAAAATCTCTAATATCAGCACATAATCTGATCTCTCCACTCTTATTTTTCATAGTTACAACATTAACAACCCATGAAGATTATTTGATATGGAATATGATGCTTGACTCTATCAACTTAGTTAGCTCTTTCACCATTACAATATAGAATATAGGATAAATAGTCATTTTTTTTTGTGTTATAGGTTTGAAATTTAGATAAATATTTATGGTGTGTGGGATAATCTAGGACAAAAGCCATTAAGGTCACATATTCACAAGCAAATATATAAGAAAATCCTTTACAAAAATCATCAAATGCAGTGCTTTTAGCTAAAGTACATACCTTTCCATGCTTAGGAATATTATCCTTAAATATGGTCACTCTTTCATGGCATTCCTATCTAGTATACATAATCAATTTATCCTTCCTCATTTTATCACTATTATTGAATATGTTCTCAAGAGTTACCATCCCTTTCAGGAGATTATTTGACCTCAAATGCACAATATTATCTCCATATGGATGATATGATTTAGCCTAGTTTCTACAATAAAAATCATCATCTTATTGAAGGAAACATGTTATTTTAATGTCACACTCAAAAAATTTACAATTGACATATTTATCTATTATTGATAGCATCAATACCACCTTGATATATGACAAAGTTTTTGACTTATAAACATCATTAAAAATGTCAAATTGAGCTCCCATTAAAGTTAGCTGATTAGCATGATGATTATCTTCTCTTGGAGCTAATTGGATGTTAAAGGCTTAAAAATATTCAATAAGGTCTTATACCCTATGTTCATAATAGTTTAATAATTGATTCTTGGCAGCACTTTTACCTTGTAGTTTGTGAATTACTAGCTCACTATCTCCGAAAAATCATAATTCATTAACTCACTTCTTCCTTTCCGATTGAATCTCATGTATAAGAGCCTCATAATCAGCTATATAACAAGTGAAATTATACTAAAATATAATTTTTGAATAGTAATTCTCATTATAAGGATAAAAAAGTATTACACTTGCCCTGATCCATTCATACTTCTTGAACCATCAAAGAATAATTTCCATAGACCATCATTATATTTACTTGACTTGGAGAGAGCTGGTATGGAAAAATATTCTTCATTAAAATAATAAACAACAATTAGATATTATTCAACACCTTTATATGGATCATACTCATTATTTTCTTCATTCCACTCATCAAGTAATAGGTATGACATGCCTTTAAGAGGTACAAATGATTCTTGATCATTGGGATGATTTGCATCATCAATGATGGTACGACTAACATTTTAAATTTTTGACTTGTATTGATCAAGAAAGAATTTAGATACAGGTTCAGATTTGATTGTAACTTGAGTACTATGTCTAGTTTTCAAAGCCATAGATGACTAATCATATGACAAATACCCACAATATTGGCATTGAAGTCTCTTAACAAACATAGAGAAAATTAGGGTGGAAAATACACTATATCAATATCTTGAGTAATAAAAAAATTAGGATAAACATGAGGAGTAAAACTAATATCTTTGATCAAACCCACGATCTAGGTAGATGAACCACCCAATTACAATACATCTCTTGTATTAGACTCATACTTTAGGCCTAACTTATTAGCTATTTCTTTAGGAATCACCAAGATACTTTGCCCGTAATATATAATGCAATTATGTACTAATCAATCTCCAATGATCATATAAATATAAAATGGAGGTGTTTTACAATATTATCTTAGCTTCCCACTAGTAGGTGTAGGTGTATATTTGAAAACTAAACTCTCTCTTCTTGTTGATATTTTTGAAAGTTTATGTTTTGACAAATTTTGAAGTATCTCTCTTTGGCTAGGGAGATCCAATCTATCCAACATAGGAATAATCACATTGAAGCTCTTATTTTTCTCCATAATGTTGATGTAAGCTTTGCTAACCCTTGGCTATCCTATAAGAGATTTTGTACTTCTTTGAGCATGCATAGCTTGAGATATAAAATCACCCCTTTCATTCTAATGTTTTAATGTTTCTTTAGACCTAGGAGTTGCATTAATATCTTTTGTTCCTTGATACATATAAATCATAGTGGTTTCACCTTTACCAATCTCTTAAATATAATCAATTGCCTCATTTTGAACTTTGTATTAGGTGCTATTGAAGTATCAGTAACCTTAATTATGCTTCCAAATTGATTGGTTGGACACCAATCTTATTATTTATAATTAACTAATGCAACATTAAATTAAACTTGTTCTCGATTAGTCCTTTCAAGATGATGAACTTTACCTTGTGTCATAGAAGCAATTGTTCCATTTTGTGGTATATAAGATTGATTGAACACCTCATTCCAATTGGAAGATAAGTTATGATTATGATCACATTAAGAAGGCCAATAAATATGTGTAAAAAATAATTGAGTAGGAATTATAGCTGTAGAAGTGGACGCAATATTTGGATTGTAAGTATTATATGGTCTAACATTAGTAATCTACCCTTGCCCTTGGGAATTGGCTTGAAAAGATAGTCTATTTGGTTGACTGGAATGATAGAATTGATAAGCTATATGAGAATAAATTATCTTCATATTATTACAAACCATTCCATTTTAAAGAGTTTTTAGAATTCTTTCTACATCACTCGCTTTGTTTGGTTGACTAAGAACAACTACATTATTGGCTAGTGTAGGAATATGAGTAAGAGTCGGAGAAGGGGGATTTATATTAGAAAATAATGGTATGAGAGGCCATGTGGATATATTAATATATTTTATGACATTATTATCAGCCTTGATGGAAACATCATAGGCCTTAGGGAGGGTCTCTCCTCCCATATATTGTATCATAATAGTTATGTCACTATTTAAGGCCTTAAGATATCAAAGGAAGGCATAGTTTAGAGAATGTCACACAAGAGGTAGGATCTTATGACATGATTTTTTAAATACATGTTTTAAATGTTTAATAAAATATTTTGTAACTCTCTTGATAGTGGTCAAATTTCTCATCTGGAGGCAAATGATCACTCTTTTCTTCAAACCTCTTACTCAATTTCTCTCATGGTTGGTCCCATGAATAAATGGAATCAGGAGCCAAGGTTATATAAGAATTAAAACCTTTTTTATTTAAATGATATTTAGAAAAACCTAATAGAAACATTCTCTTGATTATTTTTATCAATATTTTATAAACTTGCCATATCTCTAATGTGCTCAATGAGAGTAATGGTATTTTTTACACTAAAAATGGGACACTTTTGAGAGCTGCCACAAGGATATCATCATATCTTACAATTTTTATATGGGATACACCATTTAAATAAATAAAGGCTAAGTTTATATCCATATTTATATATTTAGGAGAATTTGGAGTGAAATGAAAATGGAACTTCCTTCTAGGAATCTTGGTAAAAGGGGTAGAATAAAGGAATCTCTTTCTCTTGACTGAAACTGAATATAATTAAACAAAATCAAAATTAATAACTTTATACCCTGACCTTGTAGTAAAATTTATAATTTATAATGTGTTAATATTATACAAAAAATAGATAAAAAATTTGTAGATTTGCCAAATGTTACGTGAAGTAGGCTATTATAGCTACAAATTTGTCAAGACTAGCATCAATATTAGATAACCTTATGAAAATTGGGTCCCACTATGTGTGTTATAACTATTTTATATATAATTTTCACTCCTAATAATGGTTTTTAATCCTTCCTAATTATATGATAGCATTGAATCACTCATAGGGTGTAGTTGGCCTAAGTGGTGAAGTAAATATTTATATTAGGCTAGCTCCCTTGATGCTTCACCCAAAAATACAACTATCCTACTAAAATTACAATTAAAAGGGATAAAAGAAGACTAAAATCAGAAAATAACATGGAGCTGATGTACTAAATGTATTTACCTATACTTGCCAATGCTTGCACTATGAATTAAAAATATTACAATCTTATTTCCACAACTTTAAGACAACTCTTCCGACATACGTGTTTCTATATGAAGGTTATGGATAGTAAAACAACCAAGGTGGTTGATTAATAGTTATAAAATAAAACACTAATGATATTTAAACTCCTAAACACAACAAACCATTTGATACACTTCATATTACCTATGGAAAGATATCTAACTCACATAGAGGTAGGAATGGAAATGTCAAATGTAAGGAAGTAATACAACTATCACTAACATTCATAAACCAAAGATCTGAAATTCATTGGAAACAAGACTAATAAATTGTAACTCAACCTCATTTTCTATCAAAGGTAATAATTAGTATCAAATTTGGTAGAAATTTGTGATACATATTTAGAGGTTACATCCAATGCCTTTCAAGGCCTTATTTATTTAATGATGGAAAGGATAGAGAGAAATATAGGACAAAGAGAGAACTCATCAACTATCTTTCACCATAAAATCAATTAAAAAATAAATAATATAACACAAAGTATCCTTGGAATTTGTTTTCATATTATTCATTAAATTTATAGGCCATGTGTTGGTGAAGTTACTCATGATGACTGGTGTTAAAGACTATCTTATCAAATTGGCTATTTATCAAATCCAACTACTTCTCCATGGAGTTACACATCTATTTTTTTGTGTTTAGTTACAATTTATCAAATTGACACTTGGAATATTTGATAACATTCTATGCCAAACCCCACCTATTACAATCCTTTTCCTTCATGTGATGTTTGAACTTGTAATTAATGGCTTACTATTATAGTCTCTATTTATATCAAGGTTTAAGTTTGAAATTAATATCTATTTTTTTGCTTTATAGACCTCCACTATGGATTTATAATTAATATAGATATGTTTTAGTATTTCATAGACTCCTTTTATGAGAATTGAATATCAACATGCAATTGATTATTCACACTTGCTTGACAAGAAAGTTAGAAGAGGCCTTATTACATAGAATATTCAAGTGACCTTGAAGGTAAATAATGATTTTTTAGCTTCCATTTGATAAATTTTAAAATATTACATAAGTGACATTATAGGCTCATTAAATTATTCTGAAAGATATTTGATCTTTGATGTCTTAGAACTAGCCCACTTTTTACCTTACTTATGCAATAGTACTCAAAATACTTCATTGAGTCCTGATAGTGAATTAAAACAAATATTTTCATTGTTAATGATTATTATATGTAATTTTTAGGAACAAAATACCTCTTTCCTAGCTCAAGGGTCCATTGCAATTACTTAGGAAGAACTGTAAATTTCAAAACCCTACAAACAAGCTTAAAAAGTTGTTTTTCAGGCCATTTTTAGTACATTCTTAGCTCACACATACAATTATCGTGATCTATCATGTGACTAAGAGAGGAATAGGTACCATTTAAGTAGTTTTATAACCATTTAAATCCATTTTAGGCACTTTGATATATGATATTCTTCATCGGATCTCTTTAGAAGATTTAAACAAGGTTTGAGGGTCGTAGTTTGTTAAGGATTATACATAAAGAATAGATCCTTAATATCAAAAATAATACTAGTAGATTTGAGTAAGGTAATATTAATAAATACTCTAATATAAATTTTGACCCATACAATTTATCCTTCAAGTTCCCACACAAAGGAATTGGGCTTCTCGAACAACTAGGCTTGTTGGTGTAGTCATGAGGTGACTATTTGGGACTAAAAAGTGAAAATATGATTGATTTTAGTTGGGAAAAATCTTAAGAGATTTTTAACTCTTATATTAATAATTAAAAAAAGTTTTATATAGTATTTGACATCTTCAACCTACTAGAACATGAAATAGGTCATTATAAAGGTTTGTGGAGATTCATCATTAAATGATCATAACAGTCTTTATTTAGCACTTTATAAATATTGGAATGAATTAAAAATTGATATGATATTCCAAAAATGTATTATAAACCTCTTGTATTTCTTCATTATTAAAATTTTAGCTAAAACTTACCCAAATTCATCATGTTTTATACACAACCCTATAGGTGTTTGTTAGGCTTATTCACTGCATTCTTGAGAGTAGGTCCTCTTCAAATAGAATTTTGGAATTTTCATGTTATGAGTAAGTATTTTAGAGCTAATTAATACTATAATTGAATTTACACAAATATTCTTGGTCATTTCACTTGATACCATAGTTGTATATTCTCAAATTTTGCCTATGACATGCCTGTAGGTGCATTATTGTAGGTCTAGACTCATTTTATTAATGTTTTGTCTTCTTTGAGGTTACTTGGCCAATAGTGACAATGTAATAGTATCTAATTTATATTCATGATCCCACTTAATTTCTCTAATGGACTCAATATGAGTTAAATGTTCCTTTGAAACCATCATAATAATATTCTTGGCCTCTCATAGGCTTATTATAAAGTGCCCTCTTAATCAATTTGTATGTATACGACTATATACATTTACATTTTCAATAAAATTTCAATGATTTTATATTCTCAGTTGGATTTAAGTAACATTATTTATTGATATATATGGTTGTGAAACCAATCTTATATTAGTTTTTCCAATATGACAGTCAAGATCCCCATGACCCTCCTAGGTCTTCAATAGTCGTAGGGCACTATTTGAATCAATGGATTTGATTTATTTAGATATATTTTCAATAAATAATATTTTATAATTATCAATACTTATTCCATTCCCTCTACATTCTTATTGATCTCTCAAAAGTTAGACCTCATGTATACCTTTTTTTTCTTACCTACATTAATTGCACTAGTTTGTAGGTGTTTGTTCCACATGTCTTAGATGTTCTAGTGCTTTTTTTTATTAATATATAACTTAGACCTTATCAAACTATCCTCTTAGTTATAAAAAAAATATGAGGATTATATACTCATCTCCACTTATAAACATTACTTAGTTCATCTCAATGTTATAACCAAACATGCAGGTGATTATTCTTGTCTTAACAACTCATTCTAAGTCATGACTAATTTTCATTATTTGTATGATATATGGAAGGAAAATTAAATTCAAACTATTCCATTAATAAATTTGTAAATTATAAAACATACAATAATGGTCAAGAATTTCCACATTCATGTGCAAACCTACAAACCATTTGTAAATGTGTGACTACACCTAATTCTTAAAGTAGACACGTGTTCTTAAGAAAACATGGAGAGATTATAATGATTTTATTAGGATTATTGATCAACATGGACACTTAAATGTGTTTTATGATGTGATAATTATTATGGATCTTCAAATGATACATTGAGGACTTAGTCAATAGTGACAGTAATGTAGTCCTTCATCTAAGAAGCTTGTTAGAGGATATCAAGAAAAAAGACTCTCATTATGTCCTATCTACCACTTTATGAGGTTGATATATAGGAGTGATATTTTTAATAAGTTTATTAATAATCATTTGAGATAATTGAACATGTAAAACCCAAATAAAACCTCCTTGTAAATTCTCATCCATGTCTAAAACTCACTCAAATTGAGGTTTTACTCTTTTTTATGTTGGAAAGTGCCGTGTATATACCAAAATATGGTGTGAGATATATAATATAGTACTTAATTATCCCTTAAAATCATTTGTTTTCATCAAAAATATTATAAATGATCTAAATACATATAAAGCTAAGCTTGCGATATTTGAAGTGACCTTTTTTCACCTTAAATCCTTAAGGATTATTCATAAGGCTAAGGGGAGTTATTAGAAAATTGATTCCAATCATTGTAATGGAATTAGTGTACCCTTATTTTACTAATATATTTATATCCAGCTCTCTCTTTCCTCTAAGAACCATTGCAAAAAAATTCACTATTGTGGGGCTACCAAGAACTTGATGGAGAAATGGAAAAGGTTTTATACATTATTCAACCTATCACTTATTCTCAAGCATATATTTTAGTCTGAGAGGATGGTATCAAACCTTAAAGAGGATTAATATCTTATCTTTATTGGAAACCCTTTGTAATTAGGCCTTCTTAGCCCTCTTCCTTCATGAAAATGTCGTATTTTATCTTCCAACCCTATCAAAGCCAAGAACTAGGTTTCTATGGAGATTTATTTTACCTTTACATTGATGAAATAATGTAAAATAGAATTTATCATATTTTTACACCTTAAAAGTTTTTCATTATATCTTTTTTATACATTATAAATTAAGAATGGGTTATTATAAAAGTACCCAAACATTATAAGATGATTTTTAAGACAATTTAGACAAGATATAAAGTCTATGTACATGGGTCATGACATTAAATTATTCCAAATAACATGAAATACCCCTATAAAATGACATTAGAATTTCATATTTGATTTTTCATAATGAGTCTCACTATAGCCTTAGAACATGCTATAAGACTAAATCAAAAGAACACCTTAATCTTTACAAAGATACATTAATTTATTTGAAAAGGATTGCAAATGCAATGTTTCCATCTTATTGAATCAACTCTTTCATCTACTAGATCATCTTTGAAAACTTTTCCTCCTTGAAGGTCACCATTCTTATTTTACCATGATTAAATCTTTCCCTTCATTTTACACTAAAATCTTAAAATTGTAAAAATTGCCTTAATCGATGCTAAACTAAATTACAAAGGCCTATTTCATAAACTAAATTGAATTAATTGATAAAAAATAAGATATTTGATTTAACTTCTAACTAGACCACCCTAACAAACTCTATAAGTTACAAACAATGACACAATGCCTACTACCATAAGACCAACATGACCATGACAAAAACTCTCTAATGGATATCAACAAAGTTAAGACCATAATAACCAAAATTTTGATTATTGCTCACTTATGGTGGCAAATTTTGGCTAAAAATCTCATTTTAAAAAAGAAACATTGGTTTTTTTCATTTTGAGGTAAGGTTGATTAATAATTTCAACATTTAAGTTATCTTTAGATTGTTGTTGTTATAGATTTTCCTAAAGCTCAAGATTCCTAAAGATCAATTGAAAAAAATGACAGACTAGGACATTGAAGATATATTATAGAATATTATTAGACACTAATGGATTTCTTAAATTATCCAAATAATAAGATTGGAGAATTGTCATGGATTTGTAATTGAGGTTTAGTTATCTGAGCATCAATATAAGTTGATGAAGGATGGGTATTATGGACAAGAAGATGAATATATTTATTTAATTGGGTTAGATCTTTTGATTTTGATAATATTAATAGTAATACTTGGAAATCTTCTCATAAGGAGGTGATAAAATGATTTGAGTCATGGTAGTCCTAACTCCCCTCATGCTAGCTCTAGATAGGTGGTTGCTTCATTCTATAACCCTAGTTTTCTGAATATTATTCTAGTATTTTATGATGTGCAAGGTGATAGTGATCAAATTATGGTCAATGAATATGGTTTTTTCATGAAAAAGTTATTGATTCAAGCAATGTGATTGATGTTAAGGAATTACTAACTTATTTCAAGAATTCCAACACTTCTATGCTACTTGAAAAGGTTGTGATTTTCCTACTACATGTGGGTTGAAACACATAAGTGAGTCCCACATAGCGACCAAGTCCATCTGAATCTATAAATAAAAAATAAGGTTCACTATAACATCCTTTGTTCTAACTGAATTCATTATAACCCCAATTTTTCTAATCTCCATGCATAATTTATTAATGGGATTATTAAAAAGGTGTTAGAATGAATGAGGTTCATATGAAGGGCTTCAAACATTAATGTCATGCATGCAAATAATTTAAATAAAGTAACCAATGAAATGATGTATTTTGAGGGGGTTAGAATGAAGTGGGTTAGAATAAATGGGATTCATTCAAACACCCTTAATTATAAACCCCTTCATTCTAACCTCTTGTGGCATCAAATCCTCTCCCATTCCAGTAGAAAGATATTATTGGTCTCAAATCTCCATTTTAGATGACACATATTAGGATGGAAAAATAAAATAAAAATAGATGGCTCTTCATATATATATATATATATTCACACACTCACACACAGTTATATATATATATATATATATATATATCTGTATATATATATATATATATATATATGTATATGTATATATATATGTATATATATATATTTATATATATATATGTATATATATATATATATGTATGTATGTATGTATATGTATGTATATATATATATACGTATATATATATATATATATATATATATATATATATATATATATGTATATATATATACGTATATATATATGTATATATATATACGTATATATATATGTATATATATATACGTATATATATATACGTATATATATATGTATATATATATATATACGTATATATATATGTATATATATATATATATACGTATATATATGTATATATATATATCTATGTATATATATATATATATATACTGCATGTGTGTGTGTGTGAATATACACACACACATGCATATACATACATACGTACATACATACATACATACATACATACATACATATACATATATATATATATATATATATATATATATATATATATATATATATATATATATATATATATCTGTGTGTGTGTGTGTGTGTGTGTGTGTGTGTGTATCACAAGAAGAAATAAAAAATGTTGATATTACCCACCCTAATCATTAACAACTAATTAAAATTTAATTTTTCATCAAAATATAATTAAAAAAATTATCTTACACTATGTCGATATTTATAGGAGAACTTTCCAAGAAATCTTGAGAAAATATTATGTTTTGAGAAAATTAAGTGTATAAATCAAGCACTTAATTAAATTTTTTTTACATGAAACATATACACTATATATTTAGGTATAACAAATTAGTTTTTAATTTTTTATTTTTTTAAAATAATAAATGTAATCTACAATTAAAATGCAACATTTCATTAGTTTACACCCTTTCCACATTTTATATGGTTAAATAATTGTTGTCTATACAAATTGAAAAAAGTTCACATTTTCATTTATTCTTGTCCCCTTTGTATAAAAATGTGGGAAACATTATTATGCCTCAACCCTTGTATGTGGTCCTCAATTGGGATGTGAGTTGTAGAAGGGACCAGTCAAGCAGAAATTATTTTATATATTTTGAGGTGTCTCTTAACAGAGTATTAATAGACACTTGTACTTCTGAGTAGGTTGTATGGACTTTTTTTCCCTATTGTATTTTGTCTCTTTTAATTCTATCATAGATCTATGTATTTTTTTATTGTAATATCTTACTAACTCTTCGAACTTAGATCTATCAAGTATCGACTATTACAACCTAGTTTTTTATGTTTTCATCTTTGGATGTATATCCTTTATTAAATTATCCTTCAATATAAAATAAAATAAAAATTAAAAAATTAAAGGGCCACTTACAATGAATTATACCCCATTAATATAAAAAATCCTCCTCCTTTACATTAACCACCACTTTAATAGAAAATGCCTCCAACAAAAATTTGTTTTGAATATAGCCCTAAGTGGATGGACTCCACATTATGATAAAAAAATAAAAGGTACAACCTAGTATTAAAATACCATAGAATTTAGAATTATTTAAAATTAAGTATAGTGGGATAAGGGCCCAAGATTGGAGGTTGGTAGCTGTGGAAGAACTCAAGGATAATAAGAAACCAAGCCAAAAATGAAATCACAAAGTTCATATATTCTATAATGTGAACATCCCCATTATGTTATTTTATAGTATCACAATGAAATAAGGGATCTAATTCATTAACTTCTATAATTAGTAGTATACATGATACACAACCATCCTCAAAGGAAAGAATATTCAGAGGTCACCAAATAGTAGGCTATGAGATGAAAATATAGGTAGAGAATATTGAGGGCCTTGGAGTTGAGATAAATAAAACCATGCCAATATAAATTAAAAACAAATATATGCAGATTAAAAATCTTTAAAATAATATTAAATTTATCAATCACAAATAAAATAGTGTTATGCTTACTGCATGAATTTGGTAAACTAGTAATGGAATCCAGTGAAATAATAATCCACTTACCTTATGGAATTTCATGATGATAAATCAAAAATCTTGGAGGAAATTTTCATATCTTACCCATTAACATTCCAAAAAAAAATCCAAAAAATTAATAACATCATGCTTTAGACTAGGCTAATAATTATACCCTTTTAGCTCATGTTTCATCTTCGTGACAGCTAGATGAGCAAAATGATGTTTTTTATGCAATTTTTTCAACAAAAGTTTATACAAGTAACCTAACTTGGGAAAATAAACTCTAATTTCATCCCTTAATGTGGAATCACATTCAACATTAAAATAAAAAAAATCATTTCTACAAGCTCATCATCTAAACTTGTAGTTATTTGATTTCATAATTCATTAATAGGCTACTTTTCAAGAATAAAAATTATGAAATTACCTTGTAAAACTTAAAGGTAGTGAGATACATGCATCAATTAAGATTATCAACAACAAGATTTTCCTTACCTTTAACATATTTAATGTTCATGTCAAAATTGCTCATAGATTCCATCCATCTAAGATGACCAATATTAAGATCATCATGGGTGAATAAAAATTCTAAGTTATGATGATCATATTTAAAATTGAAATGCTTATATACCATAAAATGTTTCCTTAAATCATATAAATCATTATCAAATTCTAAATCATGTATGGGATAATTATTTTCATGTTCTTATAGCTTATGTGACTCATATTACATAACTTTGCCATCCTACATAGCAATATTACCATAACCCTATTTAAAGGTGTTAGATGAAATTTAAAACATTCCTGTAGGATATAGACTAATAAGAAGAGGTGTTATCGTTAAAAAATATTTAAGCCTAGTAAAATATTCTACACATGCCAAAGTCCAAATAATGTTTCTATCTTTGAATTTTCAATAGGTAATGGGATTAGTCAACCTAGAAAAGTTATACACAAACCTTCTCTAGTAAATATCCATGCCCATAAAGTTATGCACTTCATGTACATTTATAGTGGTGGGCCACTCTTGATTACATTTGATATTTTGTATCCATACAAATTCCATCCTTGGAAATAACATTTCCCAAGTAATGTATTTTAGTTTGTAAAAATACATATTTTAAAAGCTTCTCATAAATCTTATGTTGCCTTAATTTTTTCAACACTAAATTCAAATGATGTTCATATTAAGTTGCATTCTTAGAATACATCAATATATCATAATGGAAAATAAGAAATTTTTTGTTTAGAAAATTCTTAGATACACTATTCATAATATTCATAAAAGTAGTAAGTGTATTTGTCTATCCAAATGACATTACCATGAAATCGTAATGACCATACCGAGTACAAGAATATATATTTTGGATCTCTTCTTACTTAGTTATGAGTTAATATTAAATTGATCTTAGATTAGTCTTATAAAATATTATTTAACTTGAAATTCCATCAAAGAGGTCATCTATCCTTGGTAAAGGATATAAGTTTTCTACTATAACCTTGTTAAGCATGTGATAGTAAACACATATCCTAACCATAACATCTTTAATTTTAACAAACACAACAATATCACCCCAATGATATACACCTAGCCTAATTAATTTGTTTTCATATAGTTATTGAAGTTGTACCTTAAGTTATTGAAACGTGGCCACACTCATATGCTATGGATCTTTAGATGTAGGGGTGGCCCTCGGTATGACATCAATGGAAAAGTCAAAATCATGCATAGGAGTAAGTCTAGACAATATTTTAAGAAGAGATTTTAAAAAATTCATTTAGAAAAGCAAAAGTCTGATAAGTGGTCTCCTTATATGAGGTTGTTTCTTGCATTTTGAAAACATTAACTTAACATCATTTTCATTTAACCTTTTGCATCTATAGGGATAAAATTTGCTTTCTTACTTTAGTCTTATTAAGACCTTAAATTTTAACATTTTTTCCAAGTCATCAAGAAAGTAAACCACTTTATTATAACATTTTAATGTGGATTTAAGTTATTGCATCCAATCCATTAAAAAAATAAACCCCTAATACCTCAAAGGTAATAAAAATAGGTTTAGTCTATTTGATAAAAATCCTTATTTTCTCTAAGCATTCATAAATAGGTAACCTTTTACCCATACTAAATATAAACTCCCATCCTTGTCTAAATCTAATAAGATTCACTTTATATTTAAAAATAATGTTAGTGGAGACAAATCTATCAGTTATAATAAAATCAATTATAACTAAAATTGAAAAACTAGCTATATTACTTCTAATTTCAATAAGAGTAGCTTAAAATTCAACATTCCTATTATCCATAGTTGCATACACCCTATGATTATATGATTGTACTAGTTTTAATTTAGGATAGTCCTTATAGTAGTTATTATCACCACATTACCAACATACTAATTTTTTTAAAGGTGAAATAAGAACAATGTTTAATTATGTGGTAGGTAAATACTAATTTCCATGAGTTTAATTAGTCTTGAATGTCCTAGTTTTGGAAGGATTTTAATGCTTGAAATTTATTTTTTGGCGTTGTAACTTAGTAAAAAGACTACTCCTTGTATTTTGAGGTTTTGATCAAATATACTGAAATTTATGTGTGAAGGAGAAAGATTTTTATCTTTAGATATTTGTCTATTTAGTTTGAAATTATGTATCATTTTCTACATAGACCTTTCTTTCACTTTTGCCCTATGAGCAAATTCAATGGTAGTAGTCAATTTTAATGGGATGGTCATATTGACACCATGCATACATATTTACTTCAATCAAATTTTAAACATTCTTACCTTGCTTTGCTTATAATGCATATAACTCACAAAACATAGAAAATTCAATATTTGTTTCTCATTTTTTGTTATAGACATATTTTCATGCTTTAATAACTAATAATATGTTATCTTTTTTCTATTTGAAATTGGCACTAAGACACTTGTTTCAATACTATCTTTCAAAAGTATTTGAAGTAATTGTTAAGGTCTAATAAAACTTTAAAATGCATATATAGTTCTATGAACATAATAAAACTTTAAAATGCATATATAGTTTTATGAACCATTTATTAATCCAATTAGTTGATAAGAGCTACCCTTGCCTTCACATTAGAGGGAATGCTATGTAGATTTAAGTATTTGTGTAGATTAACTAACCATGCATTAGTTGTATCACATATTTTTCCACCTAAAAATGTAGGAGGTGGATTATATACAATTTTCTTAATCGTAGGATCAACCATAGTTAAAGTCATCTCTCAGATTATTTTCTCTCCCACTTACCCTTCATCTAATTAGAAAAACATTCTAGTGAAAAAAAACCAAGATTATTTATCCTACGTTCCTAGGCTTTAAACTTACTTTGAAATGAATTAAAATCAATTGATATAATATTAAGGAATTTTTATTGAGTATATATGGGATTTTATATAGTAACATTTACATATAGGTCCCATATATGGATACTAGTATTATTAATTTGGGGTTATTATTTACATTCTATAAGGTTTTTTTGTCTCCATGACCTCTACCTCTTCAACTATTTCTTCCCCTACCTATTCCTTTACCAGTATTTTAAACTATCGGGTTGTTGTCATCATCTAACCTAGTTGATCTAGTTCTCTCCATCTTGAGGTGAATAAAACAAAAACATAGGTAGGTAAGAGTAGTAAACTTGGTATTTCAAAGTTCCATAAAGCACATAACTTGGACTATGACAACAAAACATAATAACCCCAATTTTTTTTCTTATAAAATCAACTTCAAGTTACTCAACACCATTTTGAAACTATTTTATAGAACTCTTAATCATGTACATAATTATGTTATACCAAACATAAGAATTTGAATAAGGTTAAAAATTATTATTGATACTATTAAAAAGTTACTTTAATCAATCAAAGAGTATATTAGGGTGTAATAGTGTACAAAATATACATTTGTATATTCAAATTTAATTACTAAAACTATGAAATTATTCAAAATACCAATAACAACATTTATATGTAATTTAATACCTTTACATAACATAATATGATTTATACAATGACCATACAGGTAAGTTAGACTCTAACGGAGGCTATAGGTCAAAACTTAAGAATAATCACAATAGTCTAATGTATAAAGAATTAAATTTATAATAGAATAATCATCATACTAAAATTCTTCATTCAATGATTTACATAATTATGATTAGTAAAACTTGAGATTCTAGTTTATTTCCAATATCAATACAATGCAATCTGTTTGAAATTATTTCATAAATACATGTCAAGTGAAGTCTAATGCCATCAATTAGGAATACCTACTTATGTACTCATTAATTAAACAAGGATAATTAATCTCATGGATTTATAATAATAATATTAAACAAATTTATCATGAGGATATGAATTAATAAAAAGTACATTATCGATTCTTAATATTGATAATATTACCACATACTTAGATTTTTTATCAATTAAAATCACTTTCAATTTGTTTTACAAAAAATAATTAAATCCGCAATAGGTTACTTAAGTGTATACATTTTACCATCCTATATTATGATATTAGAATAACTTACTATATGTATATTATGATAGTAGTATGGTCTATTTATACTAGGATTAAGAAAGAAAAATCATTAAAAAATCCATTAATACTTTAACATGGTATTGTTATTTCAATAATCATGTTTATGTTTTGCATATTAACAACTTAGATAATTTTATGAAGTCATTCAATGTTTCATCTATATCACTTCAAACAAAAATCATCTTGCTATGACATATTCAATGAACTTATCCTTTTATTTATTAAAAGGAAAGGTCCTAAAATTATTATTATTTATAACAACTCAACAATTTCCTTATTCATTGTTATTATAATTAAATTATTTAATACAACCAATTGACATTAGAATGATTATTAATGTACTTTTTAAAACTAGTATTCACATTATGTTTTAACCTTCAACTTGATTTATAATTGTAAGTACAAATACCAAAATAAGTTTTGAATGAATTTAAAAATCTTGAAATCCTATGCTCAGTCTTAAAAAGAGTTATAACTTCTTTTTATTGAACTAAATAAAATTGAATATAATATTTGTATTGTACCATATACCAAACATGCTAGAAAATAGGAGTAAATTTTTTTTATTTACCATATATCTCTTGAGAAG